>BSBN01000256.1:15257500-15857500 GCA_027924645.1 Cunninghamia lanceolata | reverse complement strand
CCTCTTCTAATTTTCTGTTACTATTCACTTTCCACTATTCTTCTTCTAATTTTCTATTACTATTCACTTTTCACTATTCCATTAAAGCAAACCTTAATATTTTCAATTCAACCCCTGGATTTATCAACTGACACCAAACTGAAGGGCTCATAAGACTCTCAACAAAGCTCCACTGCCCCTAGATAAGTCCCCTAACCACTCTGCTGACCTACGGGAACCCTGGTATTAGGCCAACCACTGCTCATCTATGTGTCGTCTAGGAAGGGGACATTACATAGAATGAGGGAAAAACAAAACAAAAATCTGAAAATAAAAAACACAAGTAGGGACATTGTTATATACCTTTCAAATGCTGCCAACAAACTTGTCAAATCAGCCCAAGATCATCCAAAATTACTTCAAATCACTTACAAATGCATTGAATGTTGTGAATGTGTTGAAGGAGTGAGAAGCGGAAGAAGAAATTACGGAAAATGATGGATGTTGATGATTTTTGTCCATTGACTTTCATCATGCATTGGTGGGTGAGTTTTTCCAATGGATTTGCAAGTTTTGGTGAGTAACTCGCTGAGAACTTGCCTAGAAACTCACTAGCGAGTTTCTAGGCAAGTGACTCACCCATAGGGTTTGCCTCGTGTTTACTCGTGAGTTAGCGAGTTTTTCTGTGAGTTTTTTACGTTTGCAGAGAATGATCAATTTAATAAACACTTGATAATTATTAAGGGCAATCAATTAAAAAATTAGTTTTTTGGACACATTGGCACCGTACTGTAATGTCCCTTTTCAATATATTCATAAACCCTACAATTTTTTTGTATTTTCTGATTTGTGCAAACTGGAATAAATGTGGATTATAGAACTGTAGCTATGAAACACCAATGACAAATACTGAATAGCAATAGTAAATACCAGAAATAATTATGGAAACCTTTACACATCAAATGTTATCAATATTGCAGTAGCCGAGTGCAGATTTCACAGAAATCTTTACTCTTAAATTACTTAGAATAGCACAAAATGAACAACAAAAAATCATGAATTATTTATTCCAAACTACATTGACCCATTCACCGAATGCTGCAATTAAGATCAGATTTTAATATATAAATACAATAGATTGAAATAAATCACAAATAATCTAGCCAGGTATGACAGAAAGGATGCCTCTACAATGAGTTGATTTGCTGCGATTGAAAGCAACAGCTAAATCATACGGCTGATGGGAGAATAGGACAGTATGCCACTCCACCTGGGTTGTATGACCAACAATAGAAATAGCGTTGTGGCCTGCAATTGGTATGATAGTCTTTGGGAGCTGTACGGTACCTTGCAGAGTGTTACGGTAGCACTAAACCTCCAACATTCAATTGGATTTGCTATGCAACAGCAAATAGAATAATAAAGCCCTAAAACTTTCACAAAATCAAGAACTTAAATCGGCAATCCTTTAGCTCATTGAAAATCTGGAAAATACTCCTAACCAAATTGAAACTGGAAATTATTTCAATCTTTGAACACCGATTTGATTCCTTGATGAAATCACCCCAAAGGGACAAGAGGGTTTTCGTCCTCCAATCCCAACTAGAAACCAAGAGGGTTTTTATCCTCCAAATTCCTGCACTCCAAGGTTTTTCGTCCTTGGGTGAGAAGATGAACACAAGTGCTGGTCGTTGAGAAAAGGGGTTGATTTCAATAAACAATGGATGGTTTTTTCTGTGCAATACTCCTTTTATAAACTCCATTTTGGCTCTTTTAATTTGAATTTTGTTTTCCCTCCAAAAGTGCACTTAAAACACTTAAATAAAATATTACAATAAAACACTTAAATAAAATATTACAAAAGGTCCTCTTTATTAAACTAATAATACTTGAGTTGTCCTTTTACAATGTTATAAAGTTACTAGGATTAATTTAAAATATTATTATTAAATTATTTCCCTAACTTTGTCCCTTAGCCTACAAGAAATAAAGGAATAGGTTATGGGCAGTGTTGCAGGGAGATGCGTTTCCCCCTACCTAGGGCTCATTTTCTAGATGGGGATGCATCTCCCGTCTCTGAGACGTGGTTAGAAATGTCCCACGTCGTAGGAGACGGCCAGACGCGTCTCTGGGTACTCCACGGGCATATAAAGGGGTCGCTAATTTTTTTAAAAAAACTCTTCAATCCGTCGCTTTCCTCACCCACACAACTTGTCGAAGGGCTTTTTTGTGCAACTAAAGACCCTGCAACATCAAGCAAAGACGCCATAACAGGTAGGTTTGACATTTTGTAGTAATTTTTTGTGATTCGGAGAAGGCGTTTTCCATTTTCACCTTTTTATTGTTTGATGTTTTTTTTTTTTTAGGGCTTCAAAAATGCAATCGCCATTTTGGTGTGGTTTTTTTCTACTATTATTTTATTATTTATTTACTAGTAAGTAGGGCTTCGAAAATGAATTAGAGTATACTGGTGTGCTTTTTTTTAAATTGTTAATTTATTACTTATTTAGTTATTTACCAGTAATTACTGGTGTTCTTTTTTGAATGCCATGACTTAGGTGGTAATAACTAGTAATTTAAAATTTACTAGTAATATTCATCATGAAACATGTTTAAAATTTTGATTGTGATTGTAATAATTTTTTTTGATTGTAATAATTACTTTTTGACTGTAATGATTTTATTGTTTGTCTGTTTGTTACAGATTGAGATATGTCAGGTGGGGGAAAACAAGGTTTGTACCCACTGTGGAAGTATTGTGATTGTGTTTGAGGGCATAAGGGGTCGGGTGTAACAACCACCATCACATGTAAACTTTGTGAAAAGTCATGGGAGGGTACTTACACGAGGGTGAGGGCTCATTTCCTTTACATACTTGGAAAAGGTGTTGATCCTTGTTTAAATGAGAATGAATGATATGATGCCGTAAGGGATCAAGGAAGAGCTATGGGGAAAGTGTCTTATTTGAACTCTCATGCTTTCACGACATGGCAATTGTTGCAACTCATAATCAAAGTAGAGAGTCAGAGATGGACGTGACGTGTGACGACAAAAGATGTAGTAGTAGGATGTTCTGGCAAGAGACTGCACATTGGTAGCTCAAACCCCATTGGAAGATTATTTGATGTGCAAGGTCAAGAAGCGGTTGATGCAGTGATTGCACACTTCTTTTATGCAAATGGAATACCGTTTAATGTTGCTCGTTCACCTTTCTATGGAGAGATGGTCCAAGCTATCAACAATGGACCAGCAAGATATGAACCACCTGGGTATGAAAAGCTTCAAACTACTGTAATTGATAAAGAAAAAGTTCAATTAGAGCAACAATTTGCACCGATGAAAAGAGTGTGGTCTATAGAAGGATGCATTATTGTGATGGATGCGTGGACAAATGCTAGAAATCGTCCACTAATTAATATCATGGTAACATGCGGTAAGGGCCTTATTTTTTGAAGGCAATAGATTGTTCAGGACAAGAAAAAATGCAGGGTTCCTTCATAACTAGCTATGTGATGGCATTGAGGAGGTGGGGGCATCACATGTAGTCCAAGTTGTTACAGATGCTGCCTCTGTTTGTAAAGCAATAGGGATGTTGGTGCAAAAACAGTACAGGCATATATTTTGGACACCATGTTGTGTGCATTCGTTGAATAATGCACTCAAAGATATTGGCAAGTTCCAGTGGATCTCAAATGTCATTGAAAAGAGCAGAAAAATATAGACGTTCATATGTAACCATCACCACACACAAGCCATTTATCAAAAATTTGCCAAGGTGGAACTCCTCAAACCTGTTGATATACGGTTTGCTTCTTATTTTATTCTTCTTGAGCGTCTTTGTGAAGTCAAAGGAGTTTTTGTTTTCACAGTAGTTAGTGATGCATGGGCAACTTGGAGACAATGTACATCAGATATTGCAGTTGAGGTGAGAGGTATGGTCCTTGATGACCATTTTTGGGCTGATGTTAAATTTGTTGTGGACTTTATTAAGCCCATATATGAGGTAGTCAATTTGCAGATTGAGACAAGCCATGTTTGGGAGAAATTTATGAAGAAATAGATTCAATGTGTGAAAGAATTAAGAAAATAACAGATGCAAAAGATCTTTCTCTATATCCTTTGATAGAAGAAAAGATACATGGAAGATGAAACAAACTTAACATGCCCCTTGATTGTGTTGCCTATGCCTTAAATCCTAAATGGTATGATATACAAGTTACCAATAAGAGGGCTCCATATGAGGATAAAGAGGTAATGAAGGGGTTTTGGGCTGCAATAAAAAAGATTTATGGCCAAGGTGAGGATACTTCAATTATGAGGACTCAATGGAATAAGTTTTTATGTGGGCAAGGTGATTTTTTCCGTAGAAACCTTATATGATATGCGTGCAAAGAAAGACCCTATAGAGTGGTGGTAGAACCATGGAGATTGAACTTTTGAATTGCAATAATTTGCAATAAGATTTCTCTCACAAGTATCCACCTCTTCATCTTGTGAGAGGAATTGGAGTACTTATGGTTTTATTCATTCACCGAAGAGGAATCGATTAGGGTCGAAGAAAGCGGAGAACCTAGTGTATATTCATAGCTCACTTCACCTTCTTTCTCGTGTAGACCCTGGGTACAAGGAGGGTTCTTCAACAAAATGGAACCAAATTTCACCTAATGGAGAAGTTGCAGCCTTGGTGGATGAAGTGGTTGAAGTAGATGGCCTTAGTAATTTACCCCCAGTTCTATTGCCTACTGAGGAACCTGAGCTTGAGAGTGATGAGTATTTGGAGAGCATCATAGCTGAGGACCTAGAAATGAATGACATAGAAGTGTAGACAATAGATTTCTGATTTCTAATTTTTGTTTTTTGTATTTGTATCAGCCTATCAGGCTATCAGCATTTCTGAATTTCAATATGTAATATCAATATGTAGTATGAACTTTGACTCTTTGACATTTGTGTGTTTAAACTTTACCAGTACTCTTGTTTTGAAAGTTCAATGTCATGATATTTTCCGTTTTAATGTTAGCAAATTAATAAATTAATAAATTATATTAAAAAAATGGTGTCTCCAAGTACCCCCGTCTCCTATTTTCAAAAATAGACATACCGGTACCAGTACCAGTCTCCTATACTGGTACCAATACCGGTCTCCTAAAAACCTTGGTTAGTTGTCTCTCGATTATTTTGATTTTGAAAATGAGACATGACAGTCTACCCTTCCCAGAATTGCTTGCCCTCAAGCAATGGAGATTTAGATGCTCAATTATCTCTGCACCTTCTCATGTTGCATCTTTAGTTGGAAGATTTTTCCAATGCACTAGATATTTTGTTATGATTCTATTCCTCAATTTTTCCTCTCTGGTATCAATGATGGCTTCTAGAACCAAGATCAACTTGCGTTAATCATCCAAAGAAGGTAACTCTCTTGACGGAGTAATATGCTGTCCAAGTGCCCTTTTGAGGCACAAAACTTGAAAAACATTATGAATTTTGTTGTGCTCTAGCAACTCAAGCTCATAAGCAACCTCCCCATTCCTTCCCCTGATCCTATAAGGCCCATACAAGTGATGTTTGAGCTTCTCAGCTCCACTTCTCTTGAGAGAAGCTCGTCTTTATGGCTGTAACCTCAGGAAAACCATGTTGCCAACCTCAAAAGTCTGCTAGTGTGATGCTGATCTACACGCATCTTTTGCTGATTTTGTGCCCATTGGAGGTTTTCCTTGAACATCTCCAAAATTCTTGACTTTGTTTAACCAACACTCTAGCCCTTGGCACTCTATTATCCGTAATGACCAAATCAATAAAAGTTAAGTGTCATAACTATATAAAGTTCTGAATGGAGTCATACCAATGGACATATGATGTGAAGTATTGTAGCATTGTTCCCTCAGATAGAGCCATTTGATCCATGTTGTTTGCTTCCTTGCTACATAATTCCTCAAATACCCCTCAATCCACTTATTCACAATCAATATTTGTCCGTCTGTTTGATGGTGATAACTAGTATTGGGTGTTAATATAGTTCTTGCCAAACAAAAAAGCTATCGCCAAATATACTAAGGAACCTGTGGTCTGTCACTCACTATGTTCTTAGGCAACCCATGAAGCCTGAATACTTTTTTGAAAACAATCTAGCCACTTGTGGTGCCTTGTACACAGAAGATATTGTAAAGAAATGAACATATTTAGTGAGTCTATCTACTACAACAAATATGCAATTTGTACCTTGAACTCTTGGAAGGCCACTGATGAAGTCCATAGAGATACACTCCCATTTTTGATTGTAAATTAGTAAGGGATGCAATAAACCTAATGGGAACACCTGCTTTGTTTTGTTTTGGTGATAAGTAACACACTCTCTGATGTGTTTGAGGAGATATCCCTTAAGTCGTCTCCAAGAAATTCTCTCCTTGATTTGCTTGTAAGTCTTGAAGTATCTTGGTTGACTTGCCAAGGGTGTATCATGAATTGCTTTCAACACTTTATTCTTTATCTTTGATTCTGAGATGAGATAAACTCTTTTCTTGTAAAGGATGAGATCATTTGCTAAATTATACCTGTCATCTTGTAATTTGCACTCAAGGACATCAGTAGAAATGTGTTCTGTGCATACTCTACTATTATAGTCACCTTCCAATTAATAGAGATATTAGACATAGAGCATAAACTTGCTTTTCTAGATAGGGCATTGGCTACAAAATTGTTCTTACCCTTAACATACTCTAGATCAAAACCATAAGCCTGAAGCTTACTCACCCATTTTTGTTGTTTGTCATTCAAATCTTTCTGGCTGAGGGAGAATTTCAAGTTGTTGTGGTCAGTCTTAACCACAAATTTTCCACAAACTAAATACTGCAGGAATTTGGCCAAAGCATCCATTATGGCCAACATCTCTTTATCATAGATTGAGAATCCCTTTTCTGTCTCTATGAGCTTCCGACTCTCAAATGCTACGTGATGTCCATTCTGCATTAAAATTGCCCCAATCTTTTCTCCTCGTGTATCACACTCTAAAAGAAAGGGAAGTGAGAAATTCAGAACAACTAACATAGGGGGTGAACTCATTACCTCCTTGAGCTTGTCAAAAGCGTCCTGTGCTATATTTGACCATTAGAGAGCTCCCTTCTTTGTTAAATTTGTGAATGGAACTGCTAACTGTGAGAAGCCCCTAACAAATGTCCTGTAGTGACTGTAAAGGCCAAAGAAACCTCTCAACTGTGTTAAAGTCTTCGAGCGGGGCCAATCTAGGATTGCCTGTATTTTATGCTGATCCATCGAGACACTTTGGGCATTGATGATATGCCTCAAGTGCAGAACTTTGTTGTCCTGAACTGTAATATCCCGTTCTAGGATATTCTATAAAACACTGATCAAACGCTAGATTCACAAATTGAGTTTTCTAAATGCTGCTTATATGACTGTCTATAATGTTGGCTCATGCAATCTTAATCTTATAATAGATATTTCCACAACTCCACAGCAAGTTCAAATTAAAGATTTGAACTATTTAACATTCATTTATTCATAGACAGATAGCAAGAGTTTATTCCTCATATCAATGATGACAGAAGATAGATAATGAACTTATACAGCTATCAATGAACTTCTACAGTAGACTTCACAATTTGCAGTCACCAACCTGTTATGACTGGTGATAAGACCTCCAATCCTAATTGTTGATATCTCACTGATCAATCTATTAGCTTGAAATTTCTAATGTCTTCAAAGTTATTGATGATAAACTATTCCAGACCAAATACAATTGTAATCAGCTATTACAACCAAAGATATTCTGATTTCTGAATTTTACCCAGAGCTGAATATACTGAGTGTAATCTGAGCTCACTGTCTTATCCCATTATCACTTCCAGATAACATATAAAACCTTTAAGAGAATCACTGGATTCACAGATCCTCTCTGAACGAGGACCCACAAAGTTCTGCCACAAATCAATATTTTCTAATAATAAATCAAAGCTCATATATCCTTTTTGAACGCTGAGTAGAGATACTTCATATACTGAACACTTTAATTGCTGCTCTCAAGTCTTCTAATCATGGAGCTCTCTTGTTGTTCGAAGACAAACTGGTGCGATTCTTCCTCAGTCTCAGAAATATCTTTAACCTTGAAATCGCTCCTTCTATAATCTGTGAACAAAAACTATGAATGGTGTCGCCTTCCATACGCTGTTCTATGTAAATTCTCCAGGCTGCGATCAGGGAGTCCATGTAACTAAGAGTGTGGCGGTCTATCACTATGAATGTGAACTGTCGTGAGTCTTCAGCACCCAGCAAATAAGACTTTGAATCTTCAGTGTTAGGTGGTGAGGACACCAAATGAAATCGCGACCTTTTTATTTCTGCGAACCCAGCCTTAAAGGAAATTCCACTAATTCTCCCTAGACTCCATAAAATGAGAATGATATTAATTCTTCATAATATGCGAATACTACCTTTGGCCTGGAGTGGCTTCATATGCGATTTCCTTAGAGTCTTGATTTAGCTGCGTGGAAATTCTTTATAAAAATCTGCACATACAATATATGGAAGACCACGATTCCTTATATGAAAGAGCTGGTTAAATATTAGGCTTATGAAATCCTTCCTGGGGCCCACAATCCACTATAACTCTTGATAATTAAAATAAAAGCTTTGCTGGAAACTTCTGTCAGATCTTGTCTCCTGTAATGCAACCTATCTGAGTAATATCCATAATATACATTACACTTAAACAAATGATAATGCTATACATCAAACACCACCCTTTTATAAATGATACGCCACATCTTTAAACTCCAAGATTCTTATTTATTAAGAAATATTTACTAACAAAGCTGCGATTGAAATATGTATATATCTGAAATGTAAAAATCATTCACAGCATTATCAAAACCCCTTGATCAAAATGCAAATGTCTTCAATATCTTCGAACAAAGATCTTCAAATCTGCATACAAACGATAAAATGGTCTCTGACCAAATATCGAAGACCCACAGAAAATACCAAAACCAAAACACTTGAAGCACAACTGTGAAACCTGAAGCAACTTCACCTCAATGCTGGTAAGGGAGCATCACCAAACCAACAACTACCAAGGGGTCATCTCCTCAGTACAGCGAATGCAAGGGAACATCTCCTTGACATCAACTGAATACAAACTTGACAAAATAAAAATCAACACAAGCATGATCCCAAATGGATCTTGTAATGTCCCTTATTGGGCTTAACTGAAAATACATCCACACTTAGCTAAGAATACTTGCAACAATTAGCTTAGTCAAATGAAAATACGCAAATACACATATACTTAATGGAATGCCAACTTCAATTGCCTTATCCCTTGTTCAATTGATGCAATTATAAACAATGGTTCGCTGTCTTTTATGACAGTCAAATTCAAACATGAGATCAGACTACCAAGTGATTACAAATGACTTCCAAATTACAATCCAATTGAAAGGGTATCATTCAGAATAGTTCCCAGCCTTCGATGACATCTGTTACTCCCTTAAATGTAATTGAAATCCATCTGTATATGACTGTTGCAAAGGCCTGTTGTCACTGTTTTTAATCAGCAAGGCAAATAGGACTATATTTGACACCAAACCCTCTTCTATACTCCAGTGATGGGTTTCTTAACTTGAGCAATTGATCTAGAAGGGACAACAATGAAGTGTGGTGCTACTATGTAATGAGTACTACCCGTGTATGACTCTAGCAGCTTTGGAGGTGGCTGCAATGACTGTTGCTGAGTGATATGAAACTGAAACTTGTCTAAATCTTGCAAATACTTGATGCAAACTCTCCTACAATGCCTCCCAATGATGTAACTATGATAGAATGCTTGTCCAATACCTGCAATAATCCCTAATACCTGCAAATTGAATATCAATGGTGAAATTAGATACAATAACACCTCATAAAGCATAGCGGGTCATCACCCTATGTGCAAGGGCACATCACCTTGCAAGAAAAGCATGAGAATCGGAATTCACAAGCTTACAAAATGAAGAAATCATACCAAATCCAGACATGTCTTGCAATGAGGCCAAGTCCCCTATTTATTTCTCCTTCTCTTGCATGGGGTTTGATGCTTGCTTCCCTCCCTCTAGGCAAATGAGCCTTTGCTTTGGCGAATGCATCGGTAGTATGTCTTGAATGCATTGTTTATTGCTTAGGGCATTGAGTTCATGCATCTTCAAACCTTGACCTCACATGTATCGACCCATCTTAGTGAATGCACATCTTCATTGGCGAATGTGTCAAGGGCTGTTTGGGATACTTCATTGTCTTGGCCGAAACCCCTTGCATGGCCGAAACCCCTTGCATGGGTGAAAGCACCTTGAAACCCCCTTCTCTCCTTGATCTAGGCCGAATGCCTTGGAATAGGCAAATGATGTGATACTATTTTGCAAACCTTCTTCTCTAACCATTGATACCTTGAATTTGGAGTCTTTTTCCATAGGCGAATGTGTCTTCTAGATGCTAGGCCGAATTTCCTTAAGCAATGAACTTTGGTGGAAGATATCTCTTTGGCCGAGGGCTTCCAATCTAGCCGTTTGGATTCTTTTATAACAATTTAACTCTTCCCTCAATGTTTTGAATTCAAATTTCCCTTTTCTTAGTTGGGGCCCATTTCTCATGGGGGCGAATGTACTTAGACCTTCAAATAGGTCTTCCCTATGTCAATCGCCCATATGTAGCCGTTTTGGGTTCCTTGTGTGAAGATCCTTTTGAAAGTATATTTTTGAAATTTGAATTTAATTCCCTCCAAGTCGATGCCCTTGATCTTCCTTAGCTTGGACCTATATCCAAATAGGCGAATGACCCGTTTCATGATCTTTGTTATAATTTGCATTTACCTTCCTTGTGGTCGTTGGGTCTTACTATAGCTTGGACCTATAATTTGAATCCCCTTTTTGCTTGATTGGACTTAACTCCATACAAATTGATTAGGAAAATGCAATTAAAGATTTCAATTTCTTTGGCTCAAAATTGGGGACATGACAGATCTCAACTCTCATTTTAAAACCTTCACAAAGGTTTTTTTGTACACGGTCACACTTATAAAATTTTAAATGCTTACATATGACCTTTTTAAATGTTTGTTTTTGTGTACACAATAACACTTTATTTTATAAAGTGTTTTTTAAATACTCAAGTAACTTAATAAAATATTAATTTTATAAAGCAATTAAAATACTTTATAAAATTAATTTACAATTAGGACACTTTTAAGTTACTTGTAAAAATGGGGACATGACATGAACTCACACGTAGATTCCTTGGCGAAGCAAGACTGCTGCTCAAGAATGTTGAGCACCTCATCTAGATGCCTCAAGTGATCTGCCCTAGTCTTGTTGTAGATACGAGTGTCATCAAAGAATTCTAGCACAAATTTCTTCAATTGTTTGATTAATACCTGATTCATGCAAGAATGGAAAGTAGCTAAGTCTTTATGTCGAGTACTCGCCCAAAAATCGGCAGTCCTATAAAACTACTCATTCAGATGCAGATTAGACGTGGAAACTTAAAAGATACATGGGATTTATGTGGAAAAATAGAGATTTTTTTCCTATTTAAACCTTGATGCCTTTGCTAAACAACATATGGCAGATCTGAGTCTTTTTAGTGGATATGAAGAGCAATTTGAAAAGATTTTTAGTTGATTTCAAGAGCACATTTGAGGAATTTCAATTTCTAGGTTTGTAATTTTTTTCTTTTTATTTTCAGGCATGTAATTCAGTACTAGCGTGTTAAGAATAGCCAAGTAAACATTATTTACAATACTACTTGCAATGAATTTAATGTTCGAAAATTTTATTACTGATTTCTACTAGTTTTTTAATTGAAATTGTTGTTTTTTCCCTTAAACAAAGGGTTTTACACTTTTGTGTCGAAAAAATGATTGTTTTTTGGATAAATTAATTAATGGAATGCCACATTGCTATTCAATTACTGTATTATATATGAATTTTATTTGATTTTTTGTATGCAAATCACTATTTATTTAAAAATGTTTTTTTTGGTATTTAAACATGTATGTTAGATATGATGGCATCTGACTTAGCCCCAATTAGTAGAAGTCGTCCCGTTGGAAGCAAAGACCTCGCGTGGAAATATGCTGTAATGGGACTAGTTCTAGGGAGTGTGATTTGCATCACATATAGGAAGACACTTAATGGAGGCATGAGTCACCTCATATACCATATTGCAAGGATTCCTAATCGTGATGACAAGCCATGCCCAAAAGTTAAGGAAGAGGAAAAACGTGAGATGCAAGCCCTCTTTGCAGTAACCATTAATCCTGACATGGAAGCAAATACGGATGAAGATTTGATAGGCATTGTGGGCTCTAGTCATGATCCACGTAGACGAAGCAAATCTTGAAGAGCACACAGTGATACTGAGAGGGGGGGGGAGTGAATTAGTATCAAACAATCTTTTACCTTTTCCAAATCTTAACAACTATAGCAATAACAAGATCAACAAATCATGCAACACAAGGAGAACACAAGATTTACGTGGAAACCCTTACGGGAGAAAATCATGACAAAATATTACTTATATATAAATTTCTTTTACAATCTTTGTAGGCTCCAACCTACAGGAGACACCAATCCCCTCTTATACAATTTGTGAGCACCAACCCACTGGAATCTCCAATCCCCACTTGTAGATGTTGTGAGTGCCAATCCGCAACTAAGCACCAACCCAGTAAGAGACACCAATCTCTTGTTAAGGCTCCAACCTTATACGGATCTGCATCACTATCTTCTTATTACTTTTCTCTTCAAGGATGATGAACAAATATACAAGAATTCTTCTCTATAATTCTGCCATTAATCTCTTTTACAAATCTGTCATATACTTCTCTCTAAATCTGCATCAATCTCCTTTAATGATCTTCTTTCAAGCTTTCATATGCAGATCTGAAAGTGAATGCTAGATTTCTTCTTTTATTTCCTCACTCTCAACTTTTTAAATCCGCTCTCACTCAGAAATAACTCATTGGTATTCTTGTCTTCAAAACATTCCTATCATTTACCTCTTATACCTTTTCAATAGATATCTCTTTGGTGAATGGATATGTCTCTTTGTAACTTGCTGCCCTTTACAAACAGATCGCACTCCCTCTTATCATTATCTCACCTCTTCAAAAGTCCCTTGTCTTATATGCAATGGTAGGCGCTCTATCATAAAGAGGTCGGCCATTTGTAAAATTTAAATCTTTAATTTATATTTTATTCCATCAAGGGAAGTCGGCCACCTTGGAAGAATCGCACTTCTTAATAAAAATTGCTGTTCTTTTCCAAAAATAATCGCTGCTCTTAGTGTATCATATATATATATATATATATATATATATTTAGTGTTAAGCTGTTTGTCTTATATACTATTCTTGTCTTTTCTAGAAGGAGGTTGGCCTCTTGTAAGTATATACCAAATTTAAATTTAAACTTTATTCTTCTTAGCACCAAGAGGATATCATATGGATCAGCCTATACAACTATTTCTCTAATGTTTTTCTTATGTTTAAATCTTTAATTTAAACATGCAATCTTCCCAACGGTAATGTGTAACGGAAAAACTCTTTTGTTTTGTTCTCCAACAGGAATGTATAACGGATCATTCTTCTTTGCCTTGACATTAATGACTTCATTTGTGACTCCGTGCCTTTGACATCAATGACAACATGTTCCAACAATCTCCCCCTTTAAACTTAAATTTCAAATTGAATTCTTTATTTTTAAATTGTAAAAGTATTTAATTTCATTATAAATTTGTAACATTAATTTGTTTGTACTTGTAGGTGTTGGAGCCCTTGGTAAGAGTTTTGCATTTGGTGGATGGGGACCAAAACCTAATGGGGTACATTTATGAGGCCATGGATAGGGCCAAAGAGGCCATCTGAAACTACTACGATGGAGATAGAGACAGATTTGATCCCATTTGGGAGATCATTGATCGGAGGTGGAACAATCAACTCCACCAACCCATTCATGTAGCGGGATTCTACGTCAACCCCAAGTTTAACTTCTCAGATAGAATCACAAATTCTAATGTTGAGGTTATGGAGGGCCTCTTAACATGCATTGAGAGGATGACAACCGAGGTTGAGGTGAGGGACCTCATTATTTCAAAGTTGTAAAGTTACAAGCAAGCTAGGGGAAAGCTCTTTTCTTCGCCACTGGCTATCTGAGGAAGATTAACCTAGACAATAGGTAACAAAAATTGAAGTTTTATATCTTACAAGTTACAAATTATAATTATTAATAAAATATTGCTTTCTTACAAACTTTTGAATATCTTATTTGTAGGTTCTTGGTGGGAATATCGGGGTGGAAATACCACTAGTCTTAAGAAGTTAGCCCTTTGAATTTTGTCTCAACCTTGTAGCGCTTCTAGTTGTGAGTGCAATTGGAGTTGTTTGACGCCATTCACATGAAGAAGTGCAATAAGTTGACTCAAAAGCATCTCAATGACCTTGTTTTTGTGCAATACAATGTTTGGCTTTGCACAAAAAGGGTGGAGGACGAACTAGAGGAGCTTATTGATTTGGATGACATTGATCCCTTTAATGATTGGACTACGTAGGATGAGGAGCCTTCCTTGTTTACAAAGGAGGAGATTGTTGATTTCAAGAGGCAAGCTATGTGTTGTGACCTAATCACACATCGCCCCATTGCAAATGGGGATCCCCTCTTTTTTCGCTTTAGGGTTTAGATTTCTTTGAGTTTGTATGTCTGGGAGTGTTATTTTGTCCAAATTCTTGCTATGAAGTCCATATGTTCTCATCCTGATGCATGTCTTGAAGCCCTGAAATTGGCTAAGTCTGGTGTCCTGAAATCTTGAAAAAATGACTAAGTTTGAAATCTAGTGGATCCTCAGAAATCTAGAATCTGCATGTTAAATCTCATGGATCCGAGACCTATCTCAAACATCTTGAAAGTATATTTCAAAATATTTAAAGTATATTCAATATCTAAACATATACTTAAATATATTTTGAAATATACTTGGATTTCAGGTGCTAAAAATTGCCTAAGTTTGGGAAAAGCGCACTTTTTCCCCACCTTTGCATTATGCACTCAATACATGCATGTTGAAAATCAGCGCTTTTATCTTTGGCACACATTTTGAGGGTGTATGCATTGTGCAAAAATTGAACTTTATGCGTATATGCCCAAATGCAGCGCTCCTCTTTTTGGCGCATTTGCACCTTCACCTTGCATGAATTTTCAATGCATGAATACATAAAATCAGCGCTTTTGCCTTAGGCGCACTTATACCCCATCCTCGCATTGCGTAAATAAACATTATACATGGGGGCATGAAATTGGCACTTTTCTCCTAGGCGCATTTTCAAGGAGACCTTGCATTTTTTTTGACTTAGTACATGCACACCCATAATTAGCGCTCAATGTTAAGGCACACTTAGAGAAAGACTTTGCATTTTTGGACATTATACTTGACCACCTAGAAAGGCTGCTCAAGGCGCACTTTGAAGAAGGCCTTGCAATGTGCAAGTTATGCATGCATGCAAATTGGCGCTTTTTTCCTAGGTGAACTTGGAAGGAACCTTTGCACTTTGCAAAAAAATGAACATTTATACATGCAAGTTGAAAACTAGCGCTCATACTCTCTAAGGCGCACTTTCACCCTAGTCTTGCATCTTGCACAATTTGAATATCATGCATGATCTCCCAAAAGCTCCGCCTAAGCGCACCTAGAAGGTGACTCTGCATTTGACAAAATTGAACTTATACATACTCACCTAAAATTGGCGCTCCACTCTCTCTAGGCGCACATTTTACATACATGTGCATGCATAAACACCCAATACATACTACCCTAAAATGTGCACTTTTCCTCCTTGCATTCAATGCACACACACCCAAAATCAGCGCCTCTCTGTGCTTTCATACAGCCTCTGCCAAAAGTCATGCAAGTAGTTTGAGTTAACTAACAAGAGTGAAATGCTAGAAGATCTAGAATAAAATGTTATTAATGATTATCATCTTTGCCATTGAAAGTTGTTTTTCTTTTGCAGGCACTGGAGGCAAGAAATGCTTGTTCGAGGAATATCCAATGTCAAAAGCAATCAAGGGAAGATTTCATCAACATTGAAGATCCGGGAGCATTCAAAGAGTAGGCATTAGTAGAAGTTCTAACATCAAGAAGTCATCAAGATCATCATACTTCTCATAAAGAAGACTTCATTTCCGGGAGGAGCCTCACTCAACCTTGCACGTTCACCATCCAGAGCCAGAATCCTGCATGAGCACAAAAAAATGTCACAAGATGAGAATGAGCATGTACGTCAAGAAATCCATAAATTTCACTAAGGCATGAAAGATAACATGAAGAAATCCAAAATTCCCAAGTTTCAAATTCAAGAGAAGCTAAGTTCCACAAGTGAAAATCCAAAAATTTGGGAAAGTATTCCAAGCAGTATGAACACATTGAGAACTAAACCAGTTTGCTCCATGCTGAGGTGGCTCGTACACATCATCAGGCTAATCACAGCTCACCACATCATACTCTCTAAGTTCAATGTATCTACTACAAAGAGGGCGTCCAAGTTGGAGATTCTCAAAGATTCCACTTTAAGCTTGTCATATTGGGAAGCGTGCCTTCATTGTCTCTCTCATTTTCTAAAAATAGCAACTTTTGTAACAAACTGCCTTGTTGTCTCAATCTAGGCCATTGGTTCGCAAATCAATCTTGGCCGTTCATGTAATTTGTGGAGTCTATAAAAGATTCACTTCCTTCATTTGCAAGAGAGATCAATATAGAAGTAGGAGTAGATGCTGTCAGAATAGGAGTAGAGTAGAGGAGGCTCTTCAAAGTCATTGAAAAGACTTATGAAATTGTTGTAATTGAACACTTCCAAAATCAATACAAGCTCATTGTTGTTTTCATGGTAATTTGTGTGATTGTGGAATGTTAGCATGGTTTCTAATTCTCGAATATGATGGAGATGTGTTTCCAAGTAGCTTAGTTGATAGATTGGAAGTTCATTGATGTAATGTTTTATGTTAAAATATTTGATGAATTCCTTCATGGTTCATACTTTTCGTGGATTGTCAAAGGCAACTCACTTTGTAAAGTTAGCCTGAACCTTCATATGCTTTAGTTCGATTGTGAAGATTGTTCAAGCTGCGCCAGCTGTGGGTGTTTGGATGAATGTTTCACAATATGAAAATCCTTGAATTACCTTAGAAGATTGCACCGACTTCGTGTAGTTGTTGGTTCTCATGGTGAAGCGGAGTTTGGTTTTGTGAGGAGTTTGTCTATCCTAGCATGATTCATTATCTCATTGCCCTTAGATTAGACTCTCTAAACCCTTTCCTTTTGCATTTTCTTTCATAGTTAGTTAGAGTGAGTTCCATTTCATAAGAAGGAAGTAATATATTTGAGTGAAGTAAGGAGTCAATTCAGCGGAAGTCCCTTTGTGATTACCAACATTATCACATCCACTATTGAGTCTATTCATTGCAAAACACGAATCAGGAACCTTGGAGTTGTCTCATTGGATCACATTGTTTAGCCTTTGGGAGACTTTATTCAAGAGAGGATAGAATACTTAGTATTTTATTCTGAGTTTGCATGTGCATAAAAAACACATCAACACTATGGAGGATGTGGTGTCAGTAGAAGGAGAAGAGATTGGATTGGATGATATTGATGTGGTTGAGGAGTCATTGCCATCTAGCAGTAGGGTGGAGCCACAGGTGCAACCTAGGCCGAGCGAGGAGCCACAACCAAGTGCGAGGACTAGACCATCTGCCCAATATTTCACTAGAGCGGGGAAGAGGAAATTGTAAAGTTTGTGATTTGTAACTTGCTTAGATATGCAATTTATGATGATGATTTTCAAAGACAATCATCATATATTTGTGATAGTTGTTGGCTAAATATTGTATCTGCATGATGATGCGATTTTGTACTCTATATGTATTCAAATCTAATAGAAAACACTTATGTAATGTTTTACAAAAATGACCATTACAAAACTTGTAATGAATTAAAATGTTGTGACATTTTTCAAATCAGCATTACAATTGTGCTAGTAGATGTGGCAAGAGAAAACACATAACTGCGATTTAGGGCTTCCTTGAAAACTCACAAACGAGCATGGAGACATTCTGTTACAAAAGACCATTTACATTATAAATCCCCTGTTATTCACAAACGTGCTGCTTCAACCGAACTGGACAGGGCTGGCGTGATTTGTGACCCTAGAAAAATCGTGGCATCAATAGGTGTCTGGGAAGATGGCTCAAAGACCAACACATACTACTTTTTCAACGCATATATAGTGCTGCATTCTTTACCTTGCTGTTTTGAGCAAGAAAATAATTAGGGCAACCATCAACAACAATCAATCCACCTACCGCCACCAATCACAATAAATCATCCACCCACATTCAAACTCACCTACTTCCGATCTGATTAAACAGAGCATTAATGGCGTTTTCTGGAGGTACATGCGTGTCCTCACAGTCAACATGTGAAAAAATGCATTTTGGAATGGTTTTACAACACTTTAAATGTTCAATTTTTAATTTTGAATCTTTTCCCTTTTGTCTGTCGGCGATTTCCACCCGACTAGGAACTCGCTGACCACTGTCTTCTGCCTTCTTTCTTCTTTGTTCCATCTTGTTGAGGATTTCTACTCAACCAGGAACTCTTTACTTGGCCATTTTTTGATGTTTTTTGCAGATCCTCAAAGGCATGTGATAGGGAGGAAACACAAGGGCAACACACAGGGGCAAATCTTGGATTTTTGGGCACAATTAATGCATGTTTGGGAACCGGAAAATCTGGGTCCCAACAGACTCTTTGATTCAAGTTCAAGATTATTTTTGCATATGGGTTTTGAGTGATCTTTTGAGGGTCAAAGTGAATAGAGGCTTTAATATCACTAATGAATTCTTCATCCCTTGTATTTGGATAGAAAGGAAGTTTATGAGGAATCATATAGGGCATGTTGTGCATTTCAACAAAGTTGTGAAGGATCAATGGTCATGATTCATAGATCACTCCTTGAAGCTAAGTCCCACATTTGAAGGTGATTACCAAATGGAGATAGTCACCGTGGGATGGTTGATGTGGAAATTTGGTAAGCAAAATAGATGTCAGTTGAATGCTCAAGATTTTATGACTAAGCATGGTATGGTGTTGTTGGAGTTAAGCTACATACAGGGTCGTCGCTTTCTACTGAGCGATGGAGAATTTAATAAGATTGAGATACCTCAAAATGGCTTCATTGTTCATAGCATCACGAAGGCAAAACAATTTGTCATCACTTTGGGTGAGCAAGAGATATGCAAAGACTTCTATATCACGGGTCTTGGAGGGATTAGTAAAACACGAAGCTTGCAATGGGTGCATTTTATGGGAGAGTTCGCTATGGAGTTGGAATCCAAGGGAGAAGAGGTAGAACTTCAAGGCATTGAAGAAGGAGATCCAAGAGTTGCCATGGCTATTTGGATGGAAGATCATTTGGTGACAATCAAAACTTCTTTCAAAGGTGAGATGCTTGATCAAAATGGTGTTTGGTCTAATTTGGATATGTTCAATATTACACTCCTAAGGTGGCCACCAAAAAGAAGAATTGTAAGATGGAACTTTCTTGTTGAGAATCACCAACTTGACATAATAAGGATGAATATTGGTTGCAATAAACATGAGCCAAGGGCCACTTTGAGTGTGGTTCCCAATCTTAGAACCACTGTTCTAAATGTTGGAAACAAGGCAGATAACTGAGAGGGGGGGGGTGAATCAGTTATCCTTCAATTTTACTTTCTTTTCTTATCTCAATATTCAATGATATGTCAAAACATGAAAGCATAAGCAACCATAAGAACAGAAATGAAATTAACACACACAACACAAGGATTTTTATGTGGAAACCCTGTTAAGGGAAAAAACCACGGGGTGACTAACCCAAGATTGTATTCTCTGTTAAAAGAATAGAAGAGTACAAAATGGCACTTGCCAATTAGGGCTCACTGCCTGAGCACAATGCTCACAAGAGGCCCACTGCCTACAAGAGATTCACTGTCTACAAATGCTTACAGATGATACCAAGGTGTTTGAACTGATGAACATCATCCATACATGCAAGAATTCAGTTTTGGTTAGGCACTGTATACTGATCTGGCACTTTCATTCTTCCTCTGCTCAATATCACTCTTTAGTCATATTCCGGATTCAGATCTTAGTTTTCGCACTTCTTCCTATATTTTTTTCGTCTTCTCCACACACACCAATATGTCACAAGCTTGAATCTACAAGGATTTCCAACAACTTCATAGTCGGCAACAAGAACACTTGGAATAAGTTTCTGTTGTGTCGGCTGAATCCTTGCTTGGTTGAAGATGCGCATCAAAAACTTAGACATAGAAGTCATTAATCATGTTGGCCAATAATGTATAATGCCACAATTGCTTGATCAACATCTTTCATACATCCGGATTGAAGTCTGGTACTCTGTCGGTCAGTTCTTCCTCTGTCTGACTGGAACCCAACACACAGAAGCTCATATCTTTTTCATGCTTTATCACCGGAGGCTAAATCTCTGGAATACAATAGTCATGATACCCTTCTTGACTTGTCCAAGTCCACAACTTACTGAGTTACACCATCTGAGAGATCCGGACCTAATTGTAGGACCATGTTGCATACACTGTTTTTGTCCACTGGACCAAAACAATCTTCACTCTGACTTCCGGTATAGGCATATTATGTACTGCGGATGTGTAGAATAGACTTTGTTGTCATCAATGACAACACTTATGAAGCCACACAGTTGTAGTCCCCGACGGTTGGATAGTTATAGAGTCGTTGCCAACGGTTGGTATTTCAACCAACCTTAGCCAAGTTATATATTGGCTTAATACTTTGTAGTCGGGGCGACCCCACGGCATTGTAACATTGTAGTGTAATACTGATATATTCAATGAATGGGAACAATGCTTTATTCTGTGCAATGCTGTTATAATTTCATGCTCTGTGTTATGCACTATACTACTTAATTCTGTTTACTTCATATTCTGTGAAACACACCATATTGCGGTAAACATTTGGCGCCGTTGCCAGTTCGAAAACGGGTCGAGGGTGACAAGTTGATGACAAGTGGAGTCGTCCAATGCCATCGGGTGACAAGGAGATGACAAGTTGAGACGTCCGATACCATCAGACAAGTGACATCGTCCGAACAAGCCGTCGGGTGTATCTAGCATCAAGAAAATGGCAGCGTAATGGGGCAACCAATTGACACCGACGAGGAAGTACAAGACAGAAAGCACGTAGAAGAAATAATACAAGAAATTCAGGAAGAGCGCGAGGGAAGCGATAGAGAAGAAAATGAACCCAGAAGTCGAGAAGATGAAGTAACTCAGGAATTAGTCAAACTGTGGTTATTATCAGTCGGACAATACGTGCGAGACGAATCTATCCGCAGAGAGGTTCCAGAGGAGGTTATTTCAGAGAACCTGCATGTCAATAGCGAAGTGGATAACCTTTTGAACCGCATTCCTCGACTTCTGGCAAGGAACCTGATAGCCTTTCAAGATCTTCGAGAAGAGAGAGACAGGGAAGTGCGACGACAACAAATTCTCAGAAGGTATGAAGAACGTCTAAAACAAGAGGAGGAACGTGACGCTGATCGCCGTCGCACGCCGTACAACTGAGAAAGGCATATGCCGCATCGGAGAGTTATCCATATCGGACGACGAAGGGCCGAGAGTTGGAAGATCTGAGCCTAAGACCCCAGGGCAGAGGGAGTATCAGAACGAACCCGAGGAGACTCAAGGTGTAGAGGACGCTGACAGAGGACGCGGGGAAGACTCGAACGTGGTCGAGAGTGCAAGTGACGCACTAGGACGTTGCGAGAGAACCAGTCCAGTCAGGTCCAACGCATAGGGAGGGCATCGGGGAAGGATGGTGACTCTGCCAGCCGAGAGGCAGAAGCTGCCAAAATTTACGGGGGATGGGTCAGAAGATCCAGTACGACACTGTAAGACGTGCGAGACGATTTGGATAGCCAATGGGCAAGATGATGTGGACTACTCGCTGAAAGCATTTCCAGCGACACTGAGAGATAGTGCCATTGACTGGTACACAGAGTTGGCCCAAGCACACAGGGTATCATGGAGATTACTTAAGAAGGCATTCCAAGACGAATTCAAACTTCTGAGGGATGATAGTGAAATTGTAGCGGAGATCTACAGTACAAAGCAAGGGAAGCACGAGAACGTGCGAACCTACAACCGGAGACTGAAAGAATTGTTGGGAAAACTGGAGACTCAGCCGGCCGACGGGCTGAAGAAGCGATGGTTCATCGAAGGGTTGCGTCCATCGCTGAGAAAGAAAATGAAAGTCGTGCCTCCGTCATCATACAATGAAGCCTACAATCGAGCGATGGATATAGAGAGTGAAAATAAAATATCCTTCCGAGGGAAAAGGAAGACGGACGACGAGGAGAGTACGGATGACAACAGCGACAGTGAGTCCAAGACTGTGCAAGCACTCAGGAAGGACATGATGAGAATGATGAAAGAACTGAAGGTCGACAAGGAGAGTATGAGGGAAGCCAGAGAACTGTGGTGTACAGATTGCAAGGGGGAAGGTCATACAAAGACAAATTGTCCGAAAAAATTGTTTTGTGATATCTGCCAAGTGATGGGACATTCCATCAAGGAATGCCTATACAATCTGAAAGCAAGGGGTAAGCAAGTACTGTTCACTCAAGGAGAACCGTCAACCCCACCGAACACACCACCAAAGCCCCAGTACAATAGCCATGCATCCCCTGGAGGTTACCAAAGCAATAGAAGTCCAAGAAACAGATTGCAGTATGACAACAAGGGGCGACCTATGATACAGTGTCGGCAATGCAATGAGTGGGGACACTTTGCAAGAGAATGCCCGAACAACAATCAGAACACAATAAATGCATTATGCAAGTGGTGCGGCCCTGGAGATCACGAAGAAAAAGATTGCCCGAAGCAAAAAGGGGTGAATATGATCAGTTTCAAGGAGAAGGATGAAGAGATCCTAGCGGTTACCCGAGCACAAGGAAAAAAAGCGATGTATCCAGATCCCCGGACCGAGAAGGAGAGACTTCGGGAGGCTAGGAAGGAAGTAGAGATGGCAATGGAAACAGAAGAAAAGAACAGAAAAACAACTACCGTACGACCAGAGTCAGAAAAGAGCATCGTGAACCAGGTGCTACAAACCACTGTATCGGTTAAGATAGCAGATCTTTTACAGAGCATGCCGCAATTAAGAATGGCAATCTCGAAGGTGATGGAAGGGGAACCAAACAGGCAAACAAAGGAGGAAGACATCATAGTGGAGCCACCACTCGAGGGAGAACAAGTCATCGACCCGAGACTGTTGGCAGTAAACAGTGGCAAGAACCCAGCCATCATACACATGGAAATCGGTGGATATCATCTAACAAACACAATAATCGACGGGGGATCGGGAGTGAATGTTCTGACAGAAGATACGTGGAAGTGCTTGGGGAAACCTACACTATGGCCACAAAATTTCCAGTTAGTGGGAGCAGACCAGCACGGAATTAAAGCGCTGGGAGTGCTAATGGCTCAGAAAGTAAGGATTGGCACCCAACTTTTTCGATTAAACTTCGTAGTCATAACAGCACAAAATGCGTCGTACGACGCATTACTCGGCCGAGGGTGGCTGATAGCCGCCAAGGCCAACCATAACTGGAAAAGAAACACATTGTCAATAGAGAACAAAGGTAAGAAGATCGTCATAGATCTGAGAACACAGGTTGTGAGTGAAGAGTTGGCATCAGATTCTGATTCAGACGGAGGGGAGTCAGTTGGCAGAGGACCAATAGAACCTGATGAGGAAGGAGTATTAAAACTGCAAGAATGTTCTGAGGATGAAACTAATTCCTTTAGTGGGCTCTTCCACTGGCAAATGGAAGACTATGAGTTCTTCAAGCCAGAGTGTAACATGATTTCAATAAGAGAAAGTGGTGAATGCTCTCGGGCGACTAGTGAACCACTTGGCAATATCGGCAATATTGGGCCCAGTGAAACATTGTTGATAAATAAAGCATTGGATGGATTGACAAACACTCGACCACTTGGTAAGAGGGAACCGGTAATGAGTGACAAAGGGGAGGAAGGTAATAATCAGTCAGAAGTAACAGAGCAACTAGTGGCAGAGACATGTCGACCAAAACAGACAAATCGACCAGGAGAGGCACAGAAAGAATATACAGAGGGTAATGCCAAGATAGATGATACACTTGCACATACATTTGAACTAGATAAGGTTATTAGGTATGAAGAGTCATTGACAAGCAAGGTGATTAGGGATGATGAAACTAACGAAGGGAAGACAACATTGAAAATATCGGCCAAAAAGAGACCATACAGAAGGAATAAGGACTATAGAGTATTTCCGGCGACTTGCAATGTTTTGGCGATCGGTGACAATCAACAAAGAAAAAATGATGTTCAAAAGTCAGATAGTTTAATTTTTTTGAAGACAACAGTTCCGGTCCCAATAAAGGCACCCGATCCTACCGACGATTACAAAATCAATAAAGGTACGAAGAATGAAGTTAAAATATTTAATTTGGAGGATATGGCTACTTGTCGTACTGGCAAATCACCCCCACAGCGAAATTCTAGAAAAGGGAAAAATATTACGCGACAGATTACGCGACAAGAAAGTTCTAAAGTCGGAGTTATAGATCGAACGTGGACCCAGTCGGAGAAAAATAGAAAAATCTGGTTCAGGTTGACAGGGATGAAAAATTGGAAAAGACGGAAAAAAAAAAATGTCGGAAAAATTTTGAAAAAATTGAAAAAAAAAAGAGTACGACGTACGGCCAGGCCGTACGACGTACGACCAAACCGTACGATGTACGTCGTACGACCAGGTCGTACGACCAAGTCGTACGTCGTACGACCAGATCGTACGTCGTACGACTAGGCCGTATGTCGTACGACCAAGGCCGTACGGCGTACGACCAAGGCCCGTCCCCACAATTTTTTACGAAAAAGAAAAGGACATTTCAAGATTTTTTTCAATGCCTGAAGTGGATTCCGCTGTCCTAATTCCTGTTCTCAGCCGATTATATGAGTTTTTGGATTGCAGACGAGTGTTCGATTTTGTTAGAAAAATGATGTGCGCAATGAAGGTCTGAATGATTTTGAAGGTGTTATTTTGGGCTTGGCGGCGGGGGCGCTGCCCCTCGACCCCGCTGGGGGCGCTGCCCCCAGACCCCCGTTGGGGGCGCTGCCCCCAAACCCCCGCGAGGGGCGCTGCCCCTCGACCCCGTTGGGGGCGTTGCCCCCAAACCCCCATCAAATTAGTACTATCTTGATCCAGTGAGCAATGGGGTGCAACATTCGCAGCATTCAGTGTGCTATCAGATTGGGTCCCTTGGTTGGTTGGTCTACTGGCAGGTGTTCCAAATGTGTGGTTCTACTTTTACACAGCTCCTACTTCAGCATTGTTGTCGGCAAAAGCTTACTTAATGTCACTTGATGGTTTTCTGTCGTCTGGAAGACGACTAATTTTGTGGGGGGGATGATGTAGTCGGTCATAATTGTAGTCGGTCGTAGTCAGCCAAGTAAATAATCATAAATTAATTAGTGTTGTTATGTAGGAGTGTTATCGGGAATTAACCCCGACGGTTGGATAGTTATAGAGTCGTTGCCAACGGTTGGTATTTCAACCAACCTTGGCCAAGTTATATATTGGCTTAATACTTTGTAGTCGGGGCGACCCCACGGCATTGTAACATTGTAGTGTAATACTGATATATTCAATGAATGGGAACAATGCTTTATTCTGTGCAATGCTGTTATAATTTCATGCTCTGTGTTATGCACTATACTACTTAATTCTGTTTACTTCATATTCTGTGAAACACACCATATTGCGGTAAACAACAGTGTCTCTTGTCATGTCCCCATTTCCGGCTTGATCATCAGCTTAAGATTGGATTAGCCTATTGATCATTCCCGGAGGCTAATTCAGAATGATGAGGGAATGAATTGGTTTTTGACTAACTTAACTTTTGTTTTGTAGGAACAAGTCAGAAACTGGAAATTTGGCTAAGTCTGGAAGCCAAGTTGTAAGGCAGTTAACTCCTGGAATCTAGGCGCAAATTCCTTATCAAACTGCTCAAATGAGCGCCTTAGGATATGGGATCCTCGAACAAACTTCGGAAGTGCAAGATGGTAAGAAGATTTGTCTTAAAGCATTTTCAAATAGGGCGCTGGACAGGAGAAGTTGATAAGTTTCCAAAATGAAGTTTGATGAATGGATTGGTTTGGGAAGAAGGTTTATTCACCTTAGGCGCCAGTTTCATGTTGCACCATCCAAAATGAGCGCCTAGTACAATAAGGCGCTATATCACATCTGGACCACCTTGAATGGCATCTAAGCTAGGTTGTGAGTTCGACAGGGTAAGTGCGCCATAAAAGGGTCAAGGCGCCATTTCCTGTTCACATAAACCTCTGAGGGCGCCTAGGTATTTGGGCAAGCCTCTGGCATCCTAGAATTGCGCCCTAGTCCAGAAGTCATTGGAAGGCTCTCTTGAGCATCAAAAAGGTTAAAGGATCATCCACTCAGTCAGACAAACTTCAAGTTGCGCCTTACTTAAGGTGCCTTAACATGTCTTTCCACCCAAGAAATGGCGCCTTAGGGTAGATTGAAGAGTAAATAGGTTTTAGCATCATCAATAAAGATTAAGGATTGTCAAATAGATCATACCTTCACTCAGAAGCATCATTTCCATCTTGTGAAGTGTTAAACTCAAGTAGGCGCACTTCATCTTCTCTTCCACTTCACATTTGCGCCTACTCCTTAAAGCTAGATCCGCGCCTTTGTCTGATGATCATCTTAGTTCATTCTCTCATGGACACCCACTTTGGGAAGATTCTTATTGAGCGCCCAAGTTATTAGCACTTTTGGATCTGGATTCTACATCTTGAAAGTGAAGGCGCATTTTCCTGGGGGTAGCATCTTCTAGCCAGCGCCCAATACTATCCAGGCACAATTCAACCTTCATTATGGCGCCTACCATCTGGAAGGGAGCATTGGTCATTTCTCTAGAAGTTCTAAGCAATTGAAGTTTGTAAAGTCACCAAGGAACGTTGGGCGCCTAGCCAAGTTGGCATTTCCTGCTCTCAACTAGCGCCTAGACACTGAAGGAGACACTTGCAAGTGTAGGCGCACTTTCCTTGTAGATTGATGACATGAACACTTTGGGGTCACTTGGTTGAAAGAACATTACTCTAAGAATGCCAAGTTGAAAGATAAAGTCAAGGAAGTGTTATGATGCCTAGGCGCATCTTTGGGCAAAACACACCAATTGTGGCGCTTAGAAGGAGTTTCCAGACTAGGCACACATCTAGTCACACTCTGCCATTTCTAGCGCCTACTAACATTTCTTTCATTCAAGTGGTTTGTGGCACTAACGAACTTCAAGTGTTGGAAATGATCAAGTGGATCAGAGTAGGCGCAATTTCCACCTCAAACCAACTCAAATTACACCTGGAGGAGTTTTGCTCACTTTGGACTTTGAATGCATAGTTGTTTGTCAAAGGCACCTTGGGAAGTGAGTGGACATCATTGAAAAAGCCTTTCTCTAGCAAGGCGCAACTTCTAGCAGTCACCATCTCAATTGGCGCCTAGCAGTGGTAAAGCGCAAGTTCATGATCAAACTACCTCAATTGGGCGCCTAGTAGTACCTGAGCTTTCATTGGTCAACAAAATGATATTGGGATCCGTACTGGTTCAGTGGGTAAGAGTGAGTTGTCAGATGGAATATTCTCCATGAATATGCTTCTTGGGAAACGTGCCCTGGTTCCTCTTTGTGCATTGAAAAACGTGCCTTCATTGCCTTTGGAAGGCCTATAAAAGGAGGAGCTCTCTCATTCATTTGGCATCTATGCATTTGACAAAATTCTCTCTGCAAAGCTGTTGAGCTTGTAATCTTGAGGCCTGCGAGTTTCAAGTGTTGGGGTGATGCTCCCTCAACTGACAAGGTGATGCTCCCTTGTTGTACTGTGAGGTGTTGACATTCAGTTGACATCGTTGAGTTTGATTAAGTTGATCTAGTGTGCAAGGCATAGTAATCATCAAGGCTCCAAGGCCTGCTTTTGTAATTCCATTTGAATAAAGTGTAACTTCATGCCATTGAAAGCATTATCCATGTAATAAGACATTGTGAGTTGATTGAATCAAGTAATAAAACTAGTACCCAGCTTAAGGTTGATTCATTCAAATAGTTATCTTTGATGTATATCTTTGTGTTGTTGAAATAGTTGATGAGTTGATAGCAAGTAAAATTGTCTAAGTAAGGAAAAATTTTGGTAGAATTAGTTGGGTATCTTACATCTCTTGCCAACACTAAACATTTCCAACCTTCCCCACATTTGATGTGCAGCAATAAAAGAGTTTGCTTCCACATGGTGGAAGCATTTCCCACCTATTATCATGGTTGAGATGTTTGCAGCTAGTACACGATGGTTTCTAACCACTTCAATTCTGATTTTGAGCAAGAGAATGCAGTGCTACAGCCGTGGTATGATGCTCCTCCTAATCACTTTGGTAAACTCATGTGTTGGACTGGTAATATCTTCCTTGAACAGCTATAAATTTGTAGGTATAGAGGACTTCTCTTGGTCCAATGTTGTGGGTAAGAGGGTTCACTTGTTGAGATCATTAAATACAAACATTCCAACAGCGTTAGTGCTGTTTGGGAAGAAATTTAGAGCAATGTACAACTGTTATACTAACCTATTAGCACACACTTGGAAACCATTTTTCGAATGGTAGAGCTTGGGGCACCATGACAGGGACCTTTGGAGTCCAAGGTAATCATTATAACAGCAATCTAGAAGAGGTGAGCATAATTATTGGCATGCATTGATCACATGTGTTCAAGAGGCTCATTATCAAGAAGAAGTTCAAGGTAAAGGGAATTGTGTGTCAAGACAACTATCTTACTAAGGTAGTCATGGGCATTACAAGGATACCTCAATGAGAAGTTTACATAAATATCAAAATGGTGCAGCGTAAGCATGGCGAGGTAGCATCAATCTTGGACATTGGTGCAAAGATTCACCCATGAGGAAGGAAGAGAGCAATTATTAATTATTTCGTACCACCCAAGGACAGAGGGAACATACTTGGTACAGCCATGTACCATATTCTCAGCCTCAATGCTACCGTCATAATGATTATCAGCCCTCTCATCACTTCAATTACAATTATACAATTGGTTTTGTAGGAATCTATAGTCATAGGAAGGAGGGATCTACAGTTTGTAATTACTAATGAAGCATTTTCAGCCTCTACATCGTTCACACCTTTGAATTTGGCAAGAGAATATCAGTTTTGCTGCTGTTATATGATTGTTAGGTTGCTGGAATAGCTGTTATCAATCGTGAACATCTGTAAGTTGGCACCATTTAGGGGAATATCCTTGATGGAAGAAGTTTAAGAAAGGTTTCAGCTGAAGGGAATCGTCATTGCAGCCACCATGGTACCTAATTGGGTAAGATTTTAGTTGAATTGCGACTGTTCTAGCTTATTTGCAGCCCTTACACAATGTGATTTGAACTCTACTTTGTAAGGTATACATTGCAATCTCTTTGAAGAGGCCATAGGAACTTACAAGTTGGATCATGAAACTCAAATAAGTGTTCTAGATCCCCCATCACATGCGAAGAACCAAGAGGTGCAACAAAAACATGGAGCTAGATATATGTGGCAGCCTTGGGTCTTGTGAGAGTTCGTGGATATTTTCATTCATCATCACGTCAAAGAGGAGCGTATGGAGAGTTGGTTGCCTTAATTGCTTGATCTAAGTTGAAGATGGAAAAGTATAATCATGTATCGCATCACGGATTTCCTTAAGGTTTGCATTTATGATGTTGTGAGTTATGAAGTCAAGTTGTTTTTCAAATGGGTGATAAAATTACATGAGGTTTATATTGGAGATGGTAGATCTTGCAACACCCTTTCGTAGGAGTTGTCTCACTTGATAGGTATTGGATCCAGATTACATGGACATTACAGATTGATTCATTACATTGGCATGGTGACACTTGAGTATTCGGTTTTGCATAGTGTTCTTTGGTAGGAGATGCATCATTTAACATGTATAGGATCCAAGCTCTATGGGCATTACAACATGACTCATCACATTGGCACGGTGATACTTGAGCATTTGGGCTTGCATTTGCTCGAGGGCAAACAAATTTTGGGAAGGGAAGACTGTCATGTCCTCTTTTTTAGAATAAAAAATTAATAATATTGGGCGTGATCACTTTACATTATTATAGGTCCTATGTAATGTTTTATTGAAATGTAATTCTAAAAGGGGACCTATGGATGTAATTTAAAAGTAATTTTAAATATTTGGAAGGAAATAAAATAAAAATAAATGGAGGGCCCGAAAAAGGCAACTATAAAAGAAAAACAAAGGCATCAAGCAAATTATTCAATTATCCAATTATCCGATTTGTCATTTTTGTTCATTCCTTCCAATATGGAGCTTTCAGTTATCAAGGATGAAACCCCTTGGTGCAGGTGATTCGAGGACGAAAACCCTCTTGCTCATCGGGGCGATTCTACTTTAGGATTGCGATTGTGCGGAAATAATTTGGATTTACAAGCAAATTGTCATATCAGTGATAATGTGAAAGGTTTCAGATCTCTTGTTTGGATCTTAGTGATTTTCAGTTTGGCGTGAGTTTCAGAATTTCAGCTTGTACTGGGCATTTCCCATATTCCTCATTATAATACAAATCTTGTGTGTTGATTGGATCTATGATGCATTTACTGGGTTGTTTCGAATATTGTGGCATTTAGCAGAAATTATATTATGCAAGCTATCAATGATAATATTGTTGTGCTCTGTGAGTTGTTCCCTGCGTATGTTCTAAGTTCATTATTTATTAGTGGCATTGGGAGAAATTCTATTAATTACTCTAGCCGGAATAGACGAAGCACTATAATCATAGCTGGCACAAACTCTACTCTGAAGAACACAACTTTAATATTATGCACCGTTAACGTTTGGTGGAGTCAATTCAGATTTGATCGAATTGTGTTAATTCATAGTCACACCAATCAGGAGTGGTGTGGTTATTAGTCTCAACTCTAGCTCATAATTGAAAGTTCATATTGATTATTGTTTGCAGAGACATTGCTATTGGAGTCTTCCTCCATATCGTGTGATAGTATATAATATTCATCGCAAAGCTTGTTGTTAGGCGACAGTGGAAGGGAATTTGTTGCTTACTTCGGTGCTGACTAGATGTAATGTCCTCATTTTCGGAGTGGTCACAGAAGTAGGTTTGGAAGGCTTGGTGGTCTCATGTCACTTGTTTTGCCCATGAGATTGTTAGCTTGAGGTGTATTGCTTTGATGGATGACTTCATTCACGTCGAAAGAAGGATAAGCTATAATAATGTGGTCTCATGTGTGTGCCCTCCTTGTGGGATCTTACTTGATGCATTATTAGTTTGGACAACTCGTGAAGGGAAACTAAATAATGAAATACCTATCCTTGGCACACTTGAGAAAGAAGGCTTGAAGGGAAGAGAAGAAGATAAATCCAAATCTTTTTGGCATTTTGTGACGCTTAGTATACATCCCTGTCGGGTCGGCCCTTGTAAAGAAGGGAAAACAATTTTTAAACAAGGAAAATTCCTGTCCAGGTCTGCCAGAACCAATTGGGCGCCTAGAAGGCATATGAGGTCAGCCTAGAGAGAGAAAAGGTCATAAAACAAGTGCATATCTGCCTAGGTCAGCCAGCACATGAGGGAGGGTAAAAATGTGTATAAATACAAGTTGATTTGGTGGCATTTTACATCATTCAAGCATTCATTCAATCAGTAAATTGGAGCTTATCTCTTAGCAAGATCTTGGGACGAAAACCTCAAGCATCTTTAGAGGAGTTGGACAAAAACCTAGCTCTTCTTGGGAGGATTCTGTGAAGGGAATTCATTTGCACTTCATCATTTTTGGAGCAGAATTGCAGATTAGGTTTGAAGATCATTTTGGAGGACTTTGCTATCATTATTTTGCATTGTTTTTGGTATGTACAACCTTAGGGTTTAGGGCAGATTTCAGTTGGGCTTGTTTGTCTTGTTCGCCCAAGCTTTGGATGTAATTGAAGACTTATTTAGTTCTGATTTTTATAGCAGCAGACTTCTGGATTTATTTCAGTCATTTGTGGTTGCAAATTGAAGTGATTTAATTGCCTATTTTGTGGTGGAATTCAAATGTGATGTTGGCAATATTGTTGGCAATGATGTTATTTGTCATGTTTCATGGGAAGTTATACGCAATTGTTTAAGTCTGATTTTAAGTGCAACAATTAGGGTTAGGGCAGAAAACTAAAGAGTAGAAAACTAGGGCAGAAGTTAGGGTTAGAGCAGAAAACTAAAGTGCAGAAATTAGGGCAGAATTCAGAAAATTCATTTGAAAATCCCGTGAACTGGAAATTGTCCAAAATATCTCGTTTTGGGATATTACAGTGGTATCAGAGCCATGATCTTGCCAGGTTGGAGGGATTGTCATGCATAGAAGATTGAAGGAAGAAAAAGAGATGGAATCTTTTGAAGCCATTAGACAAAGCCAAGTCGAATTGAAGAAGGAGCTTGATCGATGGATGCATGAACAAGAGGCTACCAAAATCATGGAAGAGTACAATGCTTCATTAATTGATTTCAGGTTAGCCACTTTTTTGAATTTTTCTTAATGGTTCATGAAGATGGCAATCCAGGGAAAGGAGACCTCATGCCTACATCAAGAGTTTGTGGGAAAAGAAAGAAAAATCAGAAGTTTTCGTGTGAGAAAGGGTAGAAAGGAAAGAAGATCAAGCCAAAAGTTCACTTCAGCCTTATGAGGAAAAGGATAAGGGAGAGTTACCGATTGAAGCTACAAATGAAGAACACATAAGACCTTGTGAAGACTTCAAGGTTGAAGAAGATGCCGCCATGAAAGGAGAATTACTTGTTAATGATTTGCACCATGAGGATATTGGCGAAGAAGCATCACACGTTGCAAGTGGCGAACGCCTAAGGCTTCATGATGAGCACATGGTCGAAGGCCATGCTATCATGGAGATTGCCAAAGCTATAAGGTTGGAACAACTACATAAAGGTATGGGTTCTTTTGATGTTTCTAGGATTGCTTCATCACACATCACCTTTACATCGTGTTGGCAAAGAATCAAATTATGGCTTGGATGTCTTTGAGATGGATATTGTTCATACATTTGGGGATGGTTCAGAAAAATTGCTATGTAGTGATCAAAGAGATGTTGTTAAGGTTGATTTAGATTGGCAAGAGATGAATGATCACTTGGTGGATAAGTAGGTCATAGTTGTTTCACCTATTATGGAAGATCATGATGTAGAAGACTCTACCCACTACTTGATGGAGATCCTTGGATCGAGCATGGTGATGACTTAGCACATGGGCGTAATGGAGAAGATGTCAAGGAAGGAATTGGTTTGGAAAGGCATGATCATGATACGTTGCATGAAGACCTTGTGTCTTATAAGTCACATCACTTGAAAGGACCATTAAAGACAAACGAAGGTAAGGTTGTGGCAGCCCTAACTCGTTTTGATCATGTTCATAAGGTAATGGCAGGTTTGTGTTGGAGAGCTCTAGGGAGGCATGAATACTTTGAAGAAGATCTATATCTTGACGGTTTTCAAGAACTCCAAGAGGGCTTGGCTACGGTGAAGTCAAATTACTTGCATCTACTTGCGGATAGAGGTCATCTCTTCAAGATTGGCAAGATATATGCTAATGCTTTGGGAAGGTAGGAAGATGAGGTGGATAAGCTCACCTGTGAGCTTAAGGACACTAGGGATTCCTTGAAGAGTACTCAAGAGGCCCTTCAAGAATCGGAAGATCATATGAAGAAGCTTCGTTGGGAGTTGAGCATGGCACACTCTTCATCATACACAACAGAAATTCAGACTTCTATGGCAGCCACATCCGATGAAGAACAATGCAACATGAAGATGGCAAAGAGTGGAGACATGGAGAAAGGTCTTGAAGGATACTACGATGAGGTCATGAGGATAGAAGAGATGTATACACACAAGGATTCAACTTGCAGTCATGGGACAGAAGTCGAGGCACATGACACATCTGATTTTCCATTGGAGACATCACGTGGACCTGCCCTAGTTGTTGATCACTCACTCATGGAGGAAGAGGAGGTTAGGGTCTACAAGGACAACACTCAAAGGCATAAGGTAAGGACTGATTTTCTGATGTATAACAACAGTCCCTTGTCTGCACATCATCATGACATGACAGCCAAAGGGATCAGCCTTGAGGCTTGTGATTTTCATGGAGGGACTCATGTTGGATCGGCACTTGATGGAGAACACGCAAAAAGGAGGAATGAGGTGTTTGAAATGGATGAAGACACTATGGAAAGGTATGACATCAGTTCTGTTTTTTTGCTTTGGAACAATAGTCTTTTGTTTTTGCATAATCATGAGCTGGCAGCCCTGACACATAAGGAAGTTAGTGGGAAGACTCCTCCTATTGTTGGCACTCAATTGGGAGTTAAACATGTGACCTTATTTGTGTGTCCAAGACACAAGAGGACCGAGTTAGTACACCATGACATGGAAGAGGCAAGGAAGATTTGAAACATGTGGCATATGAAGGAGGAGCATGGTACGGAGGTCAAGCAAAGGAAGCAATCGGATTTGCATAATGTGAGGTATGATTCAGAAATCTTTGTTTGTTCACATAGCTTGCCCCATAAGGATTTGGTGTCATATCTTTTGGAGGGCCATTCAAAGGCTCAAGTCATAGACATGAATGTAGTGTTGGAGCACACACTTAGTGGATCAGCCACTAGTGCCTTGTCATCACATGAAGAGGGAGTCATAAGTGGTTCAGCTCTTGATGATTCCTTGGACATCCTTGGAGAAGATGAGGAGTTGGGTAGTGATATAATACAGCCCTATCATCCTGTTGATCCTTGGGTTGTATGGGAGGCTGCCTTGTTTCAAAATTATGTGATGCGGACCATGGAGGCACTTGCATTTGATTAGCGTACTTTGGAGGTGCAGCTGGTTCATATGCCTAGGTATGGAGACATTGTTCTAATTTTTGATTTTGCGGCACTAATGATTGCATTACAGCTAGGCTATGGCATTGGGCTTGAAGGTGGGCATGATGGCATTGGTGTTCCAGCCTTAGTTCATGGAGATCTACTCCCTACATGGTTCGAAGATGGTTGTTCTACTTCATGGTGCATGGATTGCCTATTGAGTTCTTGGAGGACAGCAGCAATTCGAGATTTAGGAGAAGAGCTGGATCATCTTCTCACCATTGGAGGATGGCTTAGGAATGATACTCTATCACCCTATGTCCTTGGAGACACTATTCACATCCACATAGGTCTGATTTTCAGTTGGGAGGTTGTTCTGATCTACATCAACAACCTAGGAGGAGCTGATATGTATTGTCTTGCACCTTTGACGGGAGTTTTGCACATCGATGGGAGATCTACAGGAGTTGGAGGATGGTTTTGCGTTTATAGCACTTTGAGATGCTTCCATTTCTTCATGATCGCCAAATGCAATGATAGGATGATTTGGGATCCAGGCGGTGGCATGTTTGGTACATCACGTCATTGGGATCTTGATGAGTTGCTTCACAACTCATGGAGCAAGCAACTCATGGAGCATTGATGATGATTTTATTAGAGTGGAGCAGCGGAAGCTTGGAGACTTGTGGTTGTGTTTCAGAGTTCATACTCTTCATCACTTGTTGACAAGCATGGCATTCTTCAAGGCTTCGGGTTGACATAGTGTTTGGTTCTCATTGGACTTAGCACTCATGGAGGATGGAGCCTTTGGAGACAGAGATTTGGGTACTTCTGGTTGAGAGCATTGCATTCTTTGGAGGATGGGGCCAAGTCGAGCTCGAGTGTGTATGGCTTCGGCTACCGGAGCTTACTTCGCATCGCATTCTTCACATACTTTTTGGGAGGTACAACCACATGTTGAGATTTTGTGTGGTCACTGGACATTTGGACGGATGGAGATACGTGTCATTTGACACTATCTCACTTACTGCGTCTTTGCCATTGCTTCAGGACAAGCAATTTCGAGAAGGGAGGACTATAATGGCCCCATTTTCGGAGTGGTCACAAAAGTAGGTTTGGAACACTTGGAGGTCTCATGTCACTTGTTTTGCCTATGAGATTGTTAGCTTGAGGTGTATTGCTTTGATGGATGACTTCATTCACGCCGAAAGAAGGATAAGCTATAATAATGTGGTCTCATGTGTATGCCCTCCTTGTGGGATCTTACTTGATCCATTATTGGTTTGGACAACTCGTGAAGGGAAACTAAATAATGAAATAATACCTATCTTTGGCACACTTGAGAAAGAAGGCTTGAAGGGAAGAGAAGAAGATAAATCCAAATCCTTTTGGCATTTTTTGACGCCTAGTATACATCCTACTGGGTCAGCCCTTGTAAAGAAGGGAAAACAATTTTTAAACAAGGAAAATACCCGTCCAAGTCGGCCAGAACCAATTGGGCGCCTAGAAGGCATATGAGGTCAGCCTAGAGAGAGAAAAGGTCATAAAACAAGTGCATATCTGTCTAGGTCGGCCAGCACATGAGGGAGGGTAAAAATGTGTATAAATACAAGTTGATTTGGTGGCATTTTAGCATCATTCAAGCATTCATTCAATCAACAGATTGGAGTTTATCTCTTAGCAAGATCTTGGGACGAAAACCTCAGGCATCTTAGAGGAGTTGGACGAAAACCTAGCTCTTCTTGGGAGGATTCCGTGAAGGGAATTCATTTGCACTTCATCGTTTTTGGAGCAGAATTGCAGATCAGATTTGAAGATCATTTTGGAGTACTTTGCTATCATTATTTTGCATTGTTTTTGATATGTACAACCTTAGGGTTTAGGGCAGATTTGAGTTGGCCTTGTTTGTCTTGTTCGCCCAAGCTTTGGATGTAATTGAAGACTTATTTAGTTCTGATTTTTATAGCAGCAGACTTCTGGATTTATTTCAGTCATTTGTGGTTGCAAATTGAAGTGATTTAATTGCATATTTTGTGGTGGAATTCAAATGTGATGTTGGCAATATTGTTGGCAATGATGTTATTTGTCATGTTTCATGGGAAGTTATATGCAATTGTTTATGTCTGATTTTAAGTGCAGCAGCTAGGGTTAGGGCAGAAAACTAAAGAGCAGAAAACTAGGGCAGAAGTTAGGGTTAGAGCAGAAAACTAAAGTGCAGAAATTAGGGCAGAATTCAGAAAATTCATTTGAAAATCCCGTGAACTGGAAATTGTCCAAAATATCCCGTTTTGGGATATTACACTAGAGCAGTCAGATACAGACAAGAGTGTGAATAGCATTCGTAGATCACAACCCCTCCTATATTTTCTTTTAGAATGGAAAACTAACAACAAAGTCCCATTAATGGTGGTTATATTCAGTCAATGCATAAGTCATATACAATCCACATGAGGAAATTGTGGTTGTTGACTCTCTTTCTTAGTGTACACAATTGTGATAGTAAAGTGAAACCTATGAAGTGAAATGTGGGAAATACATGAGATATTTTCAAAATTATTTCACTAGAAAAACATAATGAATCCTCTTTCACCATCCGTTCCGACCCCCGAGAAACAATGAGGAAGCATCTGGATATGCTTTGCAAGGAATCACCTGAAAACATTCAAGGATAATAACCAGATGCTTGTGGTTGTGGATAGGCTCACCAAAATGATAGGATTTACCCCATGCCACATGAACCAAAAAGGAAGTGGGGTCACAAGTATTGTTTTAACTTTTCTTTGGTCTCTTCAAATGAATGGTAAGCTATAGGGCTGAAATTTCACCTGAAACTTCCAGGAAGACCTTCAAGATTGTTGGACATCTTGATCAGTAGCGGAAACAGCCATTATTTCAAAGGCTGAATATAAAAAAATGAATGAAATTATGAAACATATGCTGAGATTGGATAGATTAAAGAAAGCAGTATTTTCAGAAGTAAAACTACCCTTATCATACAATACCAGTGCATACTCAGGCATTTGAATGGGTTGATTCAGAGATTTATAGATAGCCAACAAATCCACACCAATCACTATTGTGATCTGCCCAGGGAAAACATACATATCTTGCCAAATGTTTGAGAAATGTGACAAAAAGATGTGAAAAGGCATGATAAAGCAACAACTTGGAGTAGAATTATTTCAACTTCGCCATTGCACCATAAGGCCATTCAAAGTCAGTGACAAAGTTTACCCGAGTGTTAAAAACTTAAAAGACATAAGTTAATAATAATATTAATGTGAAGATGCTCAAACCTGTCCATAAGATATTGCTGAAGTTTCTTTATGCTTGAAAAAATGAGTGGAGTAAGCTTTTGAATATAGATACAATCATATGTAAGAACACACAGAGTCTTCCATTCAAGTTTCCTGAAATAAGCATCATCATCATCATCTCTTAATTTATACAGTCCCAATTAAAATTAATCAATAAATGTAAGGTCCCTTAGGTAATTAATATTGTCTATAAAAATGTGGTAGGGTTCATTATTTATATTGGGGTTCAAGCAAATTGAATGGCCAATTCTTCTAATGTACTTCAAGTGATTGATCCGTTAAATAGAAAAAGATGTTTGCTAGGCGAAGCACTTACATGAAGTGGAGTTTCATAATCTAAATTTAGTACGTATCATTGGATGCACAATATTATTGTTACAAGATTGCGGCTGGTACATATCTAAGATACAGAAATTAATATTAGTGTTTTAGAGTTCAGGTATTTTAAGATATGGGTGAAAGGCATGGGAAGTGAAGCGTTCTTCACTTTCATGAGGTATCTGCCATTTCCTTGTAGCAATGTAAGTATATTCTTTTTACAATTTCTAAATACACATTATGCTTCAAGTGGAAGAGAGAAATATTTATTTATTATCAAATGGTGTAGATCTACACTATATGGATGATGGGAATTGTAGGTCCCATTTTCATGTTCCCATTCAGTGAATTGTTAGACAAGTCATTCATTTTCTAATTTGGGAGCAGCATTGTAATACTGTACCATACTTTGAGATAGATCTTCTATGAAGGTGCACTTTTGGTTCATCTAGTACCTGTCTGTCATATTTAAATCAATTCTGAGGAGTATTGAAATTACTAGGAAAGATTTGTTTAATTTAATCTCTTTTCTGTTGGCATACATATAATATTCTACAATATAATCCATCTCACATTTTCTATAAGAACAGTTTGATTTCTTTTCTTATTCCTAAATATTGAGGATAACCTTTGAACTTGTATTTGTATATATGATGCTATTGAATAACATGCTGTATGTCTTATGGTTTGAATGTGCATGGTACTCTTATTTGGTTCTCTCATAATCATTGCTTGGTAATTGTGTCCGAAAACTGGTAGGTCGATATTTGGGAGGAAAGAAAAGTCTTTGGATCTCGTGGTCAGATCCTCAAGGAAGAGCTGATAAACAGAAGTTCTCTTCTGCCATCAGATAACAATACAAGCAGTGGGAAAAATTTACACTCCAGTAAATTAGTAAGTAGAGTAAACTGTTCTCATCCATTTGAGTTTTGTGAAGCGGACAGTTTTTTGAATCTTTTGATGTCTGCTGTAAACATGTTTTATCAACTTAACATTGGAGCATACTTGTCAATACTGTTGACAAACAAAGGTTTATATATCTGTTGTTATGGATGCAATGCCAGAGTAACATATTTTGCTATTTTTGACATGAAATCAGAAGCTTCCTGCTGGAAGTGCATTGGAAAAGATAGTGTCAGCCTATCAGGCTGTTCAGGATAGCCATCTGGAGGAGGACGCTGTTCTGATTAAATGCAAGGCTGCTGCCAGCTGTGTTGAGAAGATGGAAAAAGACCTTCAAGATGGCTTGAAACTTGGTAAGGGAGAAGATGTGTAGATAAGATGGTTGCTTGCTTATGATGTTACTAGTGTCGATTTTAGATGTGTATCAGACTTAAATTTACCATGCTTCTCGCTTTGTAGTTCTTGGTCACATTGTTTATTGGCCATGCACAAGAAATTACCCACCCATAGAATATGTTCTTTTTGAAATATTTAATTGTATCTTTGGAGCTTACTATGTTGGTTGTTTAAACTTTACGAGGCATCATTTTAGTTCAGTAGGTTGGATAGTATCCTTTGTGTGAAGCTGTGGATGTGTGCATGGACCTTGTTGTTAGGTTCTATGTCTTTGATTATCTCATTTGATTGGACAGAGAGGAGGGATAGAAAATGTTATTGATCATGACTAATTTTTATATGCTCTTGCCCATCATCTCTTGTTGTCTGGGTCCCTTTTGTTATGTCTAGCGTTATGAAAGGGGCTTATTTTGGCTTATATTGTGATAGCTGCTTCTTAGATTTGTTAGACTATATAGCTGTTTTGTGATATGTGGACAAGGTTATTTGGAGGAGTAGCCAGTTTAATTAAATACTATAATGATGTTATTTTTTCAAGGGTAGTTCTAATCATAGTTGCCAGGAGAGCGGTACGGGAAACTGGTGCTGGTACCGGTATGTCTATTTTTTGAAAATAGGAGACGGGGGATACTTGGAGACTTCATTATCTTTTAATATAATTTAATAATTTATATTTTAATATAATTTAATAATATAAGAATGTATATTTTTTGTAATAAGTATATATATGTTACTGTTATGTTAATATTACTGTATATATTACTGTCTATAGCTATAGACAGTAATATATATAGTAATATAGCCAATAATATATATTACTATATATATTATTTGTAGCTTACTTGTAACAATTTAATATAGCTTATTGTGTATATATTACTGTAGACACTAGTATTGAGGTTTGAAGTCCGTAGGAATAAGAATTCACTGAGCTCGTGCAAAAATGGAGAAAAAAAATGAAAGGTAGGAAAATAAAAAATGTGGAGACACCTTTTTATTGATGCAGGGTACTTGGGGACGCGACCAGAAGTCTCCTGCGAAGGGAGACGTACCCAGTTAAGTCTCTGAGATGCGTCCCAAGTGGTGGGAGACGCGCCTCTTGGTAACTATGGTTCTAATAAGTTGGTTGTGTCAGGAAGAGTTCATGGTGTAATGAGTCAATTATTGGCAATGCTATTATCATATTGAGCTACGAATTGGCATTAATCTCATAGGAAGTGATATTTTGATATGGTCTCCTAGTCTTTTGTGTATTTAAGGTTTATATATGTGAAGTTAACATGAAACATGAATTGCAAGTAATTTGAAATTGTTCTTTTATGCAACAGGGTTGGACTTAGTTTCCAAGTTTGTAATTCATGTGAAATATGTATTACAAGTAATTTGATATTGCTCTTTAATACAAGACATTTGGACAACATTTTCCAGTTTCTAGTTCTTGTGAACCATGCGTTAGAAGTCATTTGAATTTGTTCTTTAATGCAAGACAGTTGGACTTCTTTTCCCAATTTCTAATTCATGTGGAACATGTATTTGAAGTATTTTGATATGGCTATTTAATGCGAGACATTTGGACAACATTTTCCAGTTTCTAGTTGTTGTGAAACATGCATTAGAAGTAATTTGAAATTGTTCTTTAATGCAAGACATTTGGAGAAGAGTTTCCAGTTTCTGTTCCATCCCTTTTGGTTTGAACTTTGTTTGCCTAAACATCCATTTTCAAGAGCTAGTGAAGGTAGTTTGTTTAATGAATTTTTATAAAATATTAAAAGGTGACTTAAGCATACAGAGTATACATCATGAAAGATGAATTTTGTTTATTATTTTTGAGGCTGCTGATTACACTGCGTGTTACATTAATACATAGCTCGACGTCAAAGTATAAATCTTGAAATAAATTACAAATTAAAACATACAAATTCAACCTACAAGATGAAAAAAATAGAGGAAGCTGATAAGGCTAGCTGCAGCGATCAACTAGGGGGCTGCAGATTGTAATGTAGACGTTTTAGGATCCGTGCTCACAAATTGATTGATCTCTTCTTCATCATATACCTCCTTCAAGATAACTAGGTCTTCATCAACAAAAAGTGACTTCATTATTTGCAGTCCATTCTAAATTTGAATTGATCTCGTCAAGGTCAGTTCGCTGATCGTTCTTGCACCCTTGATACAGTCAAATTGAATGCATAAGTTCACGACCTCTATGGAATAATTATTAGAATTGCAAATTGTAACAAAACACTAATTAAAATTTAGAATCAAAATTGCAAGTTTTTCTAACCTTGAATTTTCGTGAGTTTAAGGCAAAGGTCAAAATCATTCATTTGCCGTTGGGTCAAACGATCGCATTTTGTGGAATGTATGTGTTCAAACACACTGCAAGAAAACTTGCGAGTGGATGAATTGCATGGCTAGCTTAAAATGTCCATCACCATCCGTCGTATACTGTTGGCTTTCTTGCCAAAAAAAATCCACCATTGTATGATAAAAACCAATTTTATCAAATTCTGTCATCTATGATAAAGATAATATCTTAATGTATTTCAAATTTCAATGTCAAACATTAAGCTTTCGTAAGGAGGAAAAGACAAAAGTTGATTGCAAATACCTAGTTTCAAGGTGGTCTTGCCTTCTATGCACAAACACTTGAGAAAAATGCCTTCCCTTGTTGGTAAGAGGCCAACTCTACAATAGCTACCTGCTAATGCTCTGGACAAAGGAAAAACCTCTTGATGCATTTGAAGAGGCCCTTTGTCACTTTTTCATTGTCTTGAAACAAGTTAGTATAAAACAATGCTGGATTGATAAAGTATCCAACGACATATTGTTCATATTTTCTTTGATTGTAAATTCATCAGTAATGTTTGGTATATGTTTTTAGGAAATAATTTGGGGTGGCATAACATGAACGGCATTGCATGGTGTGAAATTCTCTTTGGCTTTGTTAAAGGTTTTGACAAAGAACTTAATTTGTTTTGGTTAAATGTTTCAACTGAAATTGCATGGCACCTTTGGAGAGCTAGGAATAAGGAAGTGTGTTAGGGAAAGAGAAAGTTCCTTATGGACTCTTGCAGTGAGTTCACCTACTCTTCCATTGTTTTGCATGTTACTCTAATGTTGAAGATTTCCAAAAGTAAATTTTATCAGTTGCTGAACTGAGGCAAAGTAATGTTGCATAAAACAAATATTGCCCATGCAAAGTGGTGGCCTGGCATAATCAGAAGTAGTGATTGGCTCGAAGATGAAAAAATTGACAAAGATGATGATGATCCAATGGAAGCTGAGCATACTTATGATATTGATTATACTGTTCTCATTGTAGACAGTCTTTGTAATAACTATGTTAGACCATGCAAAGGCTCCCTTCTTGGTCAAATCAGTTAAGGGGGCTGCCAACTGTGAGAAACCCTTAACAAACCTTTGGTAATAACTGCAAAGACCAAAGAATCCTCTTAGCTGTATCTTTGGTGGAGGCTAATCTAGAATTGCTTGTATCTTTTTCTGATCTACTTGAAGTAGTTGAGCATTGATGACATGCCCAAGATACAAGATTTCGGGCATTTCAAACTCACATTTGGACTCCTTGGGCAAACAATGCTTGTAGTTTCGAGATGCCCAACACTTCATCTAAATGCCTTAAATGGTTCTCTCGAATCTTGCTATAAACGAGGATATCATCAAAGAAGACTAGAACAAACCTCCTCAATTGTTTGTTGAACACTTGGTTCATGCAAGACTAAAAGGTGGCTGGAGCATTAGTTAGGCCGAATGGCATGACTAGAAACTCATAGTGTCCACAGTGACACCTGAAAGTCACCTTGTGAATATCATCTTCTCGAAACCTAATCTGCAGTCTATTTTTGAAAAATAGATCGCACCATGTAGCTCATCAATCCTAGGATTCGAGTATCTGTTTTTGATGGTCTTTTTGTTGAAGGCTTTGTAGTCTATGTACATCCTCATGCTCCCATCCTTCTTAACCAAGACTATAGATGAAGCAAAGGGGCTTGAATTGGGCCTGATGTGTCCCATATCCAAGAGTTCCTTGATAGCCTTTTCAATTTCTTCCTTATGCCTTTTGGGATGGCGATAAGGAGTGGTGATGACTAGTTTTGTTCCTTCCAATTATATGAGATGCTCAAAACCTCTATCAGGGGGCCTTCTTGGAGGTATATTGCCTAAAACTTTGCTATGTTTATCCAGGAGAGGTTGCATACCAACATGATAGGGCTTCTTGCCATCTGAAGAAGTTGTAGTAGTTACTAAACATCGGGCTGCCCAAGCAACCTGACCTCGAAAAAAGGCTCTCTCCATTCTTTGTGCAAAAACAATTCTATTTGCTTCATTTGAGATTCCACGAAGCACTACCTTCTTCCCATCTGAATGGAACTTTAGTTCCATGGTTTGATAATTTTGTGTGAATTCTTCGAAGGAATGCGACCATTGAACTCACAACGCCAAATTAGTGTCTTCTATGCCAACAACATGGAAGTCATCAATTACCTTATGGCTGCCCAAAGAGATACTCAACTGGGAAATCTTCTTACAAGGCATGGTGAATTAATCAACAACCATCACATTAAACCCTTCAAAGTCTTCTATCTCAAGACCTCTCTTGACTACCAAAAGTTGTGGGTTGCTCCACTGTTAACTAGCACTGTAACCCTTTACCCATAAAGGACTCCTCGAACTCTAAAGGGGTTATATTTTGGAGTGCCGGATAGAGTAGCAAAGGTACCCCCTAAAATTGCTTATTCATCCTGTTTCTCAAGTTTAGGCTCATGTTCCTTTTTCTCTAACTCAGGTTCCTCAGCTCCAAATTCTTCATCCGAAACCAGTTCAATATAATGCACTTGACCTCGGCCAAGGCATCTATGTCCTATGCCCATGGTTTCTTGCAAGCGAAGAAAACCTTCTTCCTTCTTAATTCATTCTTAGCCTTTTCCTCTTTCTGAGAAGGAATATTCTTTGGTTGATTAAACCCTTTCTGAAAAGGTTTCTTTGGGGGAAGAGTCTTGGCTTGGAATTTATTTTTTGGAATTGAAGTCTCTAATGCCAAGGATCTTTTGATTGCCTCCTGCAATGATGGTGGATCAAAAGTCTTCATTAAACTCTTGAGAGGTTCGGATAGAACTTCTATGAACAACATAGTTAGCCTTTTTTCATAGACATCAGGAACCATAATAGACAACTTTTGAAATTCAGCCACATAGCTCTCCACAGTACTGAACTGTCTAAGTTGGTCTAACTCCCTGAAATGGACCTTAGGGTCTTTTTTGTCAAATCGTTCAATCAATCTTTTTGTAATGTCCCCCATTTAGCTCACTACATCAGAGGTTTGGAGTTAGCCTATAATCGAGTCCCGTAGGCTAATAGATATGTGTAGGGAGTCATTTCAGTGACTTACTATTTTGAGTAAGTCAAGAGCCAAGGTTTCTATTTTTGGCAGGGCAGGCAGGGATGGACAGGGCTTGAGAATTCAAGATATCGATACAACTAGAAACTTCAATTGGTGCGAAATGAATTAAATTAAAGATTTGATTCATATTTGTTTATGAGCCGACATAATATAAAGTAATGTTATAAGGTCACTTTATAAACTTTAAGTTGTAACTTAAAAGTGACCCCTCTAGGGATGAGCGCCCATGGTACTCAAAGATAATATTTTAAAATGCAAAATAAAGTAATTTCCCTCTCACTTCTTAGGCGTTGAGTCTTGGAGGAAATAAAAAGTGCTAAATGAACTTCATTTGGGATGCTGGCTTTATGATATTTTGACTCTGATATTGAGATTTGCTTGTGCTTAGGGTTTCAGCTTGGCTCTTGTGTTTGGATAGCGATTTGCAGAGACGAGAACCTTTGCAGACTGCCTTTCCTTGTGTATGAAAGAGTGCATTAGGGAGGGGGTTATTGGAGTATTTATTCAGGAGATTCATTTGTGCATTCACCGGGATCATTTTGTGGAGGGTTTGAGCTGATAATGAACATATTTGATGAAGTTTCTACTTGCAGCTAAAGGAGGAATGATAAGGAACAGATTTCGAGGAAGTTAAAGTGTTTTTGTGGCTGATAAGATATTCCAAGGGAGGCCGTACCACCACAGCAGGGCTGTACCTCCTCATAGTACATTTTATAGAGATTTTTGGGTGGTTTTATTGCTATTTCCTCATCCCAGCTTGGTTGATTTTGTGCAGCAGACAAGTCTGGTACAAAACTGTCATAGTACATGGAGATTTCAAGTGATTTTTAATGTGTTTTCCCTTCCAGCTGGGCTGTACATCTCATAGAGGACAGCAGGCTTAGAAAGGTATCATTTCCTTTGGGTTGGGGCTGCTATTGCCCTCATCCTTGGCATCTAGAGTCAATTAGATTGCTGCTGTTGTTTGAAACACCAAAACTTTCATTTCTACGGAGTTGTGAGCAATTTCCCATGCCATTGTTGCTGGTCCGGCTACAGCGTCCGGACGAAGTTGTGAACTGTGAAATGGGTACGTATTCATAATTCATATTTTGGCTAAATACAATCTGGGTTGGTGTTAGTTTGTTGATATCTGTTCTACTTTTTCTGGGTTTTCCATATGTGTTGCATTTTCTATGTCATTGTTGCAAAACCCATACATGCAAACATTTGCAATAAAAACTTAAACATCAGACCCGCAAAAACACAAAAAAAAATCAGTCAGTGCAAACATATATAGGGGTGTATGTTACACTTCTGTTGAACTCTCTGTAAGTGTTGATGAGACGATGACCTTGGGTGATCAACCCATGGTACCACCACTCGTGAGCTATGCCTTAAGGGTGAAGTGTGGCAAACTTGATAGCTTCATCTTCTATCGTGGGTTTGAGTAATAGGTACGTGTCTAGCTTTTGGATCCAAGCACGAGTTGTACACTTGTTGGACCCATCAAAAGTAGAAAGGGTCAAATTCCCCAACTTATGTTGAAGGTCTCTTTGATGTTGATTTCCTAGGGGCCTTGGTTTGGGTCTTGGTCTATTCTTTGACTTCTTCACATTAATGAAATTCGTGAGACATTTTTGCTTGAATCTTCGCAGGAAGAGATCTATACTCAACATAACAAGCAGTAATATCATCTGACAATGGAGTTTGCACTTCAACCTCTGGTGGTTCTTCTTCCCTACACAGGAAAGTAGGTTGGAAGGTTCTAGTAGCAAACCGACAATGGTTCTATTGTTGTTGTTGGTGTTATTAATAATTAACTGTTGAAGAGCTCCCTTCACCATTTTGATTTTGGGAAGGCCTAGAAACATTCATGTTGGTCTTCATTGTTAGGACCAATTGAATCACCAAATTTGCCAAATACTGTTGCCCTTGAACAAGAGCTTTATACCATGCTTCAACTGAATCTTCATCAGCTCTTTCCGTGTCTGTCATAGCTCTCTTATCCCTTCCTTCGATATCCAATCCTTCTATCTCAATCTCTGGATTCTGATGTTCTAACTCTGCTTTCTGTGGCTTTGGAGACTGAGCTTTTTTCCTTTCTCTCTGATAGTATCTATATTCTCTGTCACTTTGCATCAAGTGGTTAGCTTCCACTATAAGCTAGCAAGATCACCAGCTGTGATACCACAATAATGTCCCAAGCTGAATGTTTTGGATTTTTACAATTTATGATGAAAATGCATTAATCCTCACATTTTCTAATCACCAAGATCTTGATTTGGGCAAGGTGAGAGAATACGATGATTGGGATATTAACTTACTAGTGGCAAGCTGCATAGTTCTAGAATTAATGCAATAGTGGGAAATGAAATAGTTAAGCTGATTTTATGGCAGCATAGCCTTCTATACTTACAAGCCTATTCAAAATTGGTGGTGAACCTCTCAGTTAAACATCATAACAACATAACATGAATACTGAAATTTCCATACAATATCTTTGATTATAACAACTTTTTTGAAATAATTTATATCAGTAGAGATAAAATATAAATCAAATGCTACAGCCAGGGAACTATTCAAACTGTCAACATAAAGTGGAACAATGATTACCCAAACTTGTACGGAAGGCTTATGGAACTATTGCCAGTAATATATCCTAGTTTCAGCACTGTACGCCTGCCAATGTACACTTTAAGTATTGTCCAAGCTGTACGACCCAACTCTGTAAGGGTACAAAACCTCCACAAGGAGGATAGCTGCCTGAAAACACCCTAAAAATTCTGCCCAGAACTGCAATATAATAACCAAGAATAGTACGGTTATGATCTACAGCCTAGAATGTTACCAAAGAGTGCAACAATTTACACATTTAAAGGTATGACCAAGTCTGGTATAGGTATGACCTTATACAGATGTCACACCCAACACATCAATGCAAACAATAGATTGATTATCCAGTGACCAATGCCTGGAATGCTGCTACACAAGTTAAATCTTAGCGATCAATGAAACTTGCAATGTATTTTCGTCAATAATACCTCTGAAATGTACGGCCAACTCCTCCTTTAAAATCGATTTGATTTGCAAGCAAATGAATATCAAATATCTCCTCAAATCTAGAACACACACGAATCACACCAAAAATCCACAATAGAAGTTGAAAATCTTCACACCACACACTACCAACTGAAACTGGAAAATTTCCTGCAAGTTTTCAGTTCATTGTTAATCCTTGAATGGAAATACCCACATGAATAGGAGGGTTTTTGTCATCGAATCCATCTTTGCTAAAGGGTTTTCATCCTAGGGCAGAAAGGAAGAGCATATGTTCATTCCCAAGAAATTGTTGTTTGATAATAAATTAGATACTTTCTTCTGTGCTCAACTTCTCCCTATATAGGCTCTTGAGTTGAATATTGTATTTTTTATTTTTTCACTCCAAAACTTTATTTTAAAAAAAAGTGTCTAGAAAGTACATTACTTTTGGACCTCAGTCCTATCGACACTTTTTGTCTCTTTTTAAAACAATTTTTTAACATTAAAACACAAGTTGCCTTTTTATAATTTAACGTAAATTTACTTTTTGGACAACTTAAGTTAAATTATTAAATTATTTCCCTTGCAACATCCCTTTAGCCTACGGGAAATTAAATTAATAGGCTAAGGATCTTCTGATGGCCTATCCTTGGAAAGGGGATATGACACTCAAAGGGATAATAAGGAAAGCGGTTTTATTCAATAAAGAATCATGCCTTTCTTTAATATTCAATTGGTTTGTCTTATGCTATGAAGTGGCAGAAAAGACAAGTTAGATGTTCGCCGTCAACATGGACAAATTAGCATGTTGAAAAGCGTGCCCTTGGTCAAAATTTAAAACACTACGAAAAAGTTGAAAGGAAGAGACAAACAAATGAAAAGATATGCTATGATCTTTGTTAGAAAATCGTGCCATGCTAGTAAGCAGCATCTAGTCAGAAAGAAACTGCATCTAAGGAATAAAGGTGTCTAGGTTGTTATAAGCTGTTGTTCTAAATGACCAGGAAAAGATAAAACATTTTAAGCTACGTCAGCAACAAAAAAAGTAAAATAAAGATATTTGACTTAAGACAAAAGAGTATGGGGCACTAATGAAAGTAAAATCATTCACTAAGGAATGATTGGAGTTTTGAGGCTGATGCAAGACAAAGAATTGTGTCTAGAAAATATTTCTGCCTTAGATTGAAGTAAGTGCACATCTGCCAATTAGTAGCTTCGGTTTGAGTTGGAGAATTGTGCCAATGTAATAAGGAAATAGATTAAAGTTTTGAGTGAAATCATGATTTTATGATTTTCATGACAAAATTGTGCCTTCCTTAAAAGCTTCTATACTTGGTTAATATCCTGCATAAAATTATGCTTGTATAAAAATAGGTAGCACTTAGAGTAGCTTAAATGAATATCCAATGGTATTTTAAAAACAAGAATCTTCTTTCTAAAAGCTGCACATTCAGAGAGTCGGACACTTTTCCTAGTGCTCGAAAAAAAAAAAAAAAAAAAAAAAAAAGTAGGAAGTGGTGCTATCTTGGACTGAATTAATCAAATAGAAGAAGTGAAAGACCTCAAAGTTGATCTTTGTGCCATAGTAAAGAAATCTTTTGGAGTTGCAATAGTAGGAAAAAGAGCATTAGTGTCAATATTCTTCTACTCTTCTTTGTTCTTATTATACTGCTGTTTTTGGATATAGTTCCTATATCGTCAAGCATTGATTTTTATTTCCAACAAGAGATTCAAGGCATTAGAATTTTAGGAAGATTGCAGATTTAGATTGATGGGATTGTTCATCAAGGTAGAGAGAGAGAATGGTATTCGGAGTTGTTGATTTTAGCAAGGGATGAATGAGAGGATGTTTAGATTGAAGCAAGGTGTTTATCGAATAGTCAAATTTTCAAAGAGTTCAGGGTCTTTAGATGTTTTTTTGGACTTCATCGAAATAGAGGATTCACTATGAAAGCTTCATCAAAATCATTTAGAGCCACCTATCCAAATTGATATTTTTAGACTGCGCTAAAAATAGCTCGTCACCACTTTCAAAGAGGAGCATATTATGAGTTTGCTATTTTTAGTCCCCACACTAGTTTTAGCTTTCCGCTATTCGTAGCATTCTCTTTTTATAGCATAGTGTCGACTATTATTAGATTGTCTATCTCATCATGCAAAAGATGTGAGCATTAAGGGATAATTGTAATAATTTTAATCATCAATTTAACTGATAGTTGCATGTCTTAGAATTATTATTAATGGATAGGATTATTTTGTAATAAAGCTTGTAGGTCATGCAAGTAGTCATAGATTAATTAGGAGTTAATTTTTTTCATTTAATTTCATCCAATAGCTTTCTAAACATAATAAATAAGTGTCATTTTGCACTTAGAGGAGTGTTAAATTGCACGCTTGCATATGCTGAAGTTACTATTCACCGAGTATTTAATGTTATTATTAAATCTAGAATTCATCATTTAATAGAATTAAGTATGCCTATTTCACTACCTTTTTCGCTTCTAAATTAATGTTGAAGTGTTTTTGCCATGTGTTATTGTGCTTTTATAAGTTCAAACTTAATAATTACTGAAAGGTTTGTATTTGTAATGTTCGTTTTCTAGCTTGATCTTTTACAGTTGACCGTTGGCCTATTCCGGAGACCCGTAGGCTACTCGGGGGTTGAAATTGGGGTTTCATGTTTTGGTGGTTGCTTTTGTTCGTGGATTGTGGTTTGGTTGGCGGTTTCTTTCCGGGTTTGTTCTTCTTAGTCCCTGTTGGTTACGGCTATTTTTTGTAAGTTAAGGATTGGCACCCGAACGGGATTTTGAGAGTGGGGTTGGATTCGTCTTGTCAAGACCTTTCCAACGAGCTATAGATCATTGAATTCCGACATCATCTTGGCCTCCGTTTTAAAGTCCGTAAATTAAACATTATTATTTAAATATTAATGTTGTTTTAAAAGAGGGGACTTTAAGGGTGAGGTTGAAAAAGAATTGAAGAGGACTATATTATTTTCCCTCTCATGTTTTATCCCATATGCAAGAGGATTTTAGAGACTCCCAGTTGGAAAAGTATAAAAGGAGGAAGAGTGCTCTCATTTGGGGATCCGAAATCTTGATAATGTTATGCTGCCGGATTGGCCTTGGGATTGTTTCGAGGAATGTATGCCTCCTAGCTTGGCATTGCTTCTCGCTTGAAAGATAGCGACTAGTGGTGAAATAGTCTAGTTTGTGAGTTTACATTGGGATTTGTGCATTGTAATCAGCTTTTGGCTTTAGTTCAGTTTTGCATATTAGAGTTTTTTCCTGTATTGCATTTTTAGCTACAACAGATTTGTGTTTTAATATTGTTCTGGGTATTCTCTTATTCTCATTGTCTGGTCAAGGCGTCACTTTCCTCCAGTTTGCAGATTTTTTGAGATAGCTGTGATTTTTTAAAGGCAGATCGCCCTTTTTTGAAAGCCGTACCATCTGCTGATGCATTGGAATCTGTGCATAAATAATACATAGCATTTTGATCTGTTTTCAGTGTTCTATCCTAAGCGTCATCATTCTTAGGGAATATTGCATTTTGTTTCAAGTCAGTCGGATGAGTTATGAGGGAGATATGAGCATATGAGTAAATTCATAGGTTGCTGGTTTTAATTTAAAGGCGAATGAGCTTCATTTTGTAAACTGGCAGTAGTACTGGCAGTAATTCTCAATCTTGTTCAATTCTGATTTGTAATGCTCAACTCTACTTCCAGTATTTGCTTTTGTATTTACTTTACCTCCGCCCTATGGTAGCTACTTTCCCACTCTGGGATAGAAAGCACATTCTGGGTGTTGAGTACTTTCAGCATTACAGTTATTTCTTTCAAGCATTGTAATTTGTAATACACCGCCATATGGTCGCCTCAACTCCATACTGGATTGGGTAGCACATACTTGGTGTTGAGTTCTCTTTCAGTACTTAGTGTAGAAGACACTCTGACCATATGCTCGCCATCATCGGCGCCATTCTTGGTTAGAGTTATTGCATAAGCATTTTGATTAAGATCCTCTGACCAATGCTCACACCTTGCCCACATCGGGATCCTGGTGTACATTCTGGTTAGAGTTGCTTCAGCAATGTTTTGGTTTAGCTGCTAACCTTAACGGGTGCATTGGTTTGTAATTTGTAATTTGAAAAAAGGAAAAAATTTGGCTTGGAATATTCCAGTGGTATCAGAGCCACGCATCCTGCCATCCTGTGAAAACAACCTTCTATGAGTGATAGAGAACAGAGGTACTTAGCAAGAGAATACAAGAAGGCTACCAGTCAGTTTCATTGGCATCAGGCCCCAGAAGGTCAGACAACTTCAGAGGTATTAAGAGCCAATTGGGAGTCTTCACCGGAAGGAGAAATGGGGGATAATGAGAGGACGTCGGGAGGAAACAGAGATGATAATGGGAAAGGAAGAGAAAGATCATTAAGTCCGGCAAAGAGGTTCGAGAGGAAGATGGATACTTTAATGGATATGATATCTCTCATGATGGGGAGAATGGGTCAGAACCAACCTCTACTGAACAATTCAGGACATGGTGGAGAACACAGTGCCACCAACCAGCATAATGGACATGCTGTTGAGCCTGCTTCAAATAACACAAACATTTCTTCCAGGCCATTCAAACCCACTTTCTTGGCACCAGTAAAACCTCATCTTGATCCAGAAGAAAATTTGTCATTTGTTGAACAGTTGAGACTCGGCTGCGCTGAGTATGAGTCTCTACCTGATGAAATTAAGGCAGATATGTCTTATAATGATTTTATGGATCATAAAAGGAAGGATAGAGGACAAGGAAGAGATTATGAACAAAGGAGGACAATAGTTCATGGGGATTTGCATCAAGCTATCAACAAGGTTATGCTTCCACATTTTGATGGGAGTGACAATAGTTCAGCCAGAGCTTGGATACAAAAGTTAGACAACTATCTAGCTCTTAGACCCATGGAGGAGGAGGAGGTGATTAAGTTCGCTACGCTACACCTGGATGGGGTGGCGCACGAGTGGTGGTACCATGGTCTAGTCACCTTGGGTCATCAGTCTATCACTACCTATGATGAGTTTACCAATAAGCTCATAGAGAGATTTGAGAAAAAAGATCCAGAAGTGCATTTCAGAGAATTGGCACAACTTAAGCAATATGGTACAGTTGATGCCTACATAGCTGAGTTTCAGAGGCTTTCAGTCATGGTCACAGGAGTCACTGAGAGGCGCTTGGTGATCCTATTCATTGAAGGATTGACGGAGCCACTCAAGGGTTGGATTAAAGCTTTTGATCCACCCTCTCTACAAGAGGCAATGAAGAAGGCAAGAAACATGGAGTGGGCTGCCCCTAAAGCAAAGTTTCAACCCAAACCATCATTTCACAAAAGAGATAAAGGGAAAAGACCTCAGCATAAGGAGTTCAAACAGCATCAACCTCATGTCACAAGGTTGGATCCCGAGACACTTAATGAACTCAGAAGAAAAGGGTTATGTTTCCGGTGTAGAGAAAAATGGTCCCAAGATCATGTTTGCCCAAAAAGAGGCAAATTTCATCAGATTGAATACTATTTAGCTGAAGAAAGTAATTCTGATTTGTCAGACCATTAGTCTAATTCTGAAGACAGTGAAGTGGAAAGGGTCCCAGAAGAGTCTGAAGATGAAAAGGGAAGTGGAGGCACTTTGGCTCAACTTTCGAGCTTTCAAAGGAATGAATCCTTCAAAGTTCGAGGGATGATTAAGGGGCAACGCATAGTTGCTTTGATTGACACTGGAGCAACGCATAACTTCATTGACGAAGCTGTGGTGGCAAAGAAGGGGCTGCAAACAGAAGAGTTTGAAGGCTTCAAGGTTATGGTTGTTGATGGTTTTCATATCACCTGCACCAAGAAGATCTCAAACATGTCCATGCAAGTGGGAAACTATGAGGTCAAGGACGACTTCTATGTAGTCAAAATTGGAGATACGGATGCCGTCCTAGGCATTCAATGCTGCGTTCACTCGGGGAGATCACTCTAAATCTGCAAACCATGGAGCTCAAGTTTCAATCCAAAGGGAAGAATGTAGTGATAAGAGGAATGTCCAATGGTGGTCCTCGGATTGTGTCATTCAAGAGGATGGCGAGGCTGATTCGTCATGATCAAGTTGAGTGGGCTGCAGAGTGTATGATTCTTCCTGTTAGTCCGGTTGAAACAAAGAGAGACTATCCTCCTGATATTCAGTCTTTACTCACAAAGAAGAGCAAGGTGTTTGCTGATTTACCTCCTGGACCACCTCCTGATCGAGGTTCGGAGCATGTCATAGAGCTCAAGGAAGGAGCTAAACCAGTTATTACAACTCCTTATCGGTATCCTAAGAAGCAAAAGGACGAGATTGAGAAAAACATTCGGGAACTCTTGAGATGGGCTTCATTCGTCCAAGCAAGAGCCCCTTTGCTTCGGCAGTTGTCCTGGTGAAGAAGAAGGACGGTACCATCCGCATGTGTGTGGACTATCGTGCTTTGAATCAAAGCACCATCAAAAATCGATATCCCATCCCGAGGATAGATGAGCTCATTGATGAGCTACATGGAGCCAAGTTCTTTTCAAAGATCGATTTGAGATCGGGTTATTACCAGATTCGGATGAGAGGATCCGATGTTGAGAAGATAACATTTAGATGTCACTATGGCCACTTCGAGTTTCTAGTCATGCCATTTGGGTTGACTAATGCTCCTGCCACCTTCCAGTCATGTATGAACAAAATCTTTCAGAAGCAGTTGAGGAAGTTTGTATTGATATTTTTTGATGACATCCTGATCTACAGCAAGACATGGGAAGAACATCTCAAGCACTTGGAGGAAGTGCTTACATCCTGGAATCAGAGAGTTTGTTTGCCAAAGAATCCAAATGTGAATTTGGAATGAAGGAGTTACTTTACCTTGGCCATATAATTAATGCTGAAAGAGTGAAGGTTGATCCTGAAAAGATCAAGGCAATTGTTGATTGGCCACCTCCTGAGAATTTGACTCATCTGAAAGGATTTTTGGGTCTTTGTGGGTTTTACAAAAGATTTGTGAAGGGCTACTCTCAGAATGCTGCTCCTCTTACTGACCTCACGAAAAAGGGTGCCTTTTGTTGGTCAGAAAAGGCTCAAACTACTTTTGATAAATTTAAGGGGATCATGAGCTCTTGTCCGGTTTTAGCTATCCCAGACTTCTCCAAGCCATTCGAGTTACAGTGTGATGCATCCGGTGAAGGAGTTGGGGCTGTTTTGATGCAAGACAAACATCCCATTGTGTTTGAAAGCAGAAAATTAAGAGGTGTTGAAAGGACCTACTCCATCTACGACAAGGAGATGCTTGCCATTATGCATGCATTAGCTAAGTTCAGACAGTACTTGGTGGGGAGCAAGTTTGTGGTCAAGATTGATCACAATAGCCTCAAGCACTTCATGCATCAAAAAGATTTGAACGAGAGGCAACAAAAGTGGGTGAGTAAGCTTCAAGCTTACGATTTTGACATTGAATATGTCAAAGGAAAAAACAATATTGTGGCTGATGCTCTATCTAGGAAACCTCATTTAAGCTCATTGTGTGAGCTTACAGTTGATTGGAGGGACATGTTGCTTGCTGATTATGCCAAAAATCAGTTTGCAACCAGCATCATTGAGGGTACTATTCTTGACGAAAGGTACAAAGTGGTCGAAGGGCTGATACACTACAAGGGTAGAATCTTTGTGGTGGCTGATTCTAAGCTCAAAAAGAAGATTTTGTTGACCTTTCATGACATTCCACTTGCTGGTCATCAAGGGTTCTTCAAGACATATAGGCAGATCAGAGAAAGATTTTCTTGGAAAGGGTTGAAAGGGGAGGTTCAACGTTACATTCAGGAGTGTCCCACTTGTCAGATGAACAAAAATGAGCATACTTTACCAGCTGGTCTTCTGCAACCTCTTCCCATTCCCAATCAAAAATGGGAAAGCATATCAATGGACTTCATCACAGGGTTGCCCAAGGTTCAAGGTAAAGACTGTATCTATGTTGTAGTGAACAGATTAACAAAATTTGCTCACTTCTTCGCCATTGCCAGCTCTTTTTCAGCAGCCCAAGTTGTAGATCTATTTTTTCATGAGGTGTTTAGATTACATGGGTTGCCAAAAAACATTGTGAGTGATAGGGACAGCAAGTTCCTAAGCACTTTTTGGAAAGAGGTTTTCAGAATGAGTGGTACAGTGCTTACTCCAAGCACTAGTTATCACCCTCAAACTGATGGACAGACAGAGATAGTGAACAAGTGGTTGGAAGGTTACCTGAGAAACTATGTTTCGGAGCAGCAAAGAGCTTGGGTGAAGTGGCTTCACATGGGCAAGTATTGTTATAACTCTACTTTTCACATGTTAATAAGGATGTCACCTTTCATGGCTCTTTACAGTTATGAGGCTCCTAGCTTTGCTGATTTGGTGTTTGGTGATAGCAAAGCCCCTCAGGCCAAAGATTTGTTGTAGCAGAGTCAAGATATCTTGAACTCATTGAAGAACAATCTTCAGATTGCACAGAATCAGCAGAAGATGTATGCTGATCAGCGGCGTGTTGAGCGCTCTTTTGAAGTTGGAGATATGGTTTATCTTCGACTACAACCTTATAGACAGTCCACTCTCAAGAAAAGTGGAGCTGAGAAGCTCAAACCACGTTTCTATGGGCCATTCAAGGTCACTAGGAAGGTGGGGGCAGTAGCTTATGAGCTGGAGCTACCTCCGGATAGCAGAGTGCACAATGTATTCCACGTGTCTCGCCTCAAGAAGGCACTTGGACACAATGTTGTTGCTTCATCACAGTTGCCACCTTTGGATGAAGAAGGACAATTAGTTTTGATTCCAGAAGAGATTCTTGATTCCAGGGAGCGTTCCTTGAGGAAAAGAACTATCAGAGAGTATTTGGTGAAGTGGAAGAACTTGCCTATGGAGGATGCTACTTGGGAGAATGATGAGATTCTGCAACATCCAGGCTTGCAATTGCTTGAGGACAAGCAATCTTGGGAAGGGCGGACTGTAATGTTCCGTTTTTTAGCTTGATCTTTTACAGTTGACCGTTGGCCTATTCCGGAGACCCGTAGGCTACTCGGGGGTTGAAATTGGGGTTTCATGTTTTGGTGGTTGCTTTTGTTCATGGATTGTGGTTTGGTTGGCGGTTTCTTTCCGGGTTTGTTCTTCTTAGTCCCTGTTGGTTACGGCTATTTTTTGTAAGTTCAGGATTGGCACCCGAACGGGATTTTGAGAGTGGGGTTGGATTCGTCTTGTCAAGACCTTTCCAACGAGCTATAGATCATTGAATTCCGACATCATCTTGGCCTCCGTTTTAAAGTCCGTAAATTAAACATTATTATTTAAATATTAATGTTGTTTTAAAAGAGGGGACTTTAAGGGTGAGTTTGAAAAAGAATTGAAGAGGATTATATTATTTTCCCTCATGTTTTATCCCATATGCAAGAGGATTTTAGAGACTCCCAGTTGGAAAAGTATAAAAGGAGGAAGAGTGCTCTCATTTGGGGATCTGAAATCTTGATAATGTTATGCTGCCGGATTGGCCTTGGGATTGTTTCGAGGAATGTATGCCTCCTAGCTTGGCATTGCTTCTCGCTTGAAAGATAGCGACTAGTGGTGAAATAGTCTAGTTTGTGAGTTTACATTGGGATTTGTGCATTGTAATCAGCTTTTGGCTTTAGTTCAGTTTTGCATATTAGAGTTTTTTTTCAGTACTGCATTTTTAGCTACAGCAGATTTGTGTTTTATTCATAAGTCAAAAAACAACAAAAATATTGTTCTGGGTATTCTCTTATTCTCATTGTCTGGTCAAGGCGTCACTTTCCTCCAGTTTGCAGATTTTTTGAGATAGCTGTGATTTTTTAAAGGCAGATCGCCCTTTCTTGAAAGCCGTACCATCTGCTGATGCATTGGAATCTGTGCATAAATAATACATGGCATTTTGATCTGTTTTCAGTGTTATATCCTAAGCGTCATCATTCTTAGGGAATATTGCATTTTGTTTCAAGTCAGTCGGATGCGTTATGAGGGAGATATGAGCATATGAGTAAATTCATAGGTTGCTGGTTTTAATTTAAAGGCGAATGAGCTTCATTTTGTAAACTGACAGTAGTACTGGCAGTAATTCTCAATCTTGTTCAATTCTGATTTGTAATGCTCAACTCTACTTCCAGTATTTGCTTTTGTATTTACTTTACCTCCGTCCTATGGTAGCTACTTTCCCACTCCGCGATAGAAAGCACATTCTGGGTGTTGAGTACTTTCAGCATTACAGTTATTTCTTTCAAGCATTGTAATTTGTAATACCCCGCCATATGGTCGCCTCAACTCCATACTGGATTGGGTAGCACATACTTGGTGTCGAGTTCTCTTTCAGTACTTAGTGTAGAAGACCCTCTGACCATATGCTCGCCATCATCGGCGCCATTCTTGGTTAGAGTTATTGCATAAGCATTTTGATTAAGATCCTCTGACCAATGCTCACACCTTGCCCACATCGGGATCCTGGTGTACATTCTGGTTAGAGTTGCTTTAGCAACGTTTTGGTTTAGCTGCTAACCTTAACGGGTGCATTGGTTTGTAATTTGTAATTTGAAAAAACGAAAAAATTTGGCTCGAATATTTCAGTATTGCAGTAGGCGTTGAGTTGATACTTGTAGCTTTGAATGCAACCATCATGTTTAACTTATAATGTTTTGTGTATGTATTTTAGTGTATTTAATTCTTATGTTGTACTTATATTGTTTAGTGTGGTAACCCACCCCTTATTTTTCCCTGTGGTTTAGCTGAACCCGGTGCGTTTTGTGTTTGCTCATAAAATATGTTTTGCATACAATGCATTCAATTTAAAAGGAAAGCACTTTGAAAGATACCCAGATGCTTATTTATGTGGGAAAAACATAATACATGAATAAAGAACAATACCCATATGGAAAATAAACAATTACTCTAATTTGTGAACATAACCATTAACTGTTTTACATTTGCATGTCTGATATGAAGTGTTACAGCAGCATTAAACCTTGTTTGGCCCTTTCATAGACCAAATCTACATGCATCCAACTTCTAGAAGAATGTACAGCAGAGAAGAATGCTAGACGCCTCCAAATGAGGGAGAGAAACCCCCCAAATACTCCAACGCTTGCCCAATAGTTGTCACTCTGTGGTCAAGGAGATGTACGGCCTGCTGTATCAACTGTTGCAGCGCTGAAACTAGATCTGTAAACCCCAAATTTACTCCCCAATACATTCCTTTATTCTCCCAACTCTATTCCTTCCTCTTTGACGCCAAGCAATGGATGCAAACTTCAACAAAGGCTCCAAAATCTGAAGTTATGAGTGGTACAACCCTAGCTGAGGATGGTACGGCCTGCTGGAGCTATACAATGAGCTGCAAACTCCTTCGAACTGCTTCTATATGCAACACACAAACTCTTCAAACCCACTCATAAATTATCAATCCCATTTTCGGATGATTTGACATAGTTAAACTCTCTGCAACAAGTCTCGAAATCTGCAAGTGAAGCACAATGTGATCTCTAGAATAAGATCACCATCAACACCCTAGAAAGGTCTTCCACTTCTGCAGGTGTTCAACTGTGTGAAGGTTTCCGTTTTCACAAGTTGCTGGTTCAAACCCTTGGCACAGCCAACAAAAACTCTGATTTCATGAAATATGTAATGGTGAGAATGAAATGAGCGTTCACTTTCTCTTTTATTTCCCCTTCACTTCCAACACCTCTTTTTTGGGAGAAATATTTTAATATTACTTTAATTCCTTCATGTCATGGGCGCCCACTTTTAAGGAATATAAGACTTTATTAATATTAATATACTTCAAGTCCCATATATTAATAAAGTCACTTAATAGAAAATAACACTAAGTTAAATATTTAATTTAACTTTAGGTATATCAATTAATTTATATTAAATCAAACGGTCTCTGAAGGTGAGTTTCGTAGCACTGCCAAGTTGGCCAATTGAAATGGAGTGAAGACCAAGACCGTTACACCGACTCGCACTGAGTCCCGTGAGCCCCTGCTAAAAATAGAAAGTTTGGCCAAATGGCCTAAAATCACTCTAGAAAGAGCCAGGAGTGACATCCTGCGAAAAATTAATCCAAATCACCCCTCCGGAAATGCTAACTGAGCCTCGAAGAACCAAATCATCATGGGTCCCCTAACCATCTTTGTTAGTCTACAAGAATCCGAGTGGTAGACTAACCCCATGAGTTGTACTGCTTAGGAAGGGGACATTACATTTAGTCTCTGTTTTTAGCCGAATAGCGCAAGTGTCTAGTCTTAGGATTTATTTTTAGTCAAAAAGCATAAAATCCTTTACCTTGTGTTGAAAGAGTGTCTCAGCCTTTTAGTCTAGGCAAACTCAAAAAGATACACATTTAAATTTTTTTCAGCTTAGAAATCCTCAGAAAAACATTATAAAGATTGTAAATTGCAAATACATATCGTTTAGAAGTATTTAATTTTTATTTTATAGGGAGCTTCTCTAATGTTCCCAATCATTTTTAGGGAATTTTCTGATTATGCAGACTAGAAAACCAGTTATGAAATGCAAGAAATGACTATACAACTTCAAGCAATGAAATTTGACAACAATCAATCAATTCCACTGCTGTTGAGATCACTTATCTGACTGCTGATTATCATTGTCAAACCACAATGTTGCAATGGTACGATTTGGTGTAGGAACAAATAATAGGCAGCACAACAATATGGGAGCAGCAACTCTATTAAAGGCTGCGCCATAGCTGAAGCATGACAGTATCTATCAAAGAAATCTCATACTATAGCAGAGACAGATTAAAACAACCCAACTGTATGAATTGATATCAATCTCAGCAATGGAAAGGTGATTGGTATACAATAATGTAATTGTATCAAAGACTGAACACTAGCTGATAACAGAATACTCACTAAACTGCACTGTACGGACTGGCAAGTATGTTTGATATTCTAAAATGTAAAGTAGATCTGGTCACTGCAATAAGTACAACAACTTGTACGATCGCTCCAAGATGGTAATGGGTGTGGTATGGCTAGAATTAAAGTAATACGATTGGTTTTTAGTTAGTAAAAAATGTCAGAAAACCAATTAGAAGGGGCACCAGTCCCACTTCATACAATCCCTTCAGAGAAAATAACAATTTAAGTAGGTACAACCCACCAGTCTTGGTACGACGGCTAGATGACAAATTTGAATATTATAATTTTGAATCGTAGCCTAGAAAAGAGGATATACTCTTAATATTGAACAACAGAAAATGAAATAAGGTGGACCCACACTTTCCACCACAATTTCAAATAAATTTAATAACCCCTGAAAAGATGCAATTTAAAATATGACACAATACCGAGTGGCTGGCAGATCAACAGTGAGATTATGTTAGTCTTTTTCTCTACATGGCAGGCTTGGGGCCTTTTAAACCTGCGATTAATATTCAGATATGGCTTTATCCCCTGTATGGCGGCAGTTATGAAATAATATACCTCCAAAGACTTACGGCTCCCTTCAATGCAGATTAATTTATTGCTCAATGTGTATGGCAGAAGTAGTAAAGTTAGATATGATTGAAAAAATCATCATAGCCTCCCAATCTCTAAGAAAATACCAAAATATTATATAATAAAATATCTGATTAATCTTCATAACTGGAGCACATTTTAATGATGGAATACAACATCATTATATTAATAAAAATATATCAATTGTGATTACAATATGAATATCTGAGATCTCACACCAAACTGAAAATTCTGCAACCACCAACAATATCATTGATATGAAAGTTTGCTTGCAAATCCAAGTCGAACAACCGGCAACAATGAGCCCAAGTGCGATCTCTGAGTAGAACCGCTTCCAATGAGCGAGAGGGTTTTCATCCTCAAGCTCGCTATGGCAACCAAAGGGCTTTTGTCCTCTGATCACCTACACCAAGGGTTTTCGTCTTTGATTGCTAAAAACTCCAAATTGGAAGGAATAATAAAAAATTGACAAACTCGGATAATCGAATGATTTGCTTGATGCCTTTGCCTTTCTTGTATAGTTGGTTTTTTTGAGCCCTCCATTTATTTTATTTTTAATTTTTCCCGCCAGTTACATCCATGTGTCCCTTTCAGGATTACATTTGAATAGACTGTTAAAAACACTTTTTAAAACATTACATAGGACTTATAATAAAATAAAGTGATCTGGCTCAATATTATTAATTTTCAATTAAAAAAAAGGGGACATGAGAGCTTCCCCTTCTAATTCAAGGAGCAATTCTATCGCACATCTGTTTCGTTTTGTGTTGTACAGAAGGGTTCAAATTAAAATGCTAACATATTTAGAAAATAGCTCAAGAAATGTGTTCTTTGATAATCATGTGTTAAGTTTAGGCGTGTATATGGTTGTTATTACTAGTAAAATTGTAAGGAAAATGTGAGCACCCTAGATTCTATTGATTTTTGTAGTATTTTACCTGGGTGTTGCTACTATTGTTTCACCTTAGTATGCTTTGTTTATGTTTTGGTTGTGCAAACTGTTATTAGTCTTTTAGTTCTATTGTACCCAATCAAAATTTTTGCTTCACTAAGGCATTTTGAGAAAGTCTAGAAAATTTTTCGTCAAAGAAGTCAAAAAGTCAAAATTTCTAAAAATAGAAACTTCCATTTTTAGAAAGTTTCTAAAAATAGACGTCAAATTAGGTTTTCTGCGTTTCTTGAGATATGGATGCTGGGAAAATTTTCTAAAAAAAGAAAGTTCCTAAAAATAGAATCTCCGATTCAGGTGTCGTGCCTGATTCTGATTGGCCGATTTCGCTTCACGATCAGCGTGGTCCAGACGGAATCTTCAAAAGATCAAATTTTCTCTACTGGGTCAATTATGCTTTTTCGAAAGCGAGGCACGAGCTCGGGAGTCATCAATGGAAGAAGTTCATCTGCCAGAGATCAGTTTCAAGTCTTCAAGGCTGTTTAGCTAACGCAAAACTAACGAGCAGTCGTCGATTTGACGAAGCACGGGAAACGGAGCAGGATGGATCCGAAATGAGGAAGAAAAGTTAAAAATCTTGAAATTTGACTAAAGCACAAAAATCCAAGCGCCCCTGGAGGCTAGGGGCGCCCAACTTTTCGTGCCTTAGATTTTTTTCACGTTTTTTGAGAAAATGCTAGAAATACCTCTGTTGGTCAATTTCGGGGTCGACAAAAGTAGTCATTTTGGTCAACAGGCCCTAAAAAGTTGGAATCCACGTCAGATGTACCCAGGCTATCTAGTCCATCCCTCATCCAGTGGCAGTTGACTAGCGAAACCTCGAGATCAGCGACAGGAAGTAGCTGTCGGCACGCGAAACGGAGCAAATTGCAAACAGAGGTTGGAAATCATAAATTTGGCTAAGACAAAAAACCAAGCGCCTTTGGAGGCCAAGGGCGCCCAACTTTTCATGCCTTACAATTTTTTACGCGTGTTTCGAGAAACGTCAAAAAGCCTCCGTCAACCTGTTTCAGGGTGGTCAAACTCAGTCAAACGTTGGTAAAAGTTGGGATTTCATCACAGATGTGTTCGGGCTACTCAGTTCACCCCCCGTCCTGCCTCAACAGCCATTTGAACGACTGAAAACGAAGATCAAACAGGAGCTGTCGGCACAGAAATCGAGAAATGGAAAGAAATTCTAAAAAAAAAAAAATTTCTAAGGCACAAATTCCCACTTTTCCATGCCTTAGAATATTTTTCAATTTTTTCAGAAAACGACAAAACCTCCTTCGTCAGCCCGGTCAGGTTCACAGGAAATCAGTTTGGCATGTTTTCCGAGGCAAACAAAGGGTACAATCAGTTCAGTTTTCATCAGGCTTGCCTGTTTGCCAGATCATCAGACTCAGTTTTGCTTCGACAGGCAGAAATCGACATCCAAACAGGGGTCTTCAGTCCCCTGAACAGGCACGCAAATCAAAAATGTGAAAAAGTTGAAATTTTCAAAAAAATGGCTGACACAAAAAACTAGGCGCCCCTGGAGGCTAGGGGCACTCAACTTTTCATGGGTTAGAAATTTTTCGCGTTTGGCAGTGTCTCTTCACAGCCGTTTTCTGATCTTTGTCCGGCGACAGGTTTCAGAGGTCAAATTCGCAATCAGATGGCGTCAGATTGTCAGTTTGAGGCTGGGGATGGAATTACGGTTGATAAATCTTCAAGTGCCATGATCAGTCAGCTTTTTCAGTCAACGGTGACAGTATGCCATATTGTTGAAGTCAGGGACAGGCTATACTGGAGTCAAAATGAGTGCAAAAGTGTCGAAACGAATGAAAATTTGGCTAACACTTTTGCAACCACATGTGTTTGATGACATCATCAAAGAAGATATTTTTCCATCATCTTACATGTGAAGCCTTAGGCAGCTATAAAATAGGGATTCTTCCTATTCAAAGATATTTACCTGGATTTGTGCTTTAAAAGATGCTTTCTTCATGGATAAGATTGAAGCATTATTCTTTCACAAAGAAAGCTGCTTTTATGCCCTAAAGTTCTATAAAGACAAGGTTTGGCTTCTTTTATTTCATTATCTTTTGCAAGTTGCATCTAGAGGAAGATTTTTATTTTCTTTCAACGAAGATTTAAAGGCCCAAGTGAAGTGCTTTTTCAGCGTTCTTCATAGTTTCGGGATGAGGAAGCAGGGAGGCACGCTTTTTCAGGGTCCTTTTTTCTAGGGGATCGTTTTTCAGAAATAGGACCGAAGCTTTTTCAGTTTTCATCAAGATGGGTCCATCCGGAATTTCATCCTCTTGAAGATTGGGAAAGTTTATTTTCTCGGGAATCTGCTTTTTTGCTGCTTTTTTGGGAAATCCTCCGCTTTTTTCAAAATTCGACAATTTGGGTTGCTTGGAAACAGAATTGTCTACAAAACCCATATGCCAATTTTTTCGCTCACATCTTGCTTTTTAGAAGAAATCAGCAAGTAATTTCCAGCCTTTTGTCCAAGATTTTTCCAACATAGGCGTGTTCACAGTCATTTTTCAAATCTTTCAGTATGCAGTACACTCCAGTTGAGATCAAGCCTAAAACGGCATTGGTTCACGATTACCTCAGAACTTTCGAGACAGACTTGCATAAAGTACTTCCAGTGTTCAATTTACATCCTTTGGAAGATGCAGGAAACAACACTATCAGGAATCTGAATCACTCCGGGTTGTTTGTAGCAACATCTTTCCCCATCACAGTGCAAAGTATCGAATTCGTAATTGCTTGTATGATGCATTACAATTCGGTCACAAGAGAAATCCAATCAAGAGATGGACGTGTGCTTTGTAGCCTGAGGCCGAACGACATTGAGAAGTGTTTTTCAATACCAAACAGGAGGGAAAACTTGGTTGTTTCGATTGAAGAATACAAAAGGGTGTGGCATAATGATAAAGAAAAGTATCGGAAAAAGATTGCTCAGAGGTGGTTGAAGGAAAAGCAAAATGTCATGCCAAAGAATGTTGGACGTGGAGAGTTCAAGGAGGAACATGCAATAATGATTACTCTGCTAAGCCGGATCACGGGTCAAGCAGATGCTAACAAATTCTAGCCTTGGATGTTTTACATCATGTCCCAGATTGTTGATGGAACAAAATTCTATGATTGGTCGGCACTCATCAGTGATAGTCTCCACTAGCAAATAAATGATTTTCAAAGGGCTCACGAATTCCACATGATGTCATACCTTGTATATCTGATGGCCTTTCAGGGTCAATTTAGAGGTTTGAATATCGTTGGAACTCTGGATATTCAGCATGTTTATCACCATTTCCCACAGTTAGAATTTTCTCAAGCTAAGCGACATTATAGGCGGGTAAATGATGCATTCCTGATGCATGCAGTGCAAGATCTGGATAATGAGTTGCATATACAATTTTCAGTGGATGCCAGAATGGGCTGATTGGTTTATCCAGTTTCCCACTTTTTCGTACATCAGAGTATATGGCTTCTGAGGAGAGCTAGCCATGTTGCCAAGATATCCGACGGATGAGGTAGCATTCATGGAATTTCTGAGACAAATCTATGAAGTTCATACATTTCTGCGTAGCGGACGCAAGGTGGCTTTCAATTTTCCAATGGGGATGGGAATTTACAGATGTAGATTCGGAGCGGATGCCAAAGTGATTGGAAGTGAAATGTCAAAGTATGGTCTTAAGTTTTCGATAGGAGGTCTTCATATGATCCTTGTGGTGTTTTTGCATCACACCTTGGTCAAAATTGTGCGCATACACATGCAGTTGAAGATTTCTGGGCTAATTGTGCTAATGAGTTTGAAGTGCAAGAACGCAGTTACAACAGGTTTACTCTTCGGCAGTTGGCTGATATTTTGTCAAAAAATGTAGAGGGCTTGTCAGATGATGGTAGAGTTTTACTTCCCACATATTTCAGAGATCAGGTTGAGCAACAACCATTGCCACCAGTGAATTGGTCAACTAAAGAGAGCACCTCGATCGAGGAAAGGATGAGCTGAGTTATCAAAAACAATATGATATTCTTGAAAAGTAAGCAGAAAGAACCCATTCCAGTTGCAGAGCCGCCAGTTGTTCAACCATTAGAACCTTCCACTTCCAAACCAAAACAAAGGGTTAAAGCTATGAGCGTCCTTCTAGAAGGAACAAAGATGGCTAAGTTGAAGAGGAAAAAGGTTGAGTCACCAGTTCATATTTAGCAGGAACAATCAACAGTTGCATCAGAAGTTCCCACTGAACTAGCACCGCATGTAGAAACATTGCCTTCTGTTCATGTTTCTCCACTTTCTTCACCTAGTTCTTCTCCCATTCACATTGATTTAGAGCCAGATTCACCGGTTCGTAACTCTGAGATACATATTGGTCCATCAGGAGTTGATGAGTTTAGAACCGAGTTTCCAAGAGAAGATGGCTCATCCTAGCTTGAAAACATTCTGGGAAGAAAGAGGAGAAGGCCTTCATATCAGTTGAACTTGACAGAGCTTAACAACGTCTACCAAGACACACCAGACGGGAAAATGAAGAGGCAAGTTCACATTGAGAAGAATGTTGATGGAGAAATGATCCTAGAAACTGCAACACCTGCAGATGATAAGGATGTTGATGATATTGAGGTTGATGACTTCAAGGTTGTCAAGGCAAACCTTGGTAGGAGTACCTGGCATACAGATGTAAATCGCTTCGAGGTTGCAGCGGATAATCCGAAAGAGAGGGTGTTGAAGGATGGAGAAGATAAAGCAGTCCTCAAGGCTGAAGTTAGACAGCTACGGCAGTACATTTCCAACCTTTTTCATGGCACATCACAAGCTAATTTAATGCTTCCTCTGAATCTGGGATCATCGGCCGATCAGCAGCAGTTCAGTCAGTTGGTCATCTATGGGAGGCACATGAAGGATTGGGTGGAAGAATTTGTGACTAAAGGGAGAGTTGTACTTTCACAGTTTTATCAATTAAAATACAACGCTCATGATTTGTGCCAGGGCATCTAGGGGTTACAACAGACTATGGCTTAAAATAGACCGGTGTTTGAGATCATTATCTCTGGCTTGAAGATAGCACATAATTCTGTTGATTCAACTGAAGATAAGAAGATCGTTTCTACTTGGAAAGCACAATATCTTTTCACAGTAAAAACTTATGACAGTGTAATCTCAGAGTTAGTAGAATGGAAGGAAAAAGTGGTAAATGTTCTCAAGTTCGTCAGATCTTTTCTCTCTCATATCCCGTGTTCATATGAAAAAGATGGTACCTTGTATGATCTCAGGGAAGTGCAAGCAGAGTTCTAGACTCTTGTCCGCAACAATTTTAATGGTGATATCAGTGTCGGCAAGATGGATCGTTTTGCCGCAATGATAGTGAAGTTTGACAAAGTTGTGGGTGAAGTTCATGAATTCCTTCAGATGGTTGCAAATGGTGAAGAAATGTTAGAGAACTAGAATATCATTCTAGAGAGTATCAGTGTTCCTGGCAAAGATGCGGTCACTCGCTTTTTAGAAGATATTATTTCCCAGAATATCAATGGATGACATCACCAAAAAGCAAGAATGTTGATGAGGATGTAATTCAAAAGAAAGCAGCTTTAACCCAAATGCTTTTTGTTTTAAAGCATTTGCTTTCATCCAAAGCTCATCCATTCTTTATTTAGAAAGAATTCACTTTGTATTAGTTGGAGTTTTCTTTGCTTTAAAGCGTTTGTTAGTTGTAATCTTTGTCTTAGAATAGAAATAAAGCTTGCGAGTTGGCAAGTTAGTTAGGTTAAATCAAGGAGATTTTAGGGTTCCCTACTCCTTTGATTTAGTATAAATAAGGGCAGCCTTGCCCATTGTAAGTAATGGTAATTGTGATAGCAAATTTGCTGTGCCTATTCTAGCTTGCAGAAATTGTTATTTCAGCTACTTGTTCACTCTGTGTTATCTGTTTTCCAGTGTTTGATCGCTTATTGTATGCCTGCCTTTTGCTACAATACTATTGTCCTGTAGTTGTATCAACTTTATGATATTGAAATAGAAGTCTCATGCTCTCCTTTTGCTTTGATTTTCTATCTCAGATCATCCAGTTTTGTCGTTAGATGTGTGGCTTGTGTAAATTTTATTTCAGTTTTCATCATTAAAGTACAATGAGTCTTGTGATGTGAATTTGGGAGAAATTTATTTAAGTTTTTGTGTTGCAACAAATCATTCCTTGTCCACTTTTAATCCCTTCGCGTTGAATTTACTTAGGAGATTAAAGCGTCTTAGTTTAGGCCTAGCTGCTGTTAGAAGTTTTAAAAAGGAAAAAACCTTTTCTGCAGCGAAATAGAGTTTTATAACCTTGTGCTCGTAGCTGAGAATAAAAAAAAAGATAGGCAAATTTGTTTTATTTATCTTTCAAGCGAACATCAGCAAAAAGGGAACTCCCCCTCATAATAGGAGAGCAGTTTATCTATGCATAGATGTCCGTTTCCAACTCACATTCTAGAGGTGCGGATTGAAACGCCAACAAGTTCATATTGTAACCTATTTTTGTTGACTATTATATAATATTAAAAAAAAATCCAATGACATGGAGGGAGCAATTGTTGGTCCTGATAGCCTCCTTTGCCCTATATATGGCCTCATACTAATAGCCTATGGAAGATTTTTCCCCATTGACTAGTCTCAAAATTTTGACTAATGGCTCTAAAAATTGCAAAATCTACTGTGCATTTGCCCAAAAACTCTTATTACAGACATAGTCTGTGATGGTCCTGCTATCAAATGACTGACAAAGCTAGATTTATCCCTCTCATTTGAAATGAACATTTGTTCCATGGTTGTCTTATGAGCACGAAGAATCGACAATGCAAGTAAGTGTGTAGCAAATCTTGTCACCCTTGTTTGAAGAAGTTCTTTACCATCTATGAAAGTGCACATCATTCTCAACGTTTTCGTATGATGTAAATGAATTTGGTCATGGTGCAGGCCTTCTTGAATGCAAATTTAACTTGTGGAAGTTTGCCAATTTTTCTAGGGTTAAAGTGAGACAATGTGCTGCATTTGGGCTCCAAAACATAGTGGATACTTCTTTGTCAAAAGTCTCCTATCAGCCATGCAAGCAACAACGTTATCTATGATAAATTGGACAATAAATTGTGGGCCTACGTTAATGACCACCTTGTCAATAGAGTGAAAAGTGCTTGCATTGATTTGATTGTATTTGACACTTCCACGGATTTAAGGAACATTGTGCCAAGCTTGGATGCCACTAGGAAAATGATGAAAGTATGGTTTCTCTTGCTCGTCCACCCCATCAGACATGATAGTGCAAATTGTCTAAGGCTACTTCTCGCGATGTTTGGAAAGGATATAACTCACATCTTGATTTGTATCACTTAACATGTTAACCTCCAATGTTCTTTAGGAGGGGGATTTAAACACAAGGCTTGTAATTGCAATGGCTTTCATTGTAGCTTGACGTTTTGAGCCATGACAACTGTGAATGATAGGCTAGAATAGTACCAGAAATTGACAATGACCTTTGCCTACTTGTAGTATCCCCAATGGGATCTGCCCTAAAATTCTGTTTTTTATTTTCTGAATTTTGCCCTAATTTTCTGCATTTTAGATTTCTGCTCAAAACCCTAAATTCTGATTTATTTTTCTGCACTTTCCTGATTTAGTTTTCTGCCCTAAACCCTAGGACTGAATTCAGATTTTATTTTCAGAAGCATAAATACTTATAAGCAGCCAATAAACATTCTTCAAACATCCATAAAACATATGCCAAACATGTAGAAACATCAACAAAGATCCACCATAAAAACCAACCATCCAAAGGCCAAACATGTGCAAAACAAATCTGATTTCTGATTAAACAAGTCTGTTGCTCCAAATCTGGATATCCTGATTTAGAATTACACCAAATTCATGGGCTCAAACAATACAAACATAGACCAGATTTCTTCTCTATAATGTTCAACCTAAATTAGGTTTATACATACTATGGAATAGCAAATATGACTAAAAATAATGAAGTCGCCCACCTAGGGAAGTGGCGCTCAACCTAGGGCATGAACCCTAGTCACTCTTTGTCCAAAAACTCCTCCAAAGGTGGCTCTCAAATCTGCTCCAAAGATGATCTTCAAATGCTGCTCCAAAATGATGTGGCTTCAATGCTCAAAATCCTCAAATTCCAATGAAATACAAGTGTGAACTCCGTGTGAATTTGCCTCCAAGATGAGATTGGGTTTTCGTCTAATCCACCTAATATTCTCAAGAGTTTTCGTCCTTGGAATATGCTGCCCTAAAGTGCAGCCAAGAGTAAAACTCCAAATGCAAAGTTGTGATGTGAATGAATGATGATTGAAATGCCTTCAACAACTTATATTTATACATGCTTTTTTTCACTCTCCTCAAGGCCGACCTAGCTTTGGTATTTCTTATTTTATTTCACTTCATTTCTCTCTCCTAGGGCCGACCTCTTGGGCGCTCAAACTACAAGGAAAACACTTTATTTATTTTTTTATTATTTTCCATCTTTCCATCCTCCAAGGGCGAACCACTTGGGCACATGATAAAACATATTTTTGACCTCAAATGAAGTCGTCCTCCACTAGGAAAATCATTATAAATTATTCTTATTTTCCCAAGGGCATTTTCCATATTTTCTTGTTTTTTCATCCTCCAATTGGGTCACTCCCAAGGTTGCATGGAGACCCGTCTCCGACCCCCTGGGACACGTCTCCCGTCTCGGAGACTTGACTGGGTACGTCTCCCGTCGCAAGAGACTTCTGGTCGCGTCTCCCACTCGTCTCCAAGTACCCTGCGTCAATAAAAAGGCGTCTCCATTTTTTTTTTCTTTTTCTACCTTTCATTTTTCCGTTGTTTTCTCACAAGCTCAGTGGATTCTTACTCCTACGGACTTCAAACCTCAATATTAGTGTCTACAATAATATATATACATTAAGCTATATTAAATTGTTACAAGTAAGCTATAAGCCTATAAGTAATATATATACAGTAAGCTATATTAAATTGTTACAAGTAAGCTATAAACTTAAACTTTACCAGTTCTCTTGTTTTGAAAGTTCAATCTGATGATATTTTCAGTTTTAATGTTAGCATATTAATAAATTAATAAAATTATTAAATTACATTTTAGAAAAAAAATGGCGTCTCCAAGTACCTCCGTCTCCTATTTTTCAAAAACAAACGTACTAGTACCGGTACCAGTCTCTTGTACTTGTACTAGTACCAGTACTAGTCTCCATGCAACCGTGGTCGCTCCACCTTAGGGCAACTTATTTTATTAGTGATGACCTCATCAAAATTACTACAAAAATATGCTAGCTCATCTTCCATGCTCATTTTGCCCTACAAAATTGGCTGTGTGAAAACTCACCAATTAGGTCATTCCCTGAGCCCTCTGACTTAGCCTACGAGAATGGAAATAGGCTAGCCGCTCCACTAAGTGATCACTCCGAAAATGGGGACATTACACTACTCATGAACAATTTTCTTTGAACATGTACTCATGAAAGATGGCTATGCTCCATGTGTAGTACAATGTGGAAATAAGGTATTAATGTTTCCACTTCCTGTGTTAGGTCTTTGTGATCTACAAGGTGTAGATGAATTTGGAATAGGTTGTTGTGATTGTGATGGCTCAACCTTGTCCAAAGAATCAACTCTTGTCTCAGAGCTATCAAAGCTTGATGGGTGACATCTGCAAGGCTTGACATCACACCCTGGCACCTTTGTCAAATGCCATTTGAAGTGATAAATAAATCCTCCATAGCATTCAAGTCCACAAAATTTGCATTTGACTTTGTTTGAATAAGGGACAACTTTGACATGTCAACGCAATGCCCTTTTCTCTTGGCATGATCACTTGAATTTTGCAAAACAAAGTGAAGAAAACAACCATTAGGATTAGGGTTAGAACATTGTACATATTAATTAAAAAAAAAAAACCTAATGCTAATGTTAACCTTAGTACATACGAAAATTAAAAATAATCCTTAACCCGAGCTGTAAACCCTAAAAAAATTAAGGATTTAGGGTTGGGATTAGAACCTAGTACATACTATAAATTAAAAAAATTTCTAACCCAAACTGTAATGGTAAAAAAAATTAGAGTTAAGGTTAATACATACTAAACTTTAAAAATGTTCATGACTCTAAACAATAAAAAATTTGGGGTTTAAGATTAGGATTTGTGCATACTCAATTTAAAAAAAATTAATTTAGGATTAGTGGTTAGGGTAAAGTATAAATTTAAAGTAAAAAGACCCTAATCCTGTCCCTGAAATAATAATAATTTAGGTTTAGTGTTTTAGGTTTAATGTCTAACTTAAAGGTTTCCATATATGTTTAGTGTTAGGATTTAAAATAAATGGAAACCTTAAAGTTAAACGATTATCCTGAAATACTAACTCTATATTAAACTTTTAAATTTAAATAATAGAAATTTAAAAGAGACAAAACCCTAGGGTCTTACTTTTAGGTTCTAATAATAAAAACCCTATGCTTAGGTCCTAGGGTTTAAGTTTAATGCTATAAAGCCTTAAGGTTCAGGATTTAATATTAGAAAAGCTAATGGTTAGGGTTTAATGTTAAACATCTTCGCCTTTAGGGTATACTTGGATTGGTGTGATGCAAATTGTGAAGCCATTGAGGACCCTAATCCTTTAGATATGATCCAATGTGATGTTACTTAAACTCTCAATCTGCCTCCAATTCTGCTCCCAAAAATGGTTAGGGTTTAATGTTAAACATCTTCGCCTTTAGGGTATACTTGGATTGGTGTGATGCAAATTGTGAAGCCATTGAGGACCCTAATCCATTAGATATGATCCAATGTGATGTTACTTAAACTCTCAATCTGCCTCCAATTCTGCTCCCAAAAATTGAATCTTGTATGTAAAAGTAAGGCTCAAAATGAAAAAGAAATCAAATTTGATAAACAAATTGTTGTGGTAATTTATTTGGGATTAAATCTCCATTTTATCAGAAAATGCAATTTATGACAATGTTGAAATTTGTGCTTTGATTATCCTTATACCTTGTGAGTGACGAGTAATCACAATTCTTTGTGATTTTTCCCAACTTTTGCTTTATTGGTTTAAGGTACTCTAGTTTTCATACAGATCGAAGCACAGAAGTGTAGGTTAACCCTATAACAATATGGAGGTTATCAAATTTAGAGAGTGCATGAGGGTCATTTTCATTGTTCTCGGGAAGTGAGAAAAGAAAATAATGTTAATGGGGTATATGGGAGAGGAGGGGAAGAGGGAAAAAAAAACATTATTAGGGGGAGGCGCAAAGTTACATTAGTTTGATAGGATAAGTTGTGGGTGTTTGATTTTGAAATTCTTGCAAAGCCTTTATTAGATGTCATTGATGGGTGCATAAGTGTCAACACATATGGAAACAAGTTTGGGGGAGGATGGCCATAGGTGACTAGATGATCACAACATCAACCATATTGTTGAGAGTCACCATTGTGACATGACGATGTTTTATCTTGTTTCTTGTCTAGAATGCAAAGGGTTGTGATTTACAATAGTAAAAAAGGTTTCAAAGGATTGGTTTCAATCAGTGCATGTTAGTTTTGTTAGATTGAATCTAGTATGAATTTAAGAAAGGAAGGTAATTTATCATTCTAAATAGGAAGACGAATTAGGAGAGGGTGAGGAAGGATCTCTGAGAAGTAAGGAAGACGAATGGTAATCCTCCATTGTTGTTCTTTGGAGCTCTTGTTCTCGCGGAAGATGATCCAGATTAGTATTCTTCATTGTCCTTGGTTGCATTTGTCCTTGGTTTTCTAGACTTGTCACAAATTTTCTTGTGATATTGCTTTGGCTTGGTTTTGGGTGGGTGGGATTTTGTTTTATTATGAATTTGAATTTTATTTAAATTTTTGTAGATTTTCCCACGTTCTTGTACGGGGAGAGTATTCTAATGTTTAGGCTTTTTTCTGATGGTCCATCGGGAATAGTGCCTGGCGGTCTGGTGTATGGGGTGATGTGGGAGTTTGGTGCGTGGGAGAGTTAAGTTTTTGTATTAGGGATCAAACTTCTCTTTATTTCCCTCGTATCAGGAATAAGTGATGAATGTACACAAGTATGCAGATGGCGGTGAAGAGATTAATGGAGATAAGGAGAAAACCGTCTTGGAAAATTCTAGTTGTAATGCAGGAATCATTTCAGATGAAGGAAAAGATAAAGGAAAGCCATCTTACAGAGACGTGGTGGGTGGTTTAGAATTGGTGGTTCCTGAAGCTGTAGGGTTTTCAGTCCTTGAAGATGGAAGAGGTTTGGGGCTTGGAGGATGAAGTGGAATGGGAGTAGACAACGTCATTGGGGGTGGAGAACCTAGAAGAGGAAACGATGGTAAGGCCTCTTCTCTCCCTACAATTCTTTCAATTTCTCCTAATTTGAAGATGCTTCAAGCGGTCAAAAGTGAAGAAAGCTGGTTAAGGAACATTGCAATATTTTTTGTCTATTTGGATACAAATTTTCTGCCTTTTAGAATTTTTTTGATAATTGGCTTGGTAATGTTTGGGAAAGAAAAATGAGAATCTATGTAAATTTTTGTAGAATGCTCCAAAAAGGATTGTTTGTCATTTTCTTTAAAAACATAGTATGTAGGAAAAAGTCATCAAGAAAGAATTTTGGAATGTGGGGCAATCTGTCTTTAGAGCCGTCCCTTGGTTTGCAAACTCTAGGCTTGAGGAAGTTGCAGTCAACTCTGCTTTGAGATGGCTTGAAGTTAAAAATGTTGTTCACTAGTTGTGAAAATTTATTCCATAGATTTTAAAGTCTCTGGGCAATGTAATGCATATTGAAGAAACTAGAATTACCCTTCCTCATTTAAATGTTAGGGTTTTAATTTCTGTATCCCTGGAAGTTGAAGTTTCTGAAATCTAAAGTACTCAAATTGAGGATAGCATTATAAATTGTGAAATTGAGCTATTGGGTAGTCTTAATGCTTGTTTTTTTGTGTAAAAGGAATGGTCATATGAGGAAAGATTCTCCTAAAATTCCTAAAACTACAGATAGGGTTTTTAGGAGTGAAAATAAAATTGTTAAAGATTTTGCTTCTGAAAACCCTAATTTGGCTTCTGAATATAAAGAAGGTATGCTTAACCCTGTGGTTGAAGCAAAACTTGATCCTAGGGTAAGTAATGTTCGTGAAATAGGGAAAGATGCTCCTTCCCAAGGAATCCTTGAGCCTTTTGAGATGGATATTTCCCAAAGCCCTGTTTTTGATGACTCTTCCTTGAAGGATCCCTTCTTTGAGGGAGATGTGGTAATTAAAGCAAAGAAAACTCTTGAGGGAGTTGGTAAAGTGCTGGAGAATATAAAAGATTTTGAAAGGCCAATGTGGAAAAATGCCCAACAATTGGCATTAGAAAGTATAAAGGCTAGGGTTGAGCTTGAAAAAAGCAAACCTGTCAATACCCCAAATGTTGCTAGATGATATTGTGCCAACAACTGGGGAGCAACACAGTATAGTTTTTGCCAAAAATTTGAAGAGGCAAAGGTCGTTTTAGATTGTAATAAGGCCTTGTATTTTGGAGGGGATATGGAGATAGACAAAATTGGTGATGAGTCCTCTAGAGAGGACTTGAAAAAAAAGAAAGCCGTCGGAGCAAGGCTCTAATGGTAAAAAAATCTTCCAAAAAAGGTAAAGAAGAGAAATTACCAAAGTGTTTTGATAGGTTGTATAAGAATCAAAAGCCTGGGGCTTATACTGAGACCCTTAAATGATTTTAAATTGTGCCAGCTGGAATGACAGAGGGATTGAATCCTCCGATAGAAAATATATTCTTAGGTCCTATAATAGTAGCTCTAAAATGGATTTTCTTTGTTTACAAGAGGTAAAGGTTGTGGGTTTCCAGCTAGAAAGTATTTTGAATATTGTGTGGAAAAACTCTAAGTTCTTTTCTACTTTGCATGATAAAGGCAATGGTGGGTCTGCCATTCTTATTGACTCTAAGTGGATCCCTTTTGTTGTCAATAGAGGTTTCTCTCCCTACAACAGATTGGTTTGGGTCATTCTGGAAAATGATGAATGTAAATTTGCTTTATGCTCCATTTATGCCCCTAATTACTACAAAGACAGATGCTCTCTGTGGAAATGGATGGTGCATTCTCTGCCTAAGACTCTTTGCATTCTTGGGGGAGACTACAATATGGTAGAATGGAAGGAAGATAAAGTTAGGGGGAAAGATGCTTTGTGGAGGGGTAATGAGCTTATTTTTTGGTCTTGAATGAAGATACTTCATAATCTTATGGATCCCTTGGAGAGAAATAAGTTTAGAAATAAATAAATTTGGTTTACTTGGTGCAATAATCAGGCTTAGGGCAAGAGAGTATATTCTAGACTTGACAGGTTTTATGTTATAAAGAGGTTTTCTCTTGTGTACGACAATGATAATGATCTAGTCCAAGTTTCTCCCTCCATGTCTGACCACTCTCCAATTGAAGCCTCTATCTCAATTGGAAATATCTGCTAGGAAAGTTATGGGTCTGGAAGCCAGATGTTTAAGCTTAATGTCTCTTTGCTTAAAGACTAGGACTGTGTTGGTGGCATTGTAAGTGTTAGAAATATTGTTAAGGCATCTTATAAGGATGATTTTGCTATTAAAAGATGGGGCACCTTAGTGGTAGTCTGGAGCAATGTATTTAGGACTGTTGGGAAGAAGAAGGCCTTAGATAGAAGGAGAGTTGAAGGTATTCTTGAGGAGAAGTTCTCGAATGCAGAAATTCAGTTGCAAAATAATTGTAGTGATAAAAGACTACTTGAAAATATAGTGAAAACTAAGAATCTTTTGAGACGTTTGCAGAATTATAAAAATTAGGGGGCCAAGGTTCGGGCTAAACTTAATTGGATTAAAGAGGGTGATAAAGGCACTAATTATTTCTTTAGTATTTTAAGATCCAAATAGACTAGAGAAATAATTGGCCCAATTGAGTATGGTGGTGTTGTTTATGAGGACATTTAACTTAATGAAAGATGCTTTTTAGTCCTTTTATCAAACTCTGCTTCCGTTTGAGGATGAGAGCCAAAGTGAGGCTGCAAGGGAGTTCTGTAAAAGAATTTTTCCAAAAAAGGTTAGTGATGAAGAAGCCCTAGAGGTTAGTAAAGACATTACTAAAGAGAAAATTATCAGAACTATTAATTCCTTTAGTAATGGTAAGTCCCTAGGTATTGATGGCCTTCCTATTGAGTTTTATAAAGCTAACAGTGAGTGGATTGCAAAGGATTTGTTGGAAACCTATAAAGAGCCATTTGAAAAGGGATCTTTTGGTTGCAGTATTAATAGAGGGATCATAAATCTATTTCCAAAAGAAGGGGATAGATCTCTAGTTAAAAATTGGAGACCTATCACCCTTCTTAATGTCTCTTATAAGATTTTGGCCAAACTTTTATCCGTCAGATTGACTGATGTTCTTAAAAGTGTTGTCTTTGTTACTCAGATTGGATTTGTAAAGGGAGAAATATTCTTGAAAATTTGGTCTCTAGTTGGGAAGGAATGAACTATGCAAAACACTCTGGTCAAAATGTTAGTACGATGTTGTTGGACTTTGAGAAAGCTTATGACAAAATTGAATGGTCTTTTGTGTTTGTTGTTATGGAGGTGTTTGGTTTTTGTGATGTTTTATGCAAATGGATTAAAATCCTTTTCAAAGACTCCTCTACTCAGATTGATATAAATGGCAACTTAATTGAGCCTTTTTCCTTGCAAAGGTCTATAAGACAAGTGTGTCCTATTGCCCCTGCATTATGTTTTAAGGACATATTTGATTAGCCCTCCTATAAATGGTATTTGGTTTCCTAATAACAATAAGCTTTTCAATGCTCAGTTTGCTGATGATACGACTTTTTTTATTGAATTGAAGGAGGAGAATTTTGCTAATGTGATTAAAAGATTGAATGTTTTTTGTAAAGCCTCTGTGGCCAAGATTTCAAAGAAATCTACTGTTTTGAGCTGGAAAAATTCTCCCCTTGATTGGCTTAAAGGGGACAGCTGGCAATGGGATGGACCTAATACTGTTGTTAAGTATCTTGGTATTCCCTTCTCTGTTGAACCCTCTTTGAAGGAGATGTGGGAATTGATGTTTAAGAAAATTGAGAAAAATAATTTAAAATGGTAGACCCATCTTTTGTCTTTAGAAGGGAGATTGCAAGTTATTTAGAAGATTCTAGCTTCTTATATCATCTATTACTCTTCTGCCTGGCTTTTTGGTAGTGTTCAGTTTGAAAAAATTCAAAAGATGCTTAGAGATTTTTTGTGGTTTGATGGTAAAGGGGTTAAGAAAGGACATGCAGTTAGATGGGCCTGGTGTTGTCTTCCAAAGTGCAGTGGGGGTTTGGGGTTGAAGAATTTGAAATTGCAAGGGATCTCTTTGGCTGTTAAATGGATCGTGAAAGCTTTGGATGGTTCTGAAACTTTGGAAGTTTTGGTTAGGAATGATATTGCCCGCTCCAGACCTAAAAAAGGTAGAAGCTGGACTGCCTTGCATCCCCATGACTTGTTATTTGGCCTTTAGCAACATTTGGAGGGCTTGCATTTGGTTAGTAATAGAAATGCCTTCTCTAGAACTGATGGTAATTTCACCGCTTTTAGATCAATTTGGTGGAACTTGGACTGGAATAATAAACCCCTTGCCCTTACTCAAGGGTGTTTTGCTATGCAATGGGATTTTAAAGGTATTTTTGAGTTCAAGGATATTTTCATAAATGGCAAAATTAAAGAGTGGGATACTCCTAGAACCGAGTTCCAAATTCTTGCTAATCAAAAGAGATCCTACTCTGTGTTGAAGAAGGCCTTTTATAATATGAAATTTCCTATTTCCTTGAATTTGATCTTTGAGATTTTGGTTAACTTAAGTTGGATTGATGGTTCTGTGTTTGATTAAGTCTCTGCTAAAAAATTATATGGTTTACTTGCTGATACGAGGGATATTATTGACAATCTTAATAAGAATTGGAATCTTAAGTGGTCGGAATTTAAATAGTCTTGTGTTCTTGGTAATGTCTGGTTTTCTACTGTTGAGCCTAAGAAAGCATGTTTTAGATGGCTTTTACTTCTTAAGAAGCTTGTTGTGAATACTGAGCTGTCCTCCTTAGATATTCCTGTTAGAATGTGTAGCATGTGTAATAAACTTGAAATTATTGAGCATCTCTTCTTTGACTATCATTATGCTTTTCAATTATGGTTTTCTTTTCTTGTTAACTGTTTAGGGTGGGATGTCAAAGAAGGTTTTACTTGGCATGAAATTTTTTTTGGCTGTTAAAGTTTTCTCTAAAGAGTCCAATAAGTTTTGGCTTGTTTTAACTAATGAAATTTTGTGGCATATGTGGAAAAATAGGAATGAGGAGGTCTTCCAGGGCAAGACAAGATACCTTACTAAGTCACATTGTGAGCTCATCCTTCTTGGTATCTTAATGCAGGTTTCTATGATCCTTGAGATTCTTCAGGACAGGTTTTGGATTCTGCTAGAGGAGGGTCTCACGTTGGTATACAAGAAAGAGATCAAAAGAGCTCAGTTTTGGCCTCAAGACAGGAGCAATATGAATAAGAATGAGCTGGAAGTACCAAGGGAATATATGAAGTCTCATAACATGAACATGCTTGATAAAATCGAGAAGATCAAGTCTACTGTGAGAGACAAATTTGAACTTGTTAAGGATCTGTATCCAAAGGATATGGCCGATCTGGTTATTGGTACCTATGAGATAGATAATTATGAGTATAGCAGCAACCAGAGGTGCTGGTGGGAATAAATACATGTTCTTTTAATAGCTCTGTAATAGTTTTTTGATGTCCTCTAATTTCTGTTTAGGTGATACGGTCTACTCTTTTGGACAGTTAATGATGTGTTTTTGTTAAAGCTCGTGATATTAGCATCTCTATGATCTTTAGCTTATATTGTTAATGGGGTGGTGATGCTCCATATATTGTACCTCCTCCTTTTGTGAACGATGTCTTATATAAAAAAAGGGAAGGTAATTTATGGATGAGAAGAGAGAATAGAAGTAGTTGTGGAGGTCCTTGAGCATTTTGAGTGTGCTTCTCGAAGGCAAGCACTGTAATCGGGTAGGGAAGCTTGTGGGCGAATATCTACAGAACAAGTTGTATCTCCTTTGAAGCTCAAAGAAACTAATTAGACTTTCTATCTAGAGTGGACTTTGGTCGTGGATGGTGCAAGAGAATTTAGGTTTAGAAAAGAGTTAGGTAGCTAGACAAAGCTATGAAGAGGGCTAGGAGGATGAGTGATGGTCAATGTCGCGCTAGAAGATTGGTGAGTTAAGTGAATCAACAAGTGGTCTAGAAAAAGTATGAAGTTGTAAATAGTGTTGGGGGTTAGTTTTAAATGGAAATTAAGGATCCCTACATGATATGTAACAGGAGACACATTGTAATTATTATGGTTACTAGCATAGTTGGAAAACTCGAACTCGGCAAAAACTCGCTAGGCCCAAAAAGCTCGGCAACTTAAAAAATTGCTTAAATTTCATTAGAAAAACATGTTTTTTGCAAAATTCAATGACAAGATGTATCCAACGAGTCCATAAACGAGTACAAAAATGTTTTCTATTAAAAATGATTTATTTGAATGCAAATTGAGTACAAAATCACATCCTCATGCGGAATCCTGATGGCTGATAGCCTGATACAATAGATAGCTGACAAAATGAAAATAGCAGAGTTGCAGGATACACCATCCCTCACCTCCTTGGTACGCATACCGGCATACCTGGTATGAAGACGGGTATGGTACAATGCGAATACAGCTCAAATAACGTACCCGCCCGTGCTCGAAAATTTCAATTTCTGCAATCGGGCCGGATTCTGTTTTAAACCAAAATAATTCCCAAATCTTGATAAAAAATAGTGAAAAATCTGTAAAATGCAGAAAAAAGAATTTAGTTTTTTTTCGTATAAATAAACCCATGAAAACAAACAACAGAATATATAGAAAGCCGCTGGATTTTTGAATTCCTTTTTGTACCCTGTTTACTTCGGTGAGCAGAATACATCTCTCCGTTGAATATAGAAATGGCTTTCGTTTTTATTTTTTACTGTTTAATAAAGTTTCTTTTGCGATATGGGATATGGCTTTGGTTTTTATTTTTTATTTTTAATAAAGTTTATTTTTATTGTTTTCAAATAAAGTTTCTTTTGCGATATGAGATATGGCTTTGATTTTTTACTTTTATGAAGTTTGGTTTTTATTTTTATTTTTTACTTTTATAAAGTTTGGAGCGACACATAACTAGGTATTGTTATTAAATAGGGAATAATGTTTGTTATTAATTTTAAGTTTAAGTTTATTAATAATTTAATTAATATTAATTTTATAAATATGTAATTTATAATATTATTAATATTAATTATATTTAATAAGTTGTAATTCATAAAGTTTAATATCATTTATTATTAGAGTAATTTTATCTATATTTAATAAATTTATTAATATTTAAATTTAATAAGTTTAATATTTATTATTAATAAAATTATAATATTTAGGTATAAAATAATAAAATATATTTTAATATAATCTTATAATTTAGGTATAAAATAATAAAATATATTTTAATATAATAGATTATTTAAAAATATATTTTATTATTTTATACCTAAATATTATAATATATTTAAAAACACATTTTTTAATTTTATATATATTTATATAAAATTAAAAAATATATTTTTAAATAATCTATTATATTAAAATATATTTTAGCTCTGGAATGTCGCTGTCGAAAGTAAGGAAGGTTATGGTTTCTAATGCGTTTGCTTGCCTCGAAGGGAATTCTCACTTAGGCGATGGTGATATTGAAGGCACAGTAAGGGCGCCTTCTCCTCCGCAGTGCAGGAAAGCCTCTCCTCCCCGCTCGGTTGTTGAAAGGGCGTGGTCACAGTCGGATGGAATGCCTGACGCCCGTCGCCATGCCGAAGGTAGGGTTCAGCCTACCTTGGTGGACGGATGTGCCTCTGGCCTATCAAGTTCCTTTGAGGCTCATAAATTTCAGAGGATTAAACCTATGCAAAGCTCCTTTGAGTCTGCAGTTGTAGAATTTGGTGACGAAGTTGATAAAGAAATTTTAGAGAATGAAGCTTTTTTGCTAAGAAAAGTCTGATCGGTAGATTTGTCAAGTTCTGGCCAAGCCTAGCTGATCTACACAAATGGATCAAGGAGATGAGTCCCATTTTGAAAGGTGATGTTGAAATTTACCCTTGCGCCCGAGGATTTTTTATTGTGCCTTTTAACAGCAATCAGGATAAGAATACTATTCTCTGCGATTATTGATGTTGTCTTAAAGGGCATATGCTCATGGTTAAACCCTGGCACCCAGATTTCAACCCTATTTCAGAATCTTTCTTGGTTATTCCTACTTGGGTAAGACTCCCAAACCTCCCGCTCCAATTCTGGCTGGAATCTTGTTTTCCTGCAATTGGAAATCAACTCGGAAATTCTTGGCTGTGGATGAAGGCTCCTCAGCCTTCCTACACACCACCTTTGCGCAGATTTTGGTGGAGATAGATATTTCAAAAAGTTTACTAGCTGAAATTACTCTGTTAACCTCTCATGGTAGTTGGAAGCAATGTCTGGATTACGAAGGATCACCCTTCCGCTGCCGCAGTGTTTTGAGATTGGTCATATGGTGGCTAACTGCTCCAAGGATAAGATGGTTGGTCAAGTCTCTTAGTGGAAAGATGCTGATGCTCGACATTAGTCTGTGGAAAAAGTGGTTCATGCTCCCACACAGGAGGAAATTAGCAATAATCCCTCTTCTAAATCGAGTTTGTCGGAGCTTGGTTCAGAAGATTTGAATAGGGTTTCCTCTCTGAGGATGAGGAATTCATCTTCCAGTCATGATGGGTCTGATGTTGGGGCTGGTAGTGGTTCAGTGTCAAATTTGAAGTCACACGAGTTTGATGGATCTTTGAACGCTCACGCAGAGATTTCTGATGTATCAAACTTTGAAGCTACACCCCCAGGCATGGGTGTTGTGGCCTCAGAGGTAGGGAATACTAATGAGATTTGGATTGAGGTGCAGAAAAAAAAGAAAGGATTATGACAGCTCATAGTATGCAGTTACGGTCTCATCACAAATAATGGTGCCCTGGCTCTTGGCACCTTCACTTGCTTCATTTTGGCGATGGATAGGATCTGTTTTTTTTCTCTTGAGAATGGGGTTGTTGTAGAATGTTATTGTTAGTGTAGCAGTAGTATTGTGTTTGGAGTTAGGTTACAGGCAGATTGATATACAATACAGAGTTTGGCTCTGGGTTTTTAATGGTTCCTGGACCTCAAAACCAGGTTTTTACAACCAAAAAAAAATTAAAATATATTTTATTATTTAATATTAAATAACAAAATATATTTTAAAATAATCTAATTTATATATATATATATGCCGTATCTAGCCATATCCATATTAGGGGGTCTTAAAAAATAGCCGTATCCGTATCGATGCAACTTTGGAAAATAGTAAAACCAAAAGTAAATACTACATTTTACATCTTCCTCTTCCCTAATCTACTGAAAACTAGGGTAGAGGTAGAGGTTCTAGTTCTTGGAGTTCGCTGTGGTTCCTCGCTTGGCATGGAAGGCAGTGGCTTGACCTCCATCCTAGTAGTAGATGGCAATGACTCCTCAGCCTGATCAATGCCATCCAATCCTAGGTCTCCTCAGTGGAAATATTGTCATTGATGTCAAAGGTGCATGGACAAAATATTCGTCATTGATGTCAAAGGTGGACAAGGTGGTCATTGATGGTCGTCATTAATGTCAAAGAATCTGTTGTGGAGATTGTTGGATTAGTTGTTTAAGATGTATGGACGAGATTGTCATTGATGTCAAAGGTTGAAGATATTGATTGCATATTGTCAAAGGTGTATGAACGGGACTAGCGATAAGATTGTTATCATGGATGTCAAAGGATCGACCCTCATGTTTAAAGGAGCGATCATAAATAAGAGAGGGGCAGTGATAAAAAGAAGTTTAAATTAAAGATTTAAACTTGATTAAAGGAACCGATTTAGCTTGATAAAAGAGAGTTAAATTATTGCTATGGGCTGACCCATATTCCTTGGCGCTAAGTATGAGATTTCAAATTAAATTGATTTACACTTTCAAGTGGCCAACCTCCCTCTAGAAGAGACGACAATTGTATATAAGACAAATTTTATTACTCTGAAAACATAATTTAGAGCACCTTGAACAAAAGGATAAACGACTATTGTTATAAAAGGCAGCGATTGAGATATTGAAGAGCTGTGATTTATTTTATTAAGATAAGCAACAAATGTTTAGAAGTGGCTGACCAAGTTTAAATCAGATTAAAACTTGTTGTGACGTTTTCACACATCGCCCCTTTGCAAATGGGGACCACCTCTTTTTTTTCGCTTTCTGTCGTAGGTTTGCTTTAGGGTTCTAGTTTTCTCTGAGTTTGTATGTCTGGAAGTGTTGTCTGACCTAGTCTCTTCCATGAAATGAAGAATGAGCCTCTTCGGAGCAGCGTGAAATGTATCAAGTGATTCAATCAAGGAGCAAGTGAAGGCAAAGCATGTCTTGAACTCCCGAAATTGACTAAGTCTGATGTTCTGAGATCCTGAAAACTGACTAAGTCTAAAATCTGGTGGATCCTCAGAATTCTAGAATCTGCATGTTAAATTAGATTAAAACTTGTTGTGACGTTTTCACACATCGCCCCATTGTAAATGGGGACCCCTCTTTTTTTTTGCTTTCTGTTGTAGGTTTGCTTTAGGGTTCTAGTTTTTTCTGAGTTTGTATGTTTGGAAGTGTTGTCTGACCTAGTCTCTTCCATGAAATGAAGAATGAGCCTCTCCGGAGCAACGTGAAATGTATCAAGTGATTCAATCAAGGAGCAAGTGAAGGCAAAGTATGTCCTGAACTCCTGAAATTGACTAAGTCTGATGTCCTGAAGTCTGATATTCTGAGATCTTGAAAACTGACTAAGTTTGAAATCTGGTGGATCCTCAGAATTTGCATGTTAAATCTTATGGATCCGGAACCTATCTCAAACATCCTGCAAGTATATTTCAAAATATTTGAAGTATAGGAAATTCAAACTTAAATATATTTTAAAATATACTTCCACCCAGGACATTTCAAAATTTGGCGAAAAAGTTTAAGTCTTAGACCTTGAGCGCAAATTCCATGCACAGAGGGAGAATGCGCCCTAGAAAAGCGCAAATTCCTTGACTAAGTGGAAATCCCGCCCAGAAAAAATAGGTACTCAATCCTTGCAAAATTTGAAAATTTCTCCAAAATCTTAGCAAATTTGAAAAGAAATTATGAAAATCATCAAAGAAGATTGAAAATGGCAAAGTGTTAGAAGCGCAAATTCCATGCACACATGGAATTTCCGCCCAAAAAGTGGAAATTCCTCATGCAGAGGGAGAATGCGCCTAGTGTGAAATTCCTTCCAATGAGAAAATTGTGCTCAAGTCAAGTAAATTCCTTCAAAAGTTTATGAAAATCAATGCAAAATCCCTTAAAACTCGCTAAGGGAAGGAAATTTAAAGGTGAATTATGCCAAGAAAAAGTGGGAAATCCTCACACATGGGGATAATGCGCTCCAAAAGGTGGAAAATCCTCCTGCATGAGGAGAATGTTGTCATAGCCTGATTTGCTTTCCATGATTAAAGACATTTAATTTCCCATTATGTAAGAACGATGAGGACAAAGGAAAATCCGATAAGTGTAAGGCATTTAGATACAAGTTATTGGCATCAACAAGGCCGATATTGACATCTATAAGGGCCTAAATAATATAATGGTTAACAATAGATAAAAAGTCATAATCCAGCGATGACTAAGAAGATTGACCATATAATGATTAGGTTAACAAATGATCGGTTAGCAAATAACAAAGGGCAGTGACCATTATGAAGAAACATGTCTATTCACATAATACTAAGTATAAAAGCAAGGATGAATGGATGATAGAGGGGAGATCAGCATTTGGAGAATCATCAATAAGAAGAACAACGATAAGGAAGGAATTGAATTAGGCTGCAAAAGTATTAAGAAACACATCAATACAAAGCAAAGATTTGAAGAGCTGGGAATGGGAGCATCAGTTCTACAGGAACTACAGAATATAGAGGAATGTCATGGCTGCAAAAAAGCTTGTAAATCTACAGAGAAAATGTGGCTTCCATACAAAATCTTGAGATATGTGCTTTTTACAAATAGATTGTCTCTTCGTCTACTTTTAGAGAACCACAGATTGAATATAGAAAAGAAATCTTTTTACCAGTTTGCTGTTTTTTTATAATTCTGAGAGTGAACGGAACTTTGAGCGACGTAGGGAATATCAATCATCACACACAAATAAATCATCTACAACAGTTCTGCAATCATAAGACTTCCATCATCCAGCAGTAAGCAACAAACTTTATAAAGGTATGATCTCTCATAAGCCATATATATATATATATATAATTAAAGGTTAACCAAATCTGATCATAAATCGATTGCAATACAAATGATAAATGTTTTAATGAAAAAGGCTATGTTCTAATCAGATTCTTATATTTGGCTTAGTAAAAGAGATAAAATCTAAGTAGAAATGATATCTCATTATGGCTAAAGATTATCATAAAAGATAGGAATAGATTATAAACTTAGAGTAAGAATATTTATAGTATTATGAATTATTATTATGAATGGTCATCATGAAGAATATGCCTATGATGAATGATTATTTTAGAGAGCATCTTGAAGAGATGTGAAATGCTAATATGTGATAGAAAATGTAATTCATACATATGGACTACCGGATTGGGAAATGGACCTCCTTGTTAATCCATCACACCAAGTAAGGGAGACCAAGGGTTTGACAATTGTCCAAGGTATTGAAGGCTCAACCTGATAAGGCTCTCATCCTCCAAGGCAAGTGAAGAGTGCTTGTCCTTAAGAGGTGAAGAGTACTTAGCTGAGAAAGGCCCTTATCTCTATTAGTGAAGAGTGCTAATATGAGGTAAGTGTAGATGGGCCCTTGACTCAATTAGTGTAGAGTGCTAACTTGAGGCAAGTGGATGAAGACACTTGTTCCAATTAGTGTAGATTGCTAATATGGACAAGTGAATGAAGGCTCTTGTTCCAATTGGTGTAGAGTGCCAATATGGGCAAGAGAAAATGGCCCTTGTTTCCAAGTGGTGTAGAGTGCCAAGTTGGGACAAGTGGAGAGGCCTTTGACTCTAGTGGTGAAGAGTGCCATTCTAGATCAAAGGAAAGGACAGTGGACTTATGGCAAGATTGTGCCCAAGGAACCCTCTCTTGTTGGGTGAATGATTGGATTAACATGATTGGCCCAAAGTAATGATATCTTCCTGAAGGAATTATGATGTAAAATGAAATAGAGAAAGGCATAATGCATATAAGTTATAATTATAAGGTTTGATTTTATATAATTGTGATTTATATAATGAGATAAGAAGGAATTGATTACTAATGTTCTCTTTTACAAGTTGAAATTTTATGCAAGGTTGAGGAAATTTTGGCTTGCTAGAAGGGGACATTACAAATGTGCCCTAGGAAGAGAAAGTTCATTGGCTTAGGGACTGGGAGTTGCATTCCAATTTCAACGAATAATCCTCTGAGAGACACTTCAAACCCATGGAAGATGCATAGGAAACTCATGAACAATTTGTCAAAGCACTTAGAAAATTTGTCAAGATCAAAGGTTAGAAGTGGAAAACTCCAAGTGAACAGTGGAAATTCCTTGACCCTATGGAATTTGCGCACCAAAAGAGGGAAAGTTCTCATGCACATGGAATTTGCGCTCCAAGAGAGAGGAAAATCCTTAGGCACAAGGAAATGGCGCCACTTGTGTTCATCTACTATTTCGCCAAATCCATAAGAGAGAATCACAATTTCAAGGGGTCAATGGAAGTTACATTCAAATCATTAAGGAAAACTTGAAGTTTTTGTGAAGGAATAAGAAAATGCCACCATGGAAGAAATCTCAAAGTTGCACAACATTATGAAAGTCGGAAATTCCTTCAATAGAGGGAGAATGTGCCCACACTCAAGGGAAAATCCTTCAACATGAGGAAAGTGCGCCACCTCTTATTCCACCCAAATTAACAACCCTTGCAAGTAGATGTGATTTTATGAAGATCCAATGCAAAAGACTTGAAGAATTCGCCAAGGTGGAATGAAAGTTTGGGAAATGAAAATGAAAAGTTCATGAGAAGAAAGTCGCAAAATCCTTGTCTATGAGGAGAATGCGCTTAGACATGAGGGAAATTCCTTGTCCACAAGGAGAGTGCGCCATGTCCTAGTCTCCTACAAGTAGAAAATCCACTCAAATCAAGGGAGCATTATTAGCAATTTTTGGGAAACAACTTCAATTTCATGAAGATCAATTGTAAAACTTGATGAATTCACCAAGTGAAAAAGGAAATTTGAGAATGAAAAAATGCCTAAGGTGGAGCGCAAATTCCTCATGCATGAGGAGAATGCACCATCTCCTAGTCCTCTTCCATTTTGCTCAATCAACAACTTTTGAAGTGATTTCAATTTCATGAAGGTTCAATGAAAATCTAATGCAAAAAAACTTGAAAATTCGCAAAACAGAGGTAAAAGTTTGGGAGATAAAATAAAGAAAATGCGAAAGTTGAAAAGTGGAAAATCCTTGTTCATAGGGAGAATGCGCTCAAACTAGGCGCAAAATCTAGCTATATAAGGAGAGTGCGCTCCTCTTGGAGTTACCCTTGCCAAACAAAATTCGCCCAAGTCAAGTGCAAGTCGGCCTAGGAGGGAGAAAACTAAGTTTAGACAAAGAAATAACCATAAATCATGTAGCAATCAACCCCAATTTTTTCAAAAAATAATCGAACAAAGATAACCAATGTTAGCACAACTAAATTACCTCCACACTTCTGATCACCAAGATCCCAACTAGGCGAGGTGAGAGCATAATGTGCTTTGGTTTACCAATTATAACATAGTGCAATGAAATAACATTCATCTGCTTGAGTAGGCATCCACAAGACTGTGGGAATTCACCACTTTCCAGTGGGTAGGAGAGCAAACGAAAGAATTACAAAGCCATCTACTTGTTCAGTGGGAATACTCCACTTTTCAGTGGGTGATAAAGATAGATAAAGTGTTCATTCCTCCATACTGGCGGTAAACCATCCAGGGGTTATTATGTGTTTGCAAAAAGAAGTTTACAATGAATAACTTGCAGACTAAACTTTTTGATCACGAAGTTCCCAGGATGGGTGAGGTGAGAGGATACAGTGTTTTGGTTAACAAATCAAAGCTTTGCAAAGGACTAATTACAATCATCCGCTATAAGCAGGCATCTGCTTTTCAGCAGGCATCCACTTTTGCAGTGGGAATACTCCACTTATTCAGTGGGTGGAAATACAAGAAGATATATAATGTCATCCACTAATCCAGTGAGATTTCACCACTTATTCAGTGGGTAGAATTACAAGATAAATAAACTTCCAATTACTCCACACTAGCGGTTGACCATCCAGGGGTTATTATGTGTTTGCAAAAAGAAGTTTACAATGAATAACTTGCAGGCTAAACTAAATGACCCTTTCTTGTACAATGATTCACATCAGCAACTTGTCCGAGTTCAAAGCCAAAGATGACATGAATTAAACAAACATAAGTCCTAGAGTCCACCCAAAATGAACCAATGTAATAAAAAGAAAGAGGGACCTCTGGTTAAGCCTTCAAGGTACTGCAGTATGTTGCTCCAAAACTCTATATTTAGTATATCAGCAATTAAATCTTCAACATATCAGACTCAACTCTACTCCCATGCTCCAACTTCATGCAGTTAGCACCCAAGTCTGAGTACTATACCAGCAAGGTAATGATCATTCATTTTCATTGAAGTTCAATTGAAAACATAATAATTTTTGCTAATATAGACTCAGCCACTGTAAACCAGACCACTGTAATTGCTGTTACACTGATATTTCAGGTTGTCCCCTTCATCTGTACGACAACCATATGATAGGAGAGCATTCACAAATATAATGGGAGCATAGACCCCTTCCAAAAGATATACATCTGAATGCTAGTATTAAATAATTCAGCAAACAATGATAAATCTGCCTTATACTGGATTCAATTTGCACAGCAAACACCATGGGTTCCTGACTGAACCGTACGGCCATGGAATGGCATTACTTGTCAAAAGTTTCAAAAAATTGCCTAGAAATTTCAAATGAATTACTTAGAAATTTTTGCAAACATTAAACAAAGACATCCCACTATTTATATGCTTGAAACAACAAAACAAAATCTCAGAAACTCAAATCAAACACTGCAGCTGTGCGGCACTGGTCATGTACGGCTGTGGCTATTCTCGTAAAATCTGACTTTAATCACCTTTAAAGACTGCTCAGACTTGGATGGCAATACATAACAAACATACTACAACCCTTATTACTCCCAAACAAGATGATATTTGATCATACTCAAAATCGTCCTTTACATGTACGGACTTCCTGTATAATCTTTAGTTTCAAGAAATAAACTTCAAACTTCATTAAAATTCAATCAAAAACAATCTAAGGTATACTCTCAATCCAAAATGATAAGCATCAGATCAAAGACAACAAACTCTGTGAAAGAACAATGGCAAACTCTGAATAAGCTTGCTCCAATCACCGTGTTTAGCACAATGGTGATTCCTGTATGAAACCACACCAACTTCAGCTAGGGTGATTTCTCACCACCGAAACCTATGTACTCCAAGACGGTTTTCGTCCTCAAGAAGAATTTCTACAAGAGGGTTTCCGTCCTCAAGAGAAATGGAAGAATTCGCAGGTTCATTCCGGCAACATAACAACACAAATCATAAGCATGTCCAAACAATAAGCCCAACTCTTCCTTTTATAACTTTTTGAGGGAAATAGAATATTATTTCCTCTATCCCTTCATATTTCTCCTCAAAAGTATAAAAAATAATTCATTATGTATGCACAACTTAAAGTCACCTTTTTAATTAAAAGCTCCCTTTAGCTCAAAAGACCCCTTTATCAAAATAAAGGAAATATTTGATTCACAAGGCCCCAATATGATGCATCCATGATTTAGAGCTTTTCATCCCCTTTCCAACAAGCTATAACACTTAAGTGTTAAATGAAAATTTTCCAACCTTTTTAACTTAAGTGCAATAATTAATTGTTTAGCTCATTAAATCAACTGATTTTACGGGAAATCCCAAATATCACCAAATTGCAAAATTAAGCATACTAACATACTCCATGATGTTTGGGAAGATGAATGATGCCTTCTGGGTGACTTTCTAAAAATAGACGGCCTCTCCAAAAATCTTAGAGAGCAAACCGGGAACCCGATCAAACATCAGAAAGCATCACTGTGATCTTGAACACCATCTGAGCTCAAAGCCATAACCAATTGCTTTGTAAAACTGATCTGTGGCCACTCCAAGAACATTGGAGTTCTCCCAACAAAGCCGAATAGCCACTAAGAGACTAAGAACGAGCCAAAATGCTCACAAAAATCAATGCGCCAAAAATGGAACATTACAAATCAGGCCGACCTAGTGAATTGAGTAAGTGTGAACACTATAAAAGGAAGAATTAATCCTCATTTTTCACATCATTTCAAAACCAAATAAGCAGATTGAGAAGCAGAATTCCACTGAAAAGGAGCAGATTTTATTTAAGAAGAAAGGCAAATTTCCTAAAAACTAGAAGGAAGAGTGGTAGTGCTACAAGGGAAGGACTCAAATTCTCCATTTCGCACTCAAATCCAAACTGAAAAAGCAGAAAATTCAGAGCAGAACAGCAGAATTAGAGCAGAAATTTTCCATAAGAAGAGTGAATTTAGTGAAGGAGAGAAAGAAAAACTAAGGTTTTATCCTATTATGCTCTTCCTTGCAGCAAACTTTATTAGCTAATGTCAAATATTTTTAGAGATTGTTTTAGTGAAAGATTATTTTTAGATCATGATTTATCCCACATTGGCAAGGATAATGAAATTTATCATTATTTACCATTTATATTGAGCACCACGTCAACATGCATTAATGTACTTTACTTAAACATTTTCAAGTACTATGACTTGTCAATTTTTATTTTGCAGATATTGGAGAATCCGGAGGCGAGCTATGCATAGGAGCATCTAGAGGATCAAGGTATCATCAAGAAAGGCTTTGTCACCGGAACGGAGAAAGAACACTGTACTTTATCGAGACATCATCAAGTTTGACATCATCCTGCTTCGAGAGGAGAATTTCATCGCTGGAGAGAGAAGAACTTCATCATCTTGCAAGCTCCATCATCCAAAAATGAAAAAGATCACTTCAACAATCAAGAGCCTTCCACTTCATCAAGAGCGAACATCATAAGGTCTACTCCAAGAATTCACGCCCAAGTCATCTCCTCTATTTCAACAATCCAATGTTAGAATCTTGCACAAGAACACGAATTTCACAAAAATGAGAATGAGCATGTACGTCAAGAAATCCATAAATTACACTAAGGCATGAAAGACAACATGAAGAAATCCAAAATTCCCAAGTTTGCAAGTTCGAAAGAAGTAAAGTTCCAAAGGTGAAAATCCTAAGATTCGAAGATTGCTCTACAAAAGATAAAATTTGGGAAATATTCCGAGCAATGTGAACACGAGGAAAATCAAACCGGTTTGCTTGAAGATGCTAAGGTGGCATATGCACGTCACCAATCCAATCACAGCTGGCTACATTATTCATCCAAGTTCAATGAATATACAACAAGCAAGAAGCCAAAGAGGGCGCCCATGTGGAAGATGCTTCAAAGATTCCACTTCAAGCTTATCATATTTGGAAACGTGCCTTCATTGCCTCTCATTTTCTAAAAATAGTAACTTTTGTAACAAATTGCCTTGTTGTCTCAATCTGGGCCGTTGATTTGCAAATCAATCCTGGCCGTTCATGTAATTTTTGGAGTCTATAAAAGGCTCACTTCTCTCATTTGTAAGATATAGATATTAGAGTTGTTTTAGGAGAGTAGGATAGCAAGTAGAGTAGAGGATGCTCTTCGAAGTCGTTGAAGAGATATTGTGAAATTGTTTTAAAAATACTTCTTGGATCAATACAAGCTCATTGTTGATTTTTTCATGGTGATTTTGTGTGATTATGGAATGTTCGGATGGTTTCAAATTCTCCCAGATGATGGAGAAATGTTTCCAAGTAGCTTAGATAGTAGATTAGAAGTTCATTGATGTAATGAGTTTATGCAAAGATATTTGATGAATTCCTTCTTGGTTCATACTTTTCATGATTTGTCGATGATAAGTCATTTCGCAAAGTTAGCCTGAACCACGTTTGCTTTAGTTCAATTGTGAGAACTTGTTCAAGCTGCGCCAACTGTGGGTGTTTGGATGAAGGTTTACAATTTGAAAATCCTTGAATGACCTTAGAAGATTGCACTGACTCTGTGTAATTGTTGGTTCTCATGGTGAAGCGGAGTTAATTTTTATGAGGAATTTGTCTATCTTGACATGATTCATTATTTCATTGACCTTAGAATAGATATCTCTTAACCCTCTCTCTTTTGCATTTTCTCTTAAGTTTGATTGAAGAAGTTCCATTCATTCACATCCCAGGAGTAAGGAATTTCATCCATGTTCGTGAAGGAGGAATTTAGCGTAAGTCCCTTTGTGATTACCAACAAGATCACATCAAATCACTGAATCTATCCACTGCAAATCACGTATAAGGAACCTTGGAGCACTCTTGTTTGATCACATAGTTCAGCATTCGAGAGGCTTTGTTCAAGAGAGGATAGAGCACTTGGTGTTTTATTCTATTGTTGTTGTTGTCACAAAAACATCATCAACAAAACTATTGCTGGCCGATTTCCTTTAGGGTTTTTAAAATATATATATATAGCGCCAAGTCAAAGGAACATACAAGGGATTAGATAATCCAAGTAAAAGCAGTGATTAAGGATGGAAAGACAACGATTATCATTCATAAAAGACAGCGATTACCATTTGTGAAGTGGTACAATCTTGAGAATAAAGAACAGTGATTAAAGAAGAAGAGCGATCAGATTATAAGAAAGGCAGCAATCAGCATTGTTAACAAATAGTCATGTTTTTTTTTAAAGGTTATCTCTCTTCAAAGAGACACATCTCTTCATAGAGATATGAGAATATAAAAGGAAATAAGATTTGTGATGGAGAGGTAAGAAATGTAATGATTTATTTCTGAGTTTAGAGCAGATGTAAATGAAGAGAAGGAGCAGAAAAATGAAGAGTGTTTCAGATTCGTATTGATGAATTATGCAGCCCAAGTATTATGATATGAGCAGAAATTTGTATGAAGATGTTGCCATGATTATGATCAGTTTTGTGTAAAGAAGTTGTGCTTGATTTGGATCAGATTTGTGAAGGAAGGAAGTGTGTGATCAGATTTGTGAGGGAAGAAAGTATATGTGTGTGAATCTGATAGAATCAGAAGTAGTAATCAGATGTTGAGTAAAGGAGAACAAGATCGTCCATTGAAGAATTCATAGGTTGGTGCGTGGAGATTGGTGTCTCTTATTGAGTTGGTGCTCAGTTGTGAAAGTTGGTGCTTACAGATTCTACAGGCCGGGATTGATGTCTTTAGTGGGTTGGTGCTCACAAAAAGAAGAATTGTAAGAGAAGTAGGTTGGTGCCTACATAAGAAGAACCAATATATATATATATATATATAAGCAATATTTTGCCGTGGTTTTCTCCTGCAAGGGTTTCCACATAAAATCGTGTGTTCTCTCTGTGTTCATAATCACTAGATCTTACATGTGTGATTTATTGTGATTGGTTAAGTTTGCCGTGGTTTTCTCCCGCAAGGGTTTCCACGTAAAATCGTGTGTTCTCTCTGTGTTCATAATCACTAGATCTTACATGTGTGATTTATTGTGATTGGTTAAGTTTAGAAAAGTAAAAGTTTGTTAGATACTAATTCACTCCCCCCCTCTTAGTATCACCGTGTGTTCATCAATTGTCATTTTTTACTTTGTTGGAGGCATCCATCGATTTCAAAAAAGTAACCTCACCTTTTGAAGCTATCAAAAAATTAATAATGGTGCAGTTTTTACCATCCATCCACCCATCAGAAAGAATAGTGCAGCCATATTTTTTCCATTCTTTTTTTTTGTTCTTCCACCACTACCCTTGCCCTTTCAGCTGCATTCATGAGCAACCTACAAGTACAAAGTGTAATTAACTATTAAGTACACAATTTTAGTTTTTAAACAAAAAATAGCTTAAATTCAACATAAATTACTATAAATTAAAGAACATAAATTTAGCCAAAAATTCAACATAAATTAGTAAATTACAATAAGTATAAATTAGCGTAAAATTAAATTAACTAACCAAATCTTAGCGAGAAGGTGTCTTGTAGCCTTTTCCCCAAACTATCAATGCAGTTACCAAGTTTTCCCTATAAGGACTACTCGCCACATTGAAAGGAATGTTGTTGAAATACCAAAAATCAGCACATGCCATATCTGCATGTTGATGAAGCTACCTGTTCCCCCCAGTAGCTTCCAATGATGGTTGTGCTCCATGTGTGTTTCTGGGCACAAAAAACCTATGTGGCGTGCGTGTAAGTGTAGGCACTGTAGCTGGTGCTCTACTTGAAGTAGATGAAGTGGAGGTGGATTTGTTTTGGATGCCTGGACCATGAAGAGAGCCCACTATGCCTTGACATGTTCTTCATCTAATTTTGGATGGACTTGAGCACCTTGACTAGCAGCTATGGCTGCCTTTGCCCTCTCCTTTTGCAATTGTTTCTTTTCTACGGCTGAAAGTAGGGCATTCATCTCTCTTTTTATCTCTTCCGTGATCCTAGGACAGGCCTTGGCATCATGATGACTAATGCCTGCAAGATGGTATTTGAGGCGATTTATGCCTCCACAATATATTTGTTGGCATTTAATGCAATAAACTGACCCAGGTTGCGGTCCTTGATAGGCATATTTCCAAGCAAGGTCTCTAACTCTTGCAGGACGAGTGCCTACAAACGGTGGTGGTGGTGGCACCGATGGGGTGGAGCCTGAGGCTGAACCTGATGTAGAAGCTTCTCTATTTGCCATTATATGAAGTGTTTAACCTACACATACAAAGTGAAAGCACAACATATTAATTTTTTAATACAAAAAAATAACCTAAGTTATACATAAATCATAATATCAACATAAAATTAGTTTAAACCAATATAGAAAAGTTTAAATTAGTAAAAATTCAATCTAATCTAAAGATTCTAAATATTTAAAAAAAATGATTAAAATAAGAAAAAATAAGTTGGATATGAAAAAATAGTGAAAAATAGTGAAAAAATAAGAAAACATTAACAAAAAATGGTGATGAATCTTATTTTTTGCAATTTAAATGCAAAAAATCTTATTTGTTTTACAATATGATGAATTTTTTTCAACCTTGATGCAACATTTTGTAGCCAAAATGAAGAAAAATGTTTTAAAAAAACAAACAAATGAAAAATAGAAAACCTACCTGTGCTTCAAATTTGCCTTAGAAATTCATCAAGAAATCTCGTTTGATCTTCTCTCCTTGATGAAAAAATGCTAGAAATGGTGTGTTTGCTATTGAGGAGGGTTTTCCTGACCTGCAGAGCAAAAAAGAGAGGTGTTTCTAATTTTTATGGCCCTTTTTTGACGTGTCGGGCCTTTTCTTTTGACGTGGGCGAGTTTTTGCCATGGACTCGTCGAGTATCTGGCAAAAACTTGCCAAAAAATCGACGAGTTTTTGCCAAATACTCGATGAGTATCCTGGCGAGTAAATGCCTAGAAAACTTGCGGGGAATTTGACTCGGTGAGTACTCGCCAACTCGACGAGTATGCCAACTATGGTTACTAGGAAGAAGTGTCATGTTATGATGGGTTGGGTGCTCATGATAGGGTGTGTGAATGGGGAGTTTACATATGAGTTTTCTAAGACAAGGAAATACCCTAATTCTAGAAATGTCTATAAGTGGATTCTTATGAACATGAGTAAAGAATAAAACCGAGCTATACTCCTATGGACCCCTTGATATACATTGCTTAAGCCATTACTTGTGTTATATTCTTAGTGGACCACTTAACCTTAGTGGTTGATACATAGCAGATGGTAATGATGGAGCTATCTTTAATTTGTTTGTGTTTGGGTGGCAAGTTGATTTCTTTATTTAATTTTAGATGTTAAGTTTACTTAGTATCAGAATGTGCCAAGGAGGAGATGGAACCTATGGTAGAGTGGGCTATGGAGAGGCTGCCATGTGTCTGAATGCAACAAATAGAGAAGGTTGTGTGTCTTGGAGATATGCAAGGGGGTACAACTAACAACTTTCATTTTTTCTTGAAATGAAGAAAAAAAAGAATTAAATGAGTTTCAAATCAATTCCCAAACTGGCAAACTCAAAAACGCAATAACTTATGCATTTTTTTTTGTTAGCAGAGTTGCATGGTAGCATATAAGGTATCGGAAATGGATACAACAAATTTTCAAGACCCTAAATACAAATACGGCCTATTACAATAATTATAAGAAGTTAGATATATTCGATTATTTATACGTTTATAATTTGAAAGGCATAGAACATAACATTAAATTATTTATTAATATACATTTTAGTTTTATTTATTTTCAGTTTATAATATTTATATATACGTGAACAATTTATTTTTAATGATTTATTTCTATTGCAAAATTCGATTGCTTTTTTATAACCCTAAATTGGATAGGGCATTGGATGGTGTGGGTGGTACCGTATCTAGACACATTGGACACAAATCAGATATGGGCTAGTATATGGATATGTCTGGATTCGGTATCTGTGCTATATTGGGGGCTTATTGTATCTATAATGTCCCCATTTTTAGAGTGATCACGGAAGAAGATCTAAGAGACCAATTTTCACACTTAGAAATTTTTGGTGGGCAAATTGAGTATGGAGAATGAATTGTCATATTTTTCTAGTGTTTTTAATGTATTTGCTTTGGATAAATAAAATTGCCCTCATGTGGATTGAACCATCTAGGGATGGAAATATGTGTGGAAATTGTCATTAGATGGGCGATTTGATGAAGGGAATGTGTGGTCTCTTTTCATTTGATTTTTGTGATTCGTCTTCGGAGAAGATAACATGTAGAGGGCCGACGTGATGGGTGATCTCAGGGGTGCCTTGGAAGGAAGAAACTTTTAATTCATAACATAATATTGGTCCCATGTGAGCGTCATTCTTATGAAGGCCTTAAAATAATAAGTTAAGGATTGGGCGCCCTTATAAAGGACGACTTGAGAAGGAGAGGAAATATAATATGACAATTCAAATCTTTAATTTGAATTGGGCGCTCAAATAGGGTCGGCCTAATTGGAGGTAAAGACATCTTTTAAATAAAATATTCTCATGCCTAGGTTGGCTAGAAGGGAGGATGAAGGCTTGTATAAATATAATGTCATGTGGAGGCATTTGAGCATATCTTTCATGCTTCATTTGATTTGAGTTTTACTCTCTTGGTTGCAACGAAAGTTGGGCAACAGAACGAAGGACGAAAGCCCTTGTGTTTCAAGGTGGGTTGGACGAAAACTTAGCTCATCCATTGGAGATTCTGTGACGGGGATCTACTTGCACTTCATTGTGGATTGTTGGTGACGAAGAGCAGAATTCAATATCAGATTTGTAGATTAGACTTGAAGGCTTCTTCATTGGGCGAGATTTGTTGCACATTGGCTAGGGTTTCACCCTATGTTTTGAGTGCCACCTTCTAGAGGAGCGACTTCATTTTGGAGGCGATTTTTGGAGTTTGTTGTCTGTTAGGGTTTGAAGAATATTCAGATTTGGAGCAGCAGCTTAGCAGACCTAATTCGCCCTTGTTTGTGGAGTGTTTCTTGGTGCTTGTGACATCATTTGATTAGGGTTTCACCCTATTGTGGAGCGCCATCATTTGGAGGAGTTTGGAGGCTTGTTGGAGCATCCTTGGGCGTCATTTGTCATCATTTCTGGAGCAGCAAACCCTAGAAAACCTGTGCGCCACATTTGGAGCAGCTATTTGAGGATTCATTGTTCTAGGGTTTCAAGCCCTAACTTTAGCGCCACACTTTGGAAGTCGATTGCCATCATTCAGAGGTCATTTTGCTTGTATTTGGTATGTATAAACCCTAGGGTTTATAGCAGATTTGTAGTTGGGCACGTTGGCTTGCGTGCCCATGATATTTTGATGTATTTGACGACTTCATAATTTTTATTTTATAACAGCAGACTTCTGATCCTAATTTCCAGTCACATTGGTTGCATTTTGGTGTTGATTCATTGTGTAATTCAACTATGATATTGACACGTGTTTGGCATGATTATTATGATGTTTTGGCATGTTTGAGTGGCTGTTATAAGTGTTTGTTTATGTTTGAAACAGAAAATCAGAACTGCAGAAATTAGGGTTTTGGATCAGATTTGGAAATCAGAAAATTAGGGCAAAAATCAGAACCCTAAAATCAGAAAAAATGGTTAATATCCTATTTGGGATATTACAGTATCTGTATTCTTTATCTGAGATGTGGATACACATATCTGGACAGAGGAGGGGAAGTATCTGGCTAGTCTGGTTTTAGTGGAACAAAAAATTATCTAGGGTTTCTTGATTGTTCTGGATTTGATGGTGCACTTAGAATTGCAAAAGAATTCTCTGACAATTGTGATAAAGTAAAAGCATAAATTGGCTTTCTTGACTGCTTTAGAAGTGTTGTGGACTCTTATTTTTTACGAGGAAGCTCGTAAGATAGCATATATGAATAGCCTGTTTTATGCATCTGCAACCTTGACAGTTGCAACAACAATAAATCTAATGAGAAGCTTTAGGAGGTGAATATTATGTCGTATGGCTGCATGTGCATGGCCTGTGCTACTTTAGGCTGGATATCCTCCTTGCAATCGATGGCTTTGACAGTTACTTCTTTGTGAATTTTCTCTATTGGGAGTTTTGTTTTAAAGTTCTAACTGACACACAGCCACCATCTAACGAAATATACTCATTTGTTGATGCACTTTCAATTCACTTTAGAGTTAATTTCCTTAGAGTCATTTAAAAAAAAAAATATTCCTTGTAGGTTCTAAGATGGTAAATTTTCTTTTGGTGCTGATGTTATCACTATTGGTAGTGTTTTTAGAGGCCTTCACCATTGCATGCGCAATTTCTCAGACGCCTGTGCATTTTTTGGCCATATCTTGGTCGTACAGTTTTTATTTGTTTTATTGGAGTTCGTGGAAAGTTGATTCGTAAAGCTTTGTACTGGTGATATCAGTTTCTGAAAATTCCTCTCTCAGAGCAGACATTTGTTTAGGTTTTTGGACAATATGTGCATTATTCCCATTTCCAGAACTTTAGAGGGCCATCACATCTTTGTCAGGAGGATTTTTTTGGTGATTTTTTTTTAACTGCATTTTTTTTTTGAGTTATACACAATTTTCACAGTTAATTCAGCAAAATTATAGCTCATGCAATAATTTTGCAATGGACATGAGAACTCCTATGAGATCTTGGAAAAGGCCAAGACAACTATGGACCATGATACAATCAATAAGTACGGAGGCAGATTAGGCCAAAACATCTTGAATTCTTTTGCCTTAAATGAGATTTTACATGTAAGTTAAGAAAAAAACAGCAAAATATTTAATAGATTGTTTTTACAAAGGAATCTTTTTCAGTTGAAGATGCAGGAAAATCGAAGTATGAGGGTATGCATTAATGAGTTCAGATCTGTCAAAAAGCAATTGGAAGCATGTGGCACACTTCTTACAAACAAGGATTTGGTCAGGATACTTACCAGAATTCTGCTAGAATCTAATGATGGATTAGTTGTAGTGTTTGGAATTCAGTCTGGATCAGGCTTGGATAAAGCTAGTGTGGTGCTACATTAGGAAGATGTAAGGAGGATAGATGCCGTATTAAGTCCATATGTTACAACAGCTCTGATTTTAACAAGGGTAAAGCAAAGATTTATAAGAACATTTTAGTAGGGAAGGTGTAATGTCCCCTTTTTAGCCTGGGTCAGTGTTTGACGGATTAGCCTATCATCAGGTCCTCGTAGGCTAATATTGGTGATTAGAGGGCCTTGTGGGGGAGTTAATTGGTTCTCAAGATGGCAGTTGGCAGTGTTTTTTTCTCCAGTTCCTTGGCATATTCTGAGGTGATCATCTCCATGGTTTTCTGGCTCCGTTTATATACACTTACTATTTTTAGTAAGTCAGTTGGATTTTGGGGGCCAACCTTACTATTTTTAGTAAGGCATCTAGATGGGTAGCGTGAACAGTGGGTTAGCCTGTGGTGTTGTCAGAATTGATTAATGATGATTATTAATGGAGTTATGGTATTTAATTATTAAAGTGAATAACATTAAATGACTTTATTGACTTTATTATAAAGGCTTATTTAATGTTATAAAGTCAAATTATAAAAGTCATTGATATGAGCGCCCAAATGAATGATATTATAAAAGCAACAAAGGCAAATATATTTTATTATATTTAAATGACTTAAAGGCCTTGGGAGTCGTGCTTTTTGGGGAGAATATAGAAGGCATTTGAAAAAGCATTACTCTTCATTCATTATTCATCGAAACTTGTGAAATTTTAGAAGCTTTGTAAGGAGGGGAAACAAGGGTTTCTTGCTGCTTCAATCCGGTCTTGGAGAACGTATATTCTCTCAGATTTCTGCATTCTACAGGTGTGAAATAACACCCAAAGTTTGCATCTATAGGTGGCTTTACATCAGAGGTCACAAATGTGCTTAATGGAGTTGATTTCCAGAGGAGTTTATTAAGTTTGGTTGAGCAGATCAAAGGCATACATCAGAAGATAATTGCTGTTAGTTTGTATTGCTGTTTGCATTCTTGTTGACAGCGACGTGAGTGTCTTTGAACAGGCCTAAGATAAGGGTCTGAAATCACACCATTTGGGGCGGCTGAGTTAAGGGTATTAATCTGCAGATAAATTAAGGTGGAGAAAGCTAATTTCTATGCTAGACGTCCAAACTGGGGTTTGCCAGTCTGCTGTTATACATTTCCAGAATTTGCAAATTTGTATTGCTTGGCTCCGGGTATGATGTTAATGTTAAAGCAATCAATATTAAATTTGATTTTCTGAATAGTTATTTGTGTTTGTTTCAATATTTTTATCATTGCATTTGTATATGTTCATTTGCATTCCTGACATATATCTTCAAAACATTTAAAATCATTCAAAAACCAAAAAGTTACAAAACCAAAAGCAATCAGCAAAATCAGAAAATTCAGTTAGCAGATTTCCCATTTGGGGTGGGATATTTTAGTGGTATCAGAGCACAGTTTTTTTGCCATCCTGTTGGGTGACTTAGAAATATTCAAAGTATGTCAATGGGTTACTACAGGGTTGAACAATAAACTAGGGAAGGTTATGAACGGGAAGCCAGCAAGATCAGGGAAGGTTATGAACGTGAAGCCAATCAACTCTTTGAGGACTACCAGAGCATGCCAGATGATTTTAAAACATAGTACTCTTTTAATAGATATCTAAACTTTGTTGTTATCTTGAGTTTTGGAAAGATTGGTGTGGTAAAGTATACTAGGAGGATGTTTAAGGAAAAAACTTCATTTAAAGGTCCAAAATTCAGTCATGGGAAAGATATTGCAATAGGCAACAAGAATAGTTTTCAGTATGATACACCGCATGGTTTAGTGCCTATTGATGGGCACAGTGTGAACAAGTATGATGGAACCTTCAAATCAGATAATGATGATGGTTCTACATTTAATCTCAATGACCAGGTTACATGACCTTCTAAAATGAGCAAGAACCAAATGAGAAGACCAAATCTTTGCTTCTCATGCAAAGGAATTTGGGAGCCTAACCACCAATGCATGGACAATAAGGTAAAGAAGCATGAGGAAGACCTAGTTTTGACACATGGATATATTGAAGAAGAAGCCACTAAGGAAATAGATTTGGAGATGCACATTTTGCATGAAGATGTTGGGGCTCATGAGTCACATCATCTGGAAGGACAAAGAGGATCCCGTGATGAAGTCATAAAGATTAAGGAGACTTATACACAAGCAGATTTACTTTGCAGCCATGGGACAGAAGTTATGGCACATGACACTTAATTTTCCATTGAAGACACCTCTTGAACCAACATTTGGCAATGGACAATTAACAAAGGATGAAGATTTGGTTGACTTCCTGGATTACACTGCAGAAAGGTATGGTCTAACGTCTGGTTTTCTGTTTTATGACAGCAGTCATAGTGTTGAGTAAAACCATGAGTTAGCAGCTATGGCGCATGAAGGGAATGATGTTGAGGAGTCTCCCAATGTTGGCACTCGAGATATGAGTGTCAAAGACGAGGAGCAAGTGGAAGAAAAGGGGTTTAAATTTGAAGTGATTGATGATGAGAATACCTTACATCATGATAGTAGTTTGACAGAACCCCAGGATGACATTTTCAGCGCTCATGAAGTTGTTATCAGCCTTGAAAACAAATCGGATTTTATGTTGCATGACATTGATCCTAAATCAGAAAATTTATATGAGATTTATGGGTCTCAGGAGTCCAATCAGTTGGCAGGACAACTGAAGGTGAATGAAAACTAGATTAGTGCAGCAGAACATATGGACCCTTATGGAGAATTTTCCCTTTCAGATGCACAGGTGCTTAGAGAAGTGATAGTAGAGATGAAGACCAATTACATGCAGCTACTCTCAGATAGAGATCACCTACTGAGATCTACTATGATGCACTTAAGGGGAAAGAAAGGGAAGTGGATAAGCTTACTGATGAGCTTATTGTCATGGATGATTCCTTGAAGAGCACTCAGAAGGCCCTTCAAGAATCAGAGGTTCAGATTGACGAGCTCTGCGAGGAGCTGAGCTTGGTTCAATCTTATTCATCCACTGCAAATATCCAGTCTTCTATTGTTGTTATGACACTTGCAGATGGTAGTGGCATTCATGGTTTGAGGGGAGAACCCGTAACGGTGGTCGAGCACGAGGAGGTTTCAGGGTTGCATGAGCTTGAGGACATGAATGATTCTGACATTTCCGAGGTTTTACACAGCCTGTAGCATTGTGACCATGAGTCACCTTTGAGGGAGAGCCAATTGAGGGCTCATGATTCATATCATCCATTGTGGGATGGAGCGTTTCCATCTTCGGAAGATGGAACCAGAGACTGAGGGTATCTGACTCTGTTATTTTTAGATGGTTGTTTACAGGGTCAGGGACCAGATTTTCATCATGCTGATGTGTCCTTGGCAGAGTTTGCGACTTCCTTGTTTCAAGAATTTCCATTGGAGGCAAGGCTAGAGGGAAGTTGTGGTTTCAGTGAACATGATGGCATTGTTAGTCTAGTCTGCAGTGATGGAGTTCTACTCCATAAGTTGGTAAGGGACGACTGTTCTATTAATTTCGATGAGGATTTTATTTATAATTTTTGGAGGACAGCAGCTATACTTGAGTTTTGAGGATAGTTGCATCATCTCCTCAGCCATCTCTTCTAATCCCAAGGGCAGTACCCTTTATACCCCCTTGGCCCCAATGGGATTATTCAATCCCCCCTAAAGGGGTGGCGTACCTAGAAGAGTGCCCCATCGCCGTTATCCCTCTTGCACCACATTTCCTCCATCATAATAACCATGGCATTCATGCAAGAATCCACATTAATGCATAATAAACTCAGCAAACTCATAGTTGCAAACAATTCTATCAACTATACAAATGAATCATGAAGATGATATCACAATATGCATGATCATATCTAAACACACATAGATCCTACTACATATATTAACTTACAAATCTACAATCACAAGATAGCTTATACAACAAAGATTCTATGGTCTGCTCGCTGATCTGTTTCTCTTCCTCCTTCAAATCTGCATACTCATATTCATAAGTCTGCTGGTGTATATCATTTATCTTTTTCACTCTATATGAGATCTTATATTAGTTTACATGCACACTTGATCAATAAACAAAAATATATAAGCCTCATTATTATACATATTAAATTACTAATATGTATCCTTGCTAATGAAACACATTATTAATAGATTACATTTTAAACTTACATATTAAATTACATACTAAATTACTACCAAGACTGCTGCTGATTGCTGGTTCCTTATGTTTGTTGCTGCAGACCAGAATTCAATCTGATATGTATTCTTATTCCCATTCGATGCCGTCCTTCCTTGCTATAACCTTACCTTTATACCTTTCAGCGGAGGTACTTTTTGGAGAAGGGATGCGTCTGTTCTACAGATCGCATCCCTTTGGGATTAGTCCGCTACCTTGTCTCTTTATAAGGTGTAATGCCTTCCCTTTTCATCCACCGCTACTTGGATGATATCAATGTAGTAACATATATATTTAATAATATTTATCAATAATCATATTTATAATATTATTAATATTATATTGTATAATTACATTAATAATATAGCATTAATATTATATTATGTTATATCCTTAATACTACTATTCTAATTTATAATTATAATGTTATTTATAATAAGATTGCAATTATGTATAATTGTCCTTTCAATATTTATTGTATTTCAAACTTCATAATTTGTATTACAATTACGGAGGCATGACAAATTTAAACAATGCCTAAATATCGGGACATCACACATCTCCTCAATTTATATCAGCTCAATCTCGGTAAATATTTTATGCAATTTCAGTTTCCTTGACAACAATTTGATGAAATGTCTACTTTCAACATGTTGGACAATTGTTTGAAATAGTTCCTAGATTTGGTAAAATTGTTCATTTTTTATCAAATTGTAACTATTGGACGGTTTGCTGCCAGTATTTTATAATTTGAAGATCCTAAATGGTTCACTGTTGGATCCCCACACTTCATTGTAAGATCTTGGTCGGTTCATTCGTTGGATCATATTTTTTAATTTCATGTACTTTTCTACCTTGCATGGCATGTATTGGAATAGAGTGAATTGTTTGCCATTTTGGCGTTGACGCAATTCTACTTGCATTCAACCAGTTTGGCTTGATCGGAATTTGCATTCATTATCAGCCAGTTTGGCTTGATCGATTCGATGTTTCTCCTTATATTGCAAGTTGGTCAGCTTGCTGCCAACATCTTTCAGTTATTCTACAATCCTTATTCTAATCTCCATATGCTCTCACCTTGCCCACATTAGGAACTTGGTGATCAGAAAGAGTTAGAATTTGAGTGATCACAAAATTTTTAGAGGATTTGAGCTAACGGTTCCGCGAGGGACATTCCAATAAATAGAAGAGCCACCATCACTTAGGAAATTAGAGTAAGTGGGATTTTAATTTTTATGTGAACTCTGTCATGTAGAAGTCAATTGGGGATGAGAATGAAGTCTAAGCAGGTAGATTGAGAAAATTTAAGACTTTGAATATGAAGGACAAGATGCAGACAAAATATCTTCTTTGAGTTGTACATCAAAAGCAGTACAAGAAAGAATCTACAACAGAATGAGCAAGAAGATGGACAAATAGAAAAGCCACTATCGCTTAGGAGGTTACCAAGAATTCAATATCCTACATAGAAAGCACTTGGGTCAATGTATTTGCTTTAAATATTTTGGAGCACAAAATAATAGAAGCAGGAGATGAGAGTGAAATGTTAGTGCATTGGGAGCAATGGATGATGCATATGATTCACTTGTAAAAATCCAACTTTGATACTTAATTAATCTTTCTCTTGGATGAAGAATAGTTGAGTGTAAATGGATATTTGAGGTAAACCATGAGCATAATTGATACAAAGTATGCTTAGTTGCTAAGGGGAATACTCAAGTGGGAGCTGTAGATTACCATGACACTTATTTAGTTGTTGTTAATAATAATATGACCTTAAAAAGAGTGTTGTTCATGGCTGGAGCAGCTTTGAAGCTCCATGTGCATGAGCTGAATGATAAAACAACACTTCTAAATGATTTGCTAGAAAAAGTTATCTATATGGAGCAGCTTTAGGTCTTTGTGCAACAAGTTAAGGAGAACCTAATATGTAAGCTACAGGATACCTTGTCCGTGTTGAAGTAATCCTTTATATGATGTAATTAACAATAGATGGATTCATCCATGTAGAAGGATTTACAAGTGCAGAAGTAGAATATATTGCAGCTTGTCAAGGAACAAAAATAGTGTGGTTTGGAAAACTGTAGCAATATATTGAGATGAATTAAGCACAAGTCATAGGGTTGAAATGTGTCGGTCAAATTTATATTGCAATGGTGGAGATGCCAAAATTCCATAGAAGAATAAACACATTAAGGTGCAGTACCACAATATTCATTAGAAAGTTCAAAAGAAGAATCTTTAGATGCAATATTGTGGTTGCAGATTCATTGACAAATGCACTATCAAAGAATATGTTTGAGTTTTGTTGAGATAGTTTTAGTTTGTGATGCAGGAGCATTCAAGTCCACAAGCAATGCTGTGTCACCCAAAAACAGTAGCAGTTAAATTTTTTTTTTTGGTATTTTTTTGTGTGTGTGTGTTGTAGGCAGCTTGGTGGCCAGTAAAATATTCACAAATGAACCTGTATTGCTTCAGCAGTTTTTTATTGATCTTCTCCATTTTAGCAATAAACTAAAGTCAGTTATTGTTCGAAGAAGGTGTTCCAGGCTGATCACAATTAATAATGTCTCTTTCAAATGGGACCCACATAAACATGAGCTAGACACATTTCTTATGCCTTACTTTGATTTGTTGAATGTTTCATTTTGGAGGGATCCACAGGAACAAATCTATGTGAAGATTGGGGTTGATACTTTTGTTGGGGCCCACCAAGTATAATGGCACATCGTCTTCGGCATTTTATTTTTCATGGTCTTTGCCGGGCAAAGTTCATTACAACGAGCTGTACGTGGAGACAGACTGAAAGCTGTTTCTTCCCCTTGGTGTTACATTATCGCTGCCGGGCGGTTACAAAAGGGTCCCACACACCTTGTCTTTCTCTAATGTGCTGCAGAAGGTGGAGTTATACCACATATTCATCCCCAATAATATGAGATGGTGTGAAATTCTGGCAGATTGGTTACTTTTACTATTGGCTGGACCATTGTGGTAGGATGAAGTGGAGTCTTTTGGACTAGTTTTATTTCTGATGACATCTATATATGAAAAGAAAGACAACTGCATAAGGATCAACAAGAAACGGATAAAAAATCAATATCTTCTTGGCCAATCCATGCTAATTACTGATATTCATGACAGTAAGCTGAAAATGAAGGGATTCTTTGAAAAGGGGATCATCCGTTGTGAAATTTTTGTATGTTTCCAAACAAGTGTAGTAATCTGTTCATTTGGATTCAGTAAAATTAGATTTAATCTGTTATTGTCTCCAATTTGAAATTTCTGAAAGTAAGAGTAGTTGGCTGCAAGTTATTGGTTGTCTTTCATCAGGCACCTGGATCTTGTTTGCATCAGTTTGTTTAACTTTGATGCTACTTAAAATTTGTAGGACATTGGCTAAATGGGAGCGTTAAATAAATGACCAAATTAGTATAAGATTAGTGGATAAGAATTGTTCATAAAATATAATAAAGATAAGCAGTGTGCACATGTTAAAGATAGGATAGAAGAAAGAATAATAATGTGAAATACATGTATTTTAGTTCTGTCCCAAATATTGAATTTAGAATAGAAAAGATTTAAGCAAATACAGCTTGGTGTAAACGTCATAAATATGTAATTCCTATGTTACTGGGTTCTGCCATTTCTGGGGATGTACCTTTACTGAACCAGACCAGGAATGGGTCCCAGGTCTGGTCCCTCCTGGGCAAACCCCGGAGGAAAAAAATACTTATCTTTCTAAAAAACTAAAGTCTTAGGACCAACTAATTAAGCTGTTTCAATTTTCTTCTCATAAATGCTTTTTCTCAATCACAGTTAAGCTCTGTCAGTTTTCTTCTCGTAAATGTCCTTTTTCTTTTTCAATTGCAGTTAAGCTCTGTAAATTTTTATCTCATCAAGTCATAAATGTAACATACCCGGGACAAATCCATAGTCCTGGGGTTGAACCCTGGGCATACCCATGGCAAACGCAGGTGAGCCCAGAAAGAAAATGCATTTCTTTTAAAGAAAGTAGATTTTTAAAACCAACTAATTGCAGTTAAGGTGTGTCAGTTTTAATCTTATAAATGTTTTTTTCCTATCGCAGTTAAGCTCTGTCAGTTTTGTTCTCGTAAATGTTTGTTTTCAATCACAGTTAATCTCTGTAAATTTTATTCTAATAAATCGTAAATGCCCATAAGAGGGTTTTGTCTAGGCACAAACTTGTTTTGAACATATGAATTCTGAGCAATATCTATGACACATTTTTCAACTATACACTCTGAATTTGTATCCTTTACATGCTGCTTGAATTGATTTTTTGTGGTTTGCACATTAGGCTCCAGATTATATTGTTCATTCAATAACGATGCCACTTTATATGCACAGTCAGAGGATCTAAAGATTTACAGTATACTCAAATGGTAGCTACCCCTAGGCTTCTATGCGGGAAATACAACAGGAAACAGAAGAGATGCTGCTCTACATATGGTTTTTCTTTGGTTCTTTAGCTTTTCTTTGATACCATTTATTATGGGTCGATCACCTATCTATCTGTAGTTTTTGAATCCTTTGTAATCTTTGGATACATAGCAGTCTTTGTTCATCAAATGTTCATATATAGGCTTTTAGCCACGAATGGTTTATTGTAACCTCTGAAGGCTGCAATTTTCTAACAATATTTCCCTATAATATATATATTATTTTATATTATTGTGTTTCTTGTTTTACTAATATATCTATATATTAAATTTATTGTTTATATGTATATAATTTTTCTTGTAATTTCAAGTATATTTAGTTTATAAATTATAATAGCTGAAAGTTATAGTTTCATTGTTCTAGTGTCTTCCGCAAAATTCTTCTCCATAGGCATTAGCAGGCAACTTTAAGCCTGCAATTTTCTACAATTTTTTCTTGTATAGTATAATATAATATGAAATAATACTAGAAAAAAGAGGGGATATTTGGGTGGACACATTTTTCTTTATTGGCTTCACTGAGCAGTAGATGGCACTGCAAGATTTTGTTATTTTATATTGTGCAATAATGAGGACACAACCATGGATATTAATGTGCCTGCCTTTCTCCATTGATTTGGATATTTGTTTTCATTAACCCCTGTCCTTTATAAGTTATGCAATATACCCAAGTCTGGTTGACATTAGTTAGACATACACCATGCATCACCTTTGATCCTATAAATGTAAAGGTCCCATCTGCCACTCATACTAACTTGTGGTTTGAGATGTGTGTGGAAATGAGGATGCTCAAAGGCCGTCTGAGATGTCAGAAGAAGCTGATGAAAGAAACAAGGCTATCTAAAAAATGTTTTGTTGAAATTTTCCACTTATGAGTCGTCATTGTTTGTAAGTGCTGGAAGCTTTAGGGTCCTGACTTTGTCTCTGGAAGGACATTTCATGGTTTTTCGCTGATCAACCTCTCTGATAGATATACCTTCCATTTTATTGATGGTAAATTGTGTTTGTCAAATGATTGACATGATATTGATTTGGCCAGGAATAGTGTTATTTTTTCTGTTGTTAGAGCCCTGACTTGAATTGTGCTTTGCTGGTAAACTATTTTGATTTCATGTTTTAGATGAGCCTTTTTTTTATATTTAAAATTCATATGTTATCAATACATGGCCTTGCGCAGGAGATATGGATGAATCAAATGTACTAGAGAAATTGCGGGAACAAGATAATATTTTAAGGCAATGCATTCAGCAGCTTTCAACCAGTGAAATGACTAGGGCAGCTCTTGTCTCTCAGCTAAGAGAGGCTCTTCAGGAAGAGGTTAAAGATTGATGTTATACCACAGTTATTTGAATTCAGGTGTTATGCTTGTTAGATGAGTACATGGCTAAGCTAGCTATACATGTCGAAACTTAGAAATTTAATTAAAATAACATTTTGCAGGAGTCTAAATTGGAGCAAGTTCATTCTCAATTGCAGGTAACTTTCATACAAGCTATTAAATTCTCTTTCATCATGCAAAATGTTAAGTTTGTTTTTGAATGTAAGGACATCCATATTTTGCTGGAATACATTACTTGATTGCATTCATGAAATAATAAATAATTTTCTACTGGAGCTTAAGTTTAATTTTCTCAATCGGCACCTAAGATCTCGGTCTGGGTTTTGAATTGATTTTCAATGGAAGATGGTAGGGAAGGGGTCCTATAAGAGTGTATATTTAGGGCATCCCTGCAAACAAAATTGTTTCCTCTCTAGAGTAAAGGGGAAAGTGAAAAGAGATATTTTGAGCAAAGAAAACTAAATACTATTTGAAAAATTTGATCAAAGATTTCGTACTGATTATTAATATCATGATATATGATATGTGAGATATTTTGGTTTTGTAGTTTATTGCCTTTTGATTTTTCTTAGCATGTCTTGTGTTATGTACACAGAACTCCTAACTCTTGGTCTGGCTCTGCTGGAATGCTTTAACTGTGATCTTGCTGCAAATTCGCCCTACACTGTTCTAGTTTGTTTATTTTTCCATAAGAGCATAAATGGGACCTTCCTTGGAACTGTCTCTTTCAGCAAAGTATCTCAGGCTTCTCCAAACACCACATAACTCTTTTGGATGAAATTGATCTCTCTTGAGCAAATTGCCATCTTCAAATGCAAGAATAGATTGCTGAATTGGAACACAGTTAAAATGAACCTACTTCCTTTATGTATTGGATAGATGAATGTAAATGCTTTGGAATGAAGAGAAAATGAAATATTCCAAAGGCATGTACCTATGGCCTCTTTTTGAACCAACTCCTTATTTAAGATTATGCCATTCTTTATGTCAATTATTGTTGACAACTACACCGTGTACACCACATATGTTGGCTATCTGTGGCATATGATGAATAGAGGCTACACACTTGATGAAACCCAAGTATTCAATGAATGCTTCCCACAAGGAATGATAAACACCATCTAAAATGTCTTTGGAAAGCCTTAAGATATTTATTGTAGTTGCAAGATATGATTGGATAAGGGAAGTTAGATGATGTGATTGCAGTTAAAGCCAAATGAGACCATTACTACAAGGTAATGAAGCTTTTCGTTAATAAAAGTTCCTATGGAGAAAGATTTACCAATGATGATTGACTGATTGGATTGAACACATTATTTTATTTGGTAGCTACAAAAATATAAAGATATCATCAAACATTCCCATTTCACAATGTTCCCATTTCACGAATATTTTTTGCCATAGAAGAGGGCATAGGTGTTCCTTTCGGGTGATAATATTTGCCCCATATAGTTATCACATTGGACAATTTGTCAAGGACATCTTGGAATGTCTGCTGAAACACGTGGGTGCACCCACTGCTTTTTAGTGTATCTTGCAAACAGCCGGAAAAAACAGCAAAACCAAGAAAGCAATTAAGATTAATTTTTATATATTTTAATCTTTGTTAGTGATAAATTTTTTATTTTCTCTTATGATATCAGAATTGACGTATAAATACAATTTACAGAACTGCTTTGTTTTGGTTTTAACTTTTTATCTTAATGACCCATTATACTAATATTTAACTTCTCCTCTCAAGTTTTTAATATTGAAAAGACATTTAGCGTTTGTTTTCCTTCCATCCCCTTGATTTTGATGCTGATAATAATCAATTTCCAAAATCTTGAGTGGAAAGTCTTATGGAGGGGATAATGGATCAGAACAGTCATTCAAACATAATGATAAATTAGCATTAGGAGGAAATACTGGTACTGAGATGAAATTAATCCATTCAGCTATGAATGACTTATGAAAGCAGGAAAAGCAAAAGCAGATCCCTTTTTTCATAAACAAATACACAGTCAATTTTTTTGATCCATAAAAGAGGGATTATGGGCCCTCTTCCATGAAGTAAAATTCAAAATCCAAAAATAACAACAATTTACCATTAACAGGGAAAACTGTTCATGGACTCCCAAATTATGAATCATGGGACAGAATGAAAACTTCAAAACAACATTATTTACCAGTCTAAACCTTCTTGACATGAGAACAAAGAATCATATTACTAGTAGCTTTAATGACTTGAGCCGAGGGAGTCATCTTCTTTTTCTTTCCACTGTGACCTAAGCATCAAAATTTCCAGAAATATGTTAAGAGGAAGGAATCTCCGACCTCAGAGCCTTTGGAGGGGATCACCCTTTAACTTTTGCAGGAGAAGGTTTATCTTCCGTAGAAGGACAAATGGGAAGAATCTTGTTTCCTACCTGAGGAGAAGCCTCAGACTTCTTGCCAGTGGAAGCCGAAGGAGGATTTGAAGAAATAGAAGAGGCACTATCAAAAGAAGCCTTTGAGAGGTGATCCTCTTCATTGTTAGGATCTATCAACTGATGTCATAGGTCAGGCCCCCCCTTCCACCATGAGGCCTGCCTCAAGGAAGTGGGCTGCTGGACCAAGTGAGCAGACTTTGGACATTTTACAGCCGAGAGGCCTATAGCAAAACAAGATCTACATCTAAATGTAGTGACTTCATAATCGAGTTGTTGCTTCTGAATCCTATTAATAACTTTTAAGCATATTTCTTCTAACAATTTCTTGGGTAAATCAAAACTCACAAGCATTTTTGCAAAGGTAAAATGTCTCATCACCTCGCTTAGATTTGGAACATAAATCAATTTTCCAAAAGAGTTTCCAATGGAAGAAATACATTTAATATTCAAAAATTGCAAATACAAATTCACATTAGTCAATAAAAATATTACGCAGAATTGCGGACCATGGGAAGTGTGTTGAAGGTTGCACTACTACACTCTAGGTTGAGGACTAAAATCTGCAAAGACCGGCTTTTCACTTTTAACTTTTAAATTACATAAATTCATATAAGACATCATAAAAACAACAGTTTTGTGCTAAGATTTCATGGCTAGGTACAATGCAACTTCAGGAAGCATGTGGAATAGAGGGGAGAGAGAAACACAAATGAAAAATGAAGGTTGCAGGCGCTTTGTGTGTAACCACCCCAGCAAGTGGCGATTTTGTGCAGGACAAGTGATAGTTTCGAAAGCAATAGCAGCAGTTTCGTAATCACCTACTGTTCATGAGTGGCGGTTTGACATGCACCGGGGACCCAACAAGTGACGGTTTTGTGCAGGACAAGTGGTGGTTTCAAAAGCAATAGTGGCAGTTTCGTAATTACCCACTATTGACAAGCAGCGGTTTCTCATGCACTAGGGAAGTAGTCCCTATGTGTTTAAAAGTGTTTCCAATTCCTGGATATTTTGACTTCCTTTGCCATTGACATTTCCTAATGGTTTGTACATCTATATACGACTATGTAAAGCATCCAGATGCAAAAGTTAGGGAGATTGGAAGTAGCTCATAGAAGGATTAACTTGGAGTCTATAGTGAGTACCAAAATTCTAAACGAATAGTTAGTCATTATAAGTGGAATATACTCGTAAGAGATCTGTATTAGAGGTCTTAGGGACTGAAATCTTTGAGGCTCAGTTTTGTTTATGTGTTCAAGTGGCCTAGGACTGTAATTGCCATTGGCATTGGGATTTTTAAGTGAGTTGTAGCATGCATTTTGTTGGAGTTTTGTCCCACATCTGGGATTTTCCAGGTTAAGTCCTATTGTTTTCTAATTGTGCATGGTGTTTGTTCTCATTTGCATTCTTCTAGTTTAGTTTTTGCAGTTGACAAGTTTAGTACATTGTTTTCTTTAATAGATCTGTTGCTAATGTACTATAGTATAGATTATCCATCTTAGTTTATGGATCAGGTGGTATTAGAGCAGTTTCTTTCCTTTATTGAAGTTTGTTTTGAGTGATTTTGCAGGTTTGTGCCCAGAAGAAGATCTAGTGGAAAAGATTAGATTTATCTTTGCAAATAGACATTGAGTCTTGTAGGTGGAAAATAAAACTAGGAAGCATGGAGAGAGAAGAGTTTTTGGATGAAGAAGCAAGGTCCCTCAAGATTGAATTTGACATTGCAAGCTTATCTTAGTCGATGGAGACTATTAAGGTCCTAATGGAGACTCTAATGATGAAGATATGTTTTGTATAAGGCATAAAGAGCAAGGGGAAAACCCACTCCAATGGAGAAGAAGAGTCTTCACACGGTGAGACAAGTCTTTGAACAAACCTCTATTCAAGGGTGATGCTAAGATTGAGATTCTACCATTTGAAAGAAATGTGTTTTCAAAGAAACTTGACCATTGGTTGTCTCAATTGGAAGCATAGTAGCATTACATTTACACTTTATTGACACAACAAATTCAAAGTGTAAGTTGATTTCAATTACATGGGTTTAAAATGGAAAAAACAAGGGGAAAAAATAACAAATTAAATCCTAAACCTTAAACCCTTAAAAACAGTAGTTTTTTGAAAAAGTAAAAAAAAAAAAACGTTTTAACAATGATGTGCCAGTTTGACTTGGGATAATCAAGGCACTAGGTGCAAATTAGATGTGGTTAATCTTGTTTTATTCCCATGTAATGCTTCTAGGATTGGAGGTATACTTGAGCATGCATTCTTTTACTTTGGAACAAAAGATTTCCTTTGCTAGGTTGAGATTAGCAATGCATGCTTTACCTTAGTTTGAAAGTCTCTTGTATTCCCTGGCTTAAAGAAAACAAGTTCCACTTAGTTCATGGGATCAATTCAGAAGATTGATTAAGAAATAGTTTTTTCCTATTTGTCATAGAGAGGAAACATTTATTGAATGACACATTTACAAACAGAAAGATGGACAATGTGCAAGAGTACACTAGAGAATTTCGTAGAAAGGTGTTCTAAATGGAAAAAGATGTGCAAGATAAAGGGGTTTTGATGAAGTTCAACAACGGGGCTACCTTTGAGTTTTTTGGCAGTCCTCATGATTCTACAAGAGAAAGTCCTATTGGAGTTAAGCAAGGTTATCGTTTTTCTCCAGCTCTCTTTGGTATTTACATTGGTGAGCTTGAGGATTCGTTTAGACAACATACCTATGTAGAGGACGGTTGTTTGCTTCACCATGTTGTGGTTACTATTTTACTCTTTGTCAATGACATGGTACTTTCTCATTCTTGACTATTTGCTTGACAACTTGATGCACTTTTCGAGTTTGGTGATTTTCTCCAACTTGTGGTCAACCTTAATAAAACTAAGGTCATGGTCTTCAACACCACCAAGGATGTCCTTTCTAGGTTTCATTTCTTTTATAGAGGGGACATGATGGAGATAACCTCAAGTTATACTTATTTGGGAGTTTAATTTATAGGTCCCTCAAATTATACTTATCTGGGAGTTTAATTTATAGATCCTCTCTCCTTTCAACCTGTCTCTAAGTCTCGACTTGGCAAAAGATGGGCCTCCCTCCTTTGTATTTTAGTGCCACTATTTTCAAGTACATTTCTAGATATCCCTTCAATGATGTTGCTCTTTGATGCAATGATGAAGCCTGCAATACTAGATGGATTCAAGGTCTGGGGCACTAGTTTGGGTTGTTGTAATTAGGCTTGAGTTGAGAGGGTGTAGATAATTATGCTTCGAGTTTAGCGCATGATCTAATGCAAATGAACGGGTGCTTAGTGTATTGATCAAGTTGAATTTGCTGCACAACCTCTTCACCTCTAGAATATCCTCAAGCTCGCTTGGTTTATTCACAAGCTGAGATCAATAGGTGGTTTTGCTTCATCCTGTTGGAGATATGCTTTTTTTGCACTTTGTTCCTTGGTTGAGATTGTTGGTTCTCCAATGTTTGTCTACTTTTTGGTATTTCTTTGGACCAACTTCCTTCTTTTTGATTCTCGTTAAGCACTCCTTGTCATCTTCTTCTTGGGAAAGAGTTACTCAATGCATATGTTAGAGAGGACATTTACTGTTGGTACATATTGGTCTCTTGGACCGGCCCCTGCTTCCCTCCCCCCCCCTTGATTTATCTTAGTCCCAAACTAGCTTTCTATGTGCTAGTAAACAGATTTGCTACTGCTTCTTTTATTTATTTAAATGAAAAGAGATTTTGCAGTGATATTTCTTTGAGCATGGACACTTAAGTTATGTTTGATAAGATTAGCTAGCTTTTGGGCCTTAAAAGGTTATATATGTAAGAAAAACTGATATACGAATTCTGGATGAGGAATACTGGGATAAACTGCCTAACAATCTTAAGGTGGTAGAGAAGCCATGTTTTTCAAAAATGAATTATAAGAGTTCCAAAAAAATGTGAAATAAATGAGTAAAAAAGTTTGGAGGAAAATTGAGAAAAAAGTGACACACAATCTTTTCAAGAAAATTTGTCTAGGAATGTAGGACTTCCTATATAATTTTTGCTTTATGAATAATGAAGGTTAGAGAGAGGGTCAATTTTGTTTCATTCATTCCAAAAAGCGAGCAGTTTTAATGTATGGCTGAAAACAAGGAGAAACTGAGAAAGTACATTGTTTTTTCTAATTTGGGGGTTTGCTGCTACCTGTTGATGGTTGTTTTTCGACAAGTCAACAATAGGGTGAAATACTAGGTATCTGACCCTCTCTTGAGCAAAGCCTCTCGGATGCTGAACTAAGTGATCAAACGAGATAACTCCAAGGTTCCTTCTAATAACGTTTTAATTTCAGTAAGAGACAGCTCAATGATTTAAGTATGATTCTGCTGTTAATCAACAAAGGGACTTACACAATTGTTCATGTAACTTGTTGTTTCAAAGACTCTGGAAGTGAACACTAGGGAATCTAAGTACTGCAACTGACGCGTATGATTTAACAATGGACGTTCTGATCCTAAATCTAACTGATTGGTAAAAAAGGCAAAAGATATAGGGTTGAGAAATACTAATCTAATCCTAAATGGAAGGACGTTTACTACTTAGAGTGAAGTCGAACCAAATCTTGTTTTGCCAAGATAAAACAACTACACAAGAGAGGTGCTATCTTCAAAGGTATGCAAGATGTTTAAACCAATTATGCTCATGAAAATTCAACAGGCATAAAGATCAAATTGACGCTCAATTGTAAAGACTTCACTACAAGGCAATAAAAAACAACCTTTCACTAACTAACTTATACTTAAAAGAAAACTTGTAACTTAACTTAATGTTTGTGTGAAAATTGAAACCATGCAAACACTCAGAAATATAAATAGAATCACCAAATCAATGAGTCCTTTATTATCTCAGAGAGCTCTTACAACAATTTCAGAATTTCCAACCCGTTACAAATGAGAGCAATGAGAGCTCTTTTATAGTCCTCAAAGGAGAGAAGGGTCAAGATTGATCGGCGAAATCAGCGGATCAGATCAAGCCACATCACAAGTAGTTACAACAAACTATACTTTATTAAATGAATGAGGTTAACTTTATTAAATATAGGAGGTTACTCATATTAAATGAAAGAAGTCATGAAAGAGAGAACAAAGGCACGCTTTCCAAGAGGATAAGGAAGCCACATCATCAAGGTGAGTACTATGTAGTAGTACTATGAGATACAACGAATCTGGACACAATTTGAATAATATCTTCCATTGGTACACTTGTCGCTGCCTTAATAGATCCTTCTGCCACTGCTACATCTGCCTCATAGACGCCAAGTGTCTTCTCCCAGTCATTTATCCAAGACTTATTTTCCCCAAGACGATATGCAAGTGTGAATATACTATCTAGTTGACTTTCATCAAGTCCATCATATTGAAAGTAGAATGCCTTAACTTGTTGCTTCATGTTCTCAATAGTGACATTTCCATAAGGATTACAAATCTTTGTCAAAGCAGCATATATATGATTTTCCGTTCTTAGAAGAACACTTCTTATCCTAGACATATCTACTTCAATCTTATCAACTAGTTGCCCCTTGTTGTGAAAGGAGAAATACCAAGTGACGAAGTCATGTGGAGTATCTCTATCAATCACCTTATTATGAATTAAATCTTCTACTGGAGCTTCCATTAAGCTTTTGAGTTGTGGCATATATTGCTCTTTGATTGGTTTGAACTCAGCACAACTTCCCAATAAAGCTTGGACTCGACCTTGGAGCTTAATGACTCTGTCATACACTTGCACAATTTCTTCAAGGTAAGTATAGGCCTTGTCTTCTGTCTTTTCTATCCATCCCTTCATCATCTGAGATGAAGTTCTCATGTCCTCAACTTGGGATACTGTTTCCTGTGGAAGAATGGAAGGAGGAATTGCAGTAGCTTCCTTCTGTTGAATAGGTTGCATGACCTGTTGGATGTAATGCTTCAATGTACTAAAATCTTGTTCAACTTTCATCCTTGCTTCTCTTTCTTGTTTCAACATGCTTCTCACATTATTCACTGCATCTTGTAGTTCCTCCTCGACTTGTTCCTTTGTGATTGGACCCATGCCAATGGTAGTCATATTGTAATCCTCAGGTGCCATGTTTTCTAACTCCTTGTCATTTCTAGGAACAGCTATGTGTATCTCTCTGTTTCCAGCAGAATCTTGAGTGATTTTAGAAAGGATTGTTGCTTTCTTCTTCTGATTACTCTTTTGTACATTTACAAGCAATTCCTCAACTGCAGTAGGCTGATAAGTCTCTACAATTGTACTTTCTTCAATCCTTTGTCTCAACCAAGGTGGGAAAGTAGAAAGATCTTGTTGTCCATGAGCTTGATTATGTTGAACACGAGCTACTTCCTCATCATATTCAGCTTGACCTACTTCATCCTGACCAAGATCATCATTCTCTTCTATTATGACAGTGGGGCTTGATTGGATTTCTTCTGATGGAATCAAGGCAACTTCTTCTATAACTTCTATCTCTTGTATTGGATTTTGAACAATTGAAGCACCTTCTTGTGGATTAGATGAAGTAGAGGGATTATTCTTTTTCTGAGGTCTTCGGCTTGATTCCCCTTGATCTTGACTAGGTCTTTTCCTCTTTCTAGCTGAATTATTGCTTTGATCATTCCCACTATGTTGTGGTTGGCTATGTGTACTATGCTGCTTTGGTTCTCCTTCATCCATCTTATTGTAAGTGAGAACTTGACTTTCAGCACTCATTTCCTGCAATAGTTGATTGATACACACTTGTGTCATGGCTAAGACAGGCTTTATCAAATCTTCTTCGGATGCATCTCTCTTTGACCAATCAATTGCGTAAGGCAAATCCTTTATCTTGTCAAATTCATCTATTAGCAAAGTATCATCCTCGGTGAACTGGTCTGGAATCCTGAATACTTTGGTGGCTCTGACTAAATCCCAGTCGAGTCTTGAACTTTGAAGAGTTCGGAGATCATCTTCATCTTGGGCACTGGCCCAGTGGTCTTCCAACTGCTTGATATGTTTGAATTCTCTGTTGTATTTCCAGCAAACTTGGAAAGGGTCAAAGTTAGGCCTCTTGGTGCCATGAGTTTGCAAATGATAGGCCTGTAGCTCTATTTCAGAATACTCTGCTGCTGATAAGGACGGACACTCCAGATTTTGTCCAAGACGAAGTGGAAATTGGATTCCTCCTTTCTTTTTCAACTTCTGCAACCTGATGAGTTCTAGGAGTTGTCTTGTAACCTCTAACATCACCATCCTGTTAGTTGGATACCTTGGCAATCTGTATGGATATGATGTAAATCCTTGGATCCTTAGGTAAGTGTACCTTTCATGCTGAGTATACCAGTGTCCATATGCTGAAATGAATTCTCTCGCTGCATTAGACAACCTTTTATGAAATTCTCCCCTCAGTTTCTTCATTATGAACATAGCAAATGCATCATTAAACCTTGTATAATGATTAATACTCTTGAGGTGCAACTGAGGATAACATTGATGTGACAAGTATTTGCTAGGTCCAATGCCGACTTCTCCCTTTTTGGACAAACCTGAGTAGACTTCATTTCTGGCAAAAAGGTACACTATATAGGAACTCATATAACAAGTCTTAGTCTTAGCAAAATTGAGGAACTGCTCATGTATACTCTGACTGATAAGTCCAGCCCAATCAATCATTTTCCCTTTGAGAACTGACTTGATGAAAGAGTACATCCAAGGCTGAAAGGTAGCAGACTGAGGCATTCCTGTCATTCTGTTCAGAAACATGATCAAATATCCAATTTCGGGATGAAAATCTGACTTATGGAACTGTGGAGGATTATTCATATTGAACTTCATGGCTGGATTGGCCATCCACTCTCTCCTTATCTCTTGTAACTTTATCTTGGTGTCAATATCATATTCTTGCTGACCTTGTTGTATTGAGATGCTGATCATCCTCTCTTTGGTTGGAATGTTGAAAGTCTCCTCAACTGCTTCCCTTCGCAAATAGGCCAGTATCATTCCATCCTTGGCTATAATTTGCCTTGTATTTACATCATACTTTTTGACACATTCGATGATCATCTCCGGACATGGCAAAGCTGGCGGAAAACAAGCAGCTTCAATGGCTCCACTCCTCATGATGGCTCGAGCGAGGCTTCCTCCATTGGGTTCTTCAAGGACTGACTTGATATCTTCCAAGTTGCTGCTTCCCATATTCGTGTCGCTTACATTCGTCCACCTTGAGACGAGCTTTGATTCAGGAATCTTCCCTTTGGCATCCATCCGGATCTTGGCTTGTCGCTCCTTGGAAGTCATTGCCATTATTCTGCAGACTTGACACGAATAAGTGATTGCAAACAAAATCTAGATTTTACTTCAGCAACTTCAGCGGATTAAACTATGAAATTTTCCTCTATAATTATGAAATATCACTATTAAATTCAAAGAATCTATGAAAAATCATAAAAATCCACTTATCCTTTTAGAATTTTATCAATATTTAAACAATTTCAAGGCATCTAATGAAAGAAAAATAAGAAAATCAGATCAGAAAAAACTCAGATCAGACTTACTTGATGAGCTGTTTTGTATTTGATACCTTGCAATTTGATCCACCACTTGGCAAAATTTGATAAAATCAAATTTATACTTCTAAAAAAAAAACTTCTTGTTGCTGCTCCTTGAGGAAAAAATCTGCTTTTGGAGAACAAATCTGCTCTTGAAAATAAATCAAAATGGAAAAGAAATGAGGCATATATATATAATTTACTTTAAAAACTTTCCCTTCTCTCTAGGCCGACCTCATGCACAAACATTTAATTTAATTTTGATCTTTATTAAATGAATGCAACTTCACGTTTCCCGAAGGCAACAATCATTAAATGTTTGTAACTTCTTTCTTTTGTTGGACGCATCTTCTTCTCCTCCAAGCGCATGGGATGAGGAATTCAGATCCTCTTTGCATTTCGCATTAGATGGCATAATGGAGTCTCCTTCTTTGGAATATCATGATCTTCTTTGGAATCCTTTTATCTTGCTGTCTTGAAACTCTAACACTTGCTTTCAGCATTTCGCACTAGATAAAGTTTTGAGAATCTTCAAGGATTTCGCATTGGATGAAGGCATAGGATTCCTCTCAAACATTTCGTATTAGATGAAGGCATAGGATTCCTCTTGACTTGTGTGGCGCTTTGGCTCAAAGTTTGAATTCTTCTTGATATTTCGCCTTGAATGAAGGATTTGAAATCTTCTTAATACTTGGCGCATTTGATAGGTAACATGAAGTCTTCAAGTCTTTTGAACTTCTAGATAGAACTTTAGGATCTCACCTTTTAGCATGGCGCATTAGATAAGGGATGAGAATCCTCCGGAATTTAGCGCATCACTTAGGCAATTTGATTTCTCCTTACATATGGCGCATTAGTTGGAATTTCGTTGTCTTCATGTAGATAGCGCACTAGATGGGTAGCAAGACTTCCTTAAAGGAGTGGCGCAATGGATAATGGCTTGAGGGTTCTTCAACATCACACTTGACTCTCCTCTCAACATGGCGCATTGGTTGGGCAGCAGGAGATCTTCAAAATCAAACCTTATTCTCCCCCACACATGGCGCATTAGATGACAATTCCGATTTCTTCTAGATTTGGCCTTGGATTGTTATCAAGGATTGGCACATTACTTCACGAATTCAAATCTTCTAACCTCTAGCGCATTAGATCAACTTTTTAATTCCTCTGGAGTGTGGGCGCACTAGATGAAGGTGTAGGATCCTGTGGAGTTCTCACTCTCCCTTAGAAGAGACCTCATGATGTTTGGCGCATCACTTAGACACTTTAGATTCCTTGGACTCTAGCGCATTACTTCAAGTTTTAGAATCCTCTGAACTTGTCTCTCTAGGAAGTCGCATTAGATAGGGTCTTAAGAATCCTCTGGAGTTGGCGCATGGGATCAAAGGAAAATATCCTTAGGTTTTGGCGCACTGCTTCCTCTTTTGGAATCCTCTGAACTTGTAAACATTTCTCAAGTCAAAACTTCACATTTCCCTCTTCTTCCTTGGTGGCGCATCACTTCAAGGATTGAAATCCTCTGACATTTTCATTAAAATTCGCTCCAAGATTTGCTTTAAGACTTGTCTTTTTTTACTTTCGCACTAGTTGGAGGCATTGAAATCTTCATTTCTTCCTCCGAAATGACCTTTTAGTCTGAGCGCAACAGATAGAAGATCGAAATCCTCTGATATTTTCGCATTGGACCGAGGTGTATAAGGGCGCATTAGATCGAGTTTTCAAATCCTCTGGCTCAAGTGTCTTCTCCTTCGTGATTTTGCGTCCAGATTAGCGCCATCTAAGTGTCCAGTCGCATTAGATCAGGATTTTGAATCCTCTGACTTCGTCAAGTATTTTCAGGATCGCGTGAGTAAAGGTATATTGAAAAATATATTTAAGTATAAGTTTAGAGATTGAATTTCTTATACTTTAAATATTTTTCAATATACCTTTCAGGATGTTTGAGATAGGTCCCGAATCCACCGGATTTAAGATGCAAAATATAGAATTTGGAGGATTCACCAGATTTCAGACTTAGCCATTTTTTCAGGATTTTCAGGATTTCAGGCTCCAGTCTTAGTCTTTTCAGGATCTCAAACATTCTGAAGGATTAACCTCAAAACTCAATGTCTAGATAGGATTTGATCATTATTGTAAGTTTATCTACCCTTAATCGTGAACCAAAGATCATAGGCAAGGAAATTGTTACCGAGCCGGCAAAGGAAAACGAGTCAGGACATCATTAAAATCTCGTTGAAAAACTCATTGAAAACTCATTGGAAACTCACTGAAAAGCTCAGAGCTCAAAATAAAAAGGGGGTCCCTATTCCTAATGGGGTGATGTGTGATTTGGTCACAACATCTGGCGACTCCACTGGAGGAATGTTCCTGAACATTTCTAAAACAAAAATGCAAAGCTCACTCAAAGAATATTAAATTATCATCCTCAATCGTAAACTATGCAAAAACGAGCTTAAAAGGGAAAGGAATCATGAATTGGATCAAGACACTGCATCTCCTGATGTGTGATTAAAGATTGATTTCAATTAAAACATTTTCTTGAATGTGCTAAAGATAAACAAACGTCAAGTTTCAACATTTCCATGTACACCCACACACGAGATCAAATAAACACGACTACCTGATCAAAGAATCAAAATCAATTACCAGCGCGACTATCCATATCTGAGGTTTGAAGTGCAAGCACTTAGGTTCATTCCCATCCCTTAGAAACCAGGATCGACTAAGCTGACCTGTCTCAAGCTAGGTGAATTCATGAAAGCGGATGGATGGATATATACATGGATGAAGAGGGCAGATGATAATATGCAATGACAAGTAAATGATGTCAAATGGAGTGGTGAGGGAATGCTAATGAAAATGCAATGAAACAATGTGGCTCTATCATGACGCCTGTTTGCCAGGTTTTCGCCAAGATACTTGTCCATGGCGCCCGTTTGCCGGGTTTTCACCAGTGAACGAAAAATTTTTTTCTTTACTATTTTTCTTCTCTTTTTTTTTTTTTTTTTTTTTTTTTTTTTTTTTTTTTTTTTGTGAATGATGACCATTACACACGGCGCCTGTTTGCCAGGTTTTCACCGAGGTAACGAATAATAAGAACTCAAGAGTCTGATTCTGCGGAGGACGCGATAATCCACACATAAAATCATGTCAAGTTGTAATACTCATAAATGTTGGCAGGAAAGAATAACATGATAGGGTGAAAGGAACGGAGTTGGATGATGGCGGATTATGACTGTATGAAAGCGTATTCAACCATAAACCAAAGGAATGATGGGATATGCTGAACAACGGAAAGGTAGTGGAAATGGATGATAACAGCCGTGTGAAATGGAATGGAATCACGATCAACGTCCGTTCATATCAATCTAAACCCTGAAGCTTGCAAGTGGAAAGGGGAATGTAAATAGGGAACGGGGAATGGATGATTTAGAAATTAAGAATGATAACCTCATGAACTCATAATGTCCTTTGTGGTTTTAGTTCGTGAGATGAAGTAATGTAGAATGGAATTGAATGGAAATGGAATGGATGGGTGGATTGGATGCGGTAGCCTCTTTGGATTCGGCTACAGGTACTTAGAACTTTATTTCTCAAGCATTTCTTGACTTGAAAGTACAGCACGAAATATCTTTTGAACATGCCTGATTTAGGAATTATGGCATTTATATCATGATACATAGAGATTTTTGGATTTTCAGGAATCTCTTTGCTTAAAAGGTAAAAGCATCCAAATATTTATTTTATGGAAATATGGAGGAATGGGCGGAAGGAATTGCAAGCTTCTTGCCTAGACGACACTCACATTCATCAATCATGATTAGGAGATTGGTGGAAAGGATAAAGGGGTATAATAATATGATAGGAAGGCGGAGGTAAGATGGATGACGAAAGGTATGAATAGTTACATGCTTTGAGACTTTGCATAGTAACAAAGGCGAGGTGAACATATAATGGGTGGATAATGGAAAATGATGGATTAATGTGGAATAGATGGGGATACCAACATCTTAACCTTGTATAAGAACTTCAATGCATCCTTCTGGAGTACAACAGGACCATATAGATGATTCAGACATCAGACTTGAATTCATTATTGGATAAAAAAAATGCAATGTGGATAGGGACTTTTATTGCGTTCAAATGGGTGATGAGTGGAATGGAACGGATGGAAGTATTCAAAAATGCTTATTATGGAGCGGAGGCAGAAACATGAATTACCTTGAGATTTTCACTTGATCCAGACTAACAAAGACTTTCCTAGCAACTTCGGGATCATTAAGATGTGTAAGATATAGAACCTCAAAATACTTCAGTCAATACCGAACAACTGATTCGTTTCCTAAGAACAAGCAGTCACGCTATCTAATACTCGCGGTGGAATCCACGGGAAATCCATCAATCATGACTTAAGTTTCTCAAAAGAACAAATAAGAATTCGTAAAATTAGATTTGACATTTTAAAATATTACGTTCAGAAGATAATGGTGTCAAGACACAATATATGATTAATGTCCCAGTCAAGCTTAGTGCTCGCTTTGTCAACAATTGAAAACAATAATCTATCAATCCTAAGAGTTTTGTGAATAAATGTTTAAGAAATGAGCTAACATATCCTAGTGAAAGTATACCAAATGTGTTTTGGATACACACCACCTTGTCAAGAATTAAAACCCTTCAAAAACAACTACTCTAAAAACGAAAGCAAAACAAAAACAACTAAACTATGAAAAGCAAGAAAAATTCTTGAGTCAAATGACATCAAGACAAACAAATCTAATCTAAGAAAAAAAAAACAAAATAACTGAAAGGAAATCCTATCTAACTATGTACAAACCAGTGTTCCGAAGAATTCATGGCTGGAAATAGTGCTTCAAGAACTGCCCATTGACAGGCAATGGAATATCTTCTCCGGTCAGAGTTTTCAATTTGAAAGCGTTCTCTCCTAGGATCTCAGCAATCTGATATGGGCCCTTCCAGAGATAATCGAATTTGTCGTGATCACCTCGCCGTTCGTGTGCTTTGTCCCAATATAAAACCAGATCAGAAATTCTGAAGGCTTTCACTCTTGCCTGTCGATCAAACCAACGCTTGACCACTCCTTGATGTTTCATAAATTTATTTAAGGCGATGTCTCGTTTTTCTTCCAGATGCAGGAGCTGTGATAATCTTACTTGTACCTGCTCATCTTCATTTAAATACTCTTGCATGAATTGCAAGGTTGGAATCCTCAATTGTATTGGGAAGATAGGATCCTGCCCATAAACCAGGTGATATGGAGAAGTACCCAAAGAAGACTTGACTCGAGTTCTGTCTGCCCAAAGAGCGAACTTCAACTGTGTATGCCAGTCTCTTGGATTCTTATCCAGTAATTTCTTTATTGCATTCAAAAGGTTCTTGTTTGTGGACTCAGCTAGGCCATTTCCCTGTGGATAATAATTCGATGAAAATTTCAGGGTTATGCCATATTCAAAGGCCCAATTTGAAAATCTGAGTGATGAAAATGCAGGGCCATTGTCGCATACAAGGGCACTGGGACAACCAAATCTGGTAATTATGTTCTCTTCTAGAAACTTGATCACTACTTCGGAAGTACAGAATTTCAAAGCATGGGCTTCTGTCCATCTGGTGCAGTAGTCTGTAGCAGTCAAAATATATTTATGCTGTGCGGAAGATGGTGGGTTTATCATGCCAATAAAATCTAACCCCCACTTAGCAAAAGGTCTGAATTCAACAACTGGCTGCAAAGGCATAGCTGGGTTTCGTTCTCTTGAAGCTGCTACTTGACAAATATGGCAAGTTTTGATGTGCTGATGAGCATCTTGAAACAATTTTGGCCAATAGTAGCCTGCCCTTAATATCTGATTTGCCGTTGCTAGCTCACCACCGTGGCAAGTTCCGAACTTATCATGAAATTGTTCCATAATACTTTTAGCTTCGCTCCTACCAACACACCTTAGGTAGATGCCTTCATGATTCTGTCTGAATAAAACTGATCCTTGCAACATGAAGCGTTTACTCCTGTATCTCAATGCTCTCCTCTGTGTTGGGCTCATATGTTCTGGACATCTCTGAGATAGTAGGTAGTAGACAATATCATCGTACCACTCATCTGGTGATACTGCTTCAAGTACGTAAGCTTGCTGAACTAATCCAGGTTCTTCGAGTGCTATAGTCTGAGTCAATGCTTGTCCTCTAACCAACTTCATTGGTTGAATTTCGATGTCGTATTCTTGAATAGTGGCGACCCACTTGCCTCTTCGTTCGCCTAGTTCATTTTGCATTAGTAGTGTTTTAACTGCGGCATCTGGAACTATAGCATACACTTTACTCCGCAAGATATAGTGCCGAAATTTCTTGATAGCCTTTACTAGAGCATACGCCTGTTTCTCCACTGCGGGATATCTCAGCTCAGCATCCTTAAAAGGGGCACTCATAAATGCAACGGGATGTTCATCTTTATCATCTATCCTCTGGGTCAAAATCCCTGCACAGGTGTGATCAGATGCAAAAGAGTATAAATAAAACGGCTTCAAATAGTCTGGACTGATGAGGACAGGAGCCCTAGCAATTGCTTGCTTGATTTCTTCAAATGCTTTCTTTGCTTGAGGAGTCCATTCAACTTTCGCATCTTTCTTTAACATATCATTCAATGGCTTAATAATTTCTGCAAATCCGGTAATAAACTTCCTGACGAAGTTGATCTTGCCGAAGAATGACTTTAATTCCTTTTTACTGGCAGGCATGCTAATTCTCTTAATGGCTTCTATCCGATCTGGATCAATAGAGATACCGTGTTCTGATATTACGTGACCCAAGAGCTTTCCTTCTGTCACCCCGAAGATGCACTTCTTTGGATTTAAGGAAATTCCATATGTTCTACAAGATTCGAAAACCTTCCTTAAATGCTCTACATGATCTGCTCTGACCTTTGAGAACACCGTAAGATCATCCATATAGATGATAATGCATTTTCCAATAATATCTCTGAAAGCAATATCCATAGCTCGCTGGAAAGTGGCTCCTGCATTGATTAAGCCAAAAGGCATCCTTCTGTATGCGTAAGTCCCCCATTTGGTAGTGAAAGCGGTCTTCAATCGATCCTCTTCTTCAACCATAACCTGGTTATACCCTGAATATCCATCCAGAAAAGACATCATCTGTGAACCATTTACAATTTGCAGCACTTCGTCCAATGAAGGCAAAGGATAATTATCTTTTTCTGATGCTTTGTTTAAGTTCCTGAAATCAACGCATAATCTTATTTCTCCATTCTTTTTTCTAACTGGAACTAAATTGGCGACCCACGTCGAGTGTCTGATCGGAAATATGATCTTTGCCTGTAGCAGCTTCTTGACTTCTTGATAAATAAGTGGCTCCAATAAAGGATTGACCGGCCTCTGCCTCTGTCGGAAAGGTCTGCTTCCTGGCTTGAGAGGGATAGTATGCGTGATGATGGATGTGTCGTATGTTTTCAAGTCATCATACCCCCAAGCAATAACATCGTGAAATTCTCTCATACTATTGAGGATGTTTTCTCTTTCTTCCGGTGTGCAAACTTTCCCTATGAATACATTTTTTACATCTTCGTCGGTTCCCAGATTGACTGCTTCACATTTGTTTCCATCTTCGTTATGGTGAGGAGGAGTGCCCAACTTATCTGAATCGAAAAGTCTTTCTAATTCAATCATACCCTTTGGGATGTTATTGTCCTTCAGATTCATGATCCCATCTGGATCGAACTCAGCTTCAACTTCACTTTCGTCAATGACCTGGGTGGTGAAGATGCCTGAATTGGTCAAGAAATCCAGTATATGTTTGTCATCATCAAACACTTGAAAATTTGTGATATTATCTGGTACTGATGGTACTGATGTTAGTTCCACTGTGAACTTTTTTAATCCTTCCATAGCCAATGGCTCAAGGGAACTTGCGGCCTGTGCTAGTGCATTAGCTACTCGATTTGTTGACCTGTAAATTGACTTGATGTTGAAAGCATCGAAGTCTTCAATCAAATCCCATACTCTGTTTCTGTACTTCTTTAGTCTCTTGTCATGGCACACATATTGCTTCCTGACTTGTCTGACAACTATTTCTGAATCGCCGAACACATGCAAAATTTTAACTTTCTTCTTTATGGCCAAGAGCAATCCGTGTACGAGAGCTTCATACTCGGTAACATTATTTGTGCATGGGAACTGTAATCTTAAAGCTGATAAATAAGCTTCCCCCAGCGGACTGATCAATTCGAAGCCAGCACCGGATCCTTGCTTGGATTTTGATCCATCAAATCTTAGAGTCCATACTTGATTATCTTCTGAATTTGACATATCAACACCTTGATCTGCTTTTGTAGGTTCAATTTGGGTATGTTCTGTTGCTGATGCCGAACTGCTTGCTTCATCTGTAACGGCCGTATCCCGAACTGGTTCTTTTAGTTTCATCATACTGGGGATTTCCAAGCCCATGGCCTCTGGAATCCTCTTTCTAACTTGTTCTAAGGCCACTACGCACATAGAGCAAGAGAACTCGGAATGGAAAGCATTGTGTATCCTACACCAATTAGGTAGCAATAGATCTTGAACGGATGCGTGACTTCCCAATTCTACTCCTTGCTTCACATGTCTCATCACAAAATTCCGGAAGTTTTCAAACATACCTTCCCCTTCTTCATCTGATGATGCGCTGTGATCACTTTCTATGAGGACCTCTGTTGAATTATGGAACATTAGAATCTCTTCAACCTTAGGCTTGTAAACACCTAAGTCTGTTTGTACAAAAAGGATCTCATTGTCTTCACCATATTCCGTAATCATCAATTTAAGACGTGGAGTGCTATCTATCCTGATTTGATTAGGCAATCCTTTCCATGATAGCCACATGTGCGAAAAGTCGGTGGAGACGTATCCGTTGAGCTTCTTCAACCAATCCCTGCTTAACAGCATCCCGTACCCTTCAGGTATGTCTACTACTGAAATGTCAATGTAATGCTGAATCCTGGGATCAGCTGCTAACTGCATGTGAATATTATGTAGCTCTCCAATAACTGGAACTTCGGTCTTGTCTAGTTGAGTAACTTTCTTATTTGTCTGCTTTGGGATGAGACCAAGTTTCTTGCAAATACCCAAAGGCATCACGTTGCTTGAGGCTCCTGAATCCATTAGACAATTGTGTAATAATTTGCCAAACATTCTAACTGATATCAAGAAAGGAGGCTGTTCATCTTTTCCTTGGTAGAAGACGACTGATTTCTTCTTGGGGGCACTGTATCGGTCATTTGCTGGATCTGAATTGACTTGTGAACTTTGAACTTTCGGCGTATTGTTATCCTTTGCAGGCTCTTCCTTTATTGTAACTGACTTGCTATCTGTTATACTGGATGACTCCTGTGCAATGAAAATAGCATTTGTCTGGCCTTGCGGGTGAGGTGGCCTCATTTGAGTTGGATTTGCATTTTGACCTACATATGCTCTTGGTACATTTGAAGTAGATGGACCGGATGATCCTGTGGTGACTTGCACATTTTGATTTCCACCCTTTGCGATGGTATCATCAACACCTCTTAGAAAGGCTTCCTTAATTTCAGGTACTCGAATCAATTCTGTCAATGGTAAGTTGATTTTAATCTTCTTGAGTTCTTCAACAACACATTGACTCAATCTCTTTAAATCCTCTTTAGGAACTTCCTTCCTGACTGGATCGATCCTTGCAGAGATATTCTGCTGCTGAACTTCTTGTGCTGGGACGACGTTCTGAACTGGATTTCGCTGTCTGTATTCGGGTGCATCCCTTGGATAGCTTGGATTGTTACTTGCATTTGGATTTGGCGGAGTGTGCAAGTTATTAGGAGGAGTTGATGTGGTAATAGGATCTTGTGGCCGGTAATTCCGCTGATAAACCCTTTGTGGTGCATCGCCGGTAGATTGCTGAAAGGCCTGAACTTCATCTGCTTCTTGGGTTTGGAAATCACCCTCGAATGGCGGAGTGTAGTATGTATCCTCAACTGGTTCATTTGCTACTTGCTCTTGCAAATTAAGTTTATTTTAGAGATGAGGATATTGTGTTAAAAACATAAATAAATCATGCAATAAAACTCACACAACTCAGATTTTCATGCTGGAAATGCCTAATACAGAGGAGAAACCAGTTTTGTGGTAGTGGTAATAGCCTTGCTACCTTGCTTTATTACATTGGGAAGATGAAATGCACCTAGTGGGACTGTATTTTCTGTCCTTTACTCCTGCTATCTCCTTCCTAGTATGAACAACTTAATCCTACAATATTCCTCCTATTCTCCAATCCAAAGACATGCTTCACAACCCACTACAACGTCCTATTTATAGGTTTCTGTGACAGTAGAGTTCTCTTGGGCCCTAGAAGATTCCCCACATGTACAAGAAGGCCAAACGATGACTGTACAATTCATATTCTGATTTTTAATTGTATAATTGTTGTGGATGGCACCATGATTGCGGTCCCAACCAGGTCTCTGCTGCGATTGTGATGCCACCCACCTTCATTCTGCTTTGTGTTCCCTGTTATGTTCCTCTTTTTGAGTCTGAGTTCACCCTACTGTTTAGATTTTTGTGCCTGTATACATTTTCCAGATACATTTTCAATCAGGTTCACACTTGGTTTGGGTCAGGTCCGGTCAGGGGCTTGCAGATTAGACCCAGATTTGTTTGGGTTTGCTCTACAATAGATCTGAGCGATTCTGGGGTCGTTTTGCAGTACCTGTAACAAACTTGATAGAATTCAGTATATTTTTTTCTTTTTTCTTTTTTTGATGTTTAGGTTGAGCCCTAACCCTAAAATTGACCTCGAAGAATTTGGAACACAAAAACAAACTCATTTTACCTCATTTTGAGACACAAACCAAATACATTTGTTGAGCTTTCATTCTTGCTTGTCATTGCACAAATAGAGTTGAAGATTGATTATTGAATGTTGCAAAGTAGTTGGATTGCTATTCCTACATGTGTGCAAGAGCCCATTTGTTGCCAAGGAGATCGTGGAGGAAGATTTTTGAATTGGAGGTGAGTTTTTTTAGTTTTTGTTCTTTTGAAAATGAACTCTCTTTTTTTGTTTTCATTCTTCTATGTTCAAAATATTAAATGGGTTGGGATATATATATATTGTTTTGTTTTCATTTGTTTGGAATGTGTTGTTTTCTAAACTTGTTGCCATGTGGGTTACAAGGATAGCCAGTTCTAGCTTCATGGGTGAACCCCGTTTTAAGAAATATTCAAATTCATCGTTGTGGAAGTATGTAGATGTGATACAATAGGTTTGGGTTAGCAATGGTGTGGTGTGAAATATACAAGCTCATATGATTGGGTGATATCCCATTTGTGTGATATTTTTGAAATGGGCAGCAAAGCTTGCCCAAGCAAAAAGAATGCAGCCATGCGAACATCTAAAGTGTTGGAATATATTAGAGAGTAGGAGCAAGCAAGAAGTAATTACTTGTAGAACAAGTCATCCTTCGGCAAGGGAATGATGTCGAGAAATGAGGCCTCCTCCTCCATCTATTCCTAAAGTTGTGGTAGAGAGCCACTCATTTTTGGCCACACATCAAGAAGAATTCGCTACACGTAAGAGACAAAGGGACCATTGGAGAAGTCTTTTAAAAATGAATCCTGAGAGATTGTTGATCAATGCATCGATCAATGCATTGCAAGATGCATCTATGCAAATGGTTTGGTTTTCAACGTTGTTTGCTCACCATATTGACAAGAAATGGTGAAGAAAATTAATGATACTCCAAAAGGGTATAAGGGCCTAGGTTCTGAGAAGGTGCATAGCACCTTATTAGTGAAGGAGGTGAAACTTTAAGAAGATTCATTGAAAGCCCATTTTGGATTGGTAGGTTGAGATGAGGTATCCATCATTTTAGATGGATTGAAGGATGCCAAAAAATGGACTTGGAGCAATGTGCTTGCGGTGTCCCCTAAAGGGGCAATGTTTTTGAAAAGCCATGGATTGTGAGGGGGTAGATAAAGAATGCACAATTTATTGTGGACATCTCATATGGACCATTGAGAAAGTGGGGCCTTGTAAAGTTAATGATACTCCAAAAGGGTACAAGGGCCTGGGTTTTGAGAAGGTGCATAGCACCTTATTAGCGAAGGAGGTGAAACTTTAAGAAAATTCATTGAAAGCCCATTTTGGGTTGGTAGGTTGAGACAAAGGTATCCATCGTTTTAGATGGATGGAAAGATGCCAAAAAATGGCCCTCAAGCAATGTGCTTGCGGTGTCCCCTAAAGGGGGCAATGTTTTTGAAAAACCATGGATTGTGAGGGGTTAGATAAAGAATGCACAATTTATTGTGGACATCCTCATATGAACCATTGAGAAAGTGGGGCCTTGGGGCCTTGTAAAGTTGCCCAAGTCATATCTAAGAATGCAAAAAATTGTAGAGTGGATGATTTGTTTGTTGAGGCATGTTATTCACACATCTTTTGGATACCTTGTCTTGTCCACTTGTTCAAACATGTGTTACAAAAGATAACCAACGAAATTGTTTGGATCAAATAAGTGTATGCTGAGACTAAAGAGATCAAAATGCTCAACACCAACCACCACATGTTGCAAGGCATATTCAAATCATTATCAAAGTTGGAGCTATTGAAGGTAAGTGAAACAAATACGATTTTATGTTTTCATTCTAGTAATTTTTTAAAACAATTATGTTTTTTTTGTTCATGTTTTTAATTTTTATTTTCAAATAGGTTGTTGAGACCCGATTCACCTCCAACATGATTGTTTTGAGATGGCTTGTGAAGGTGTGGTGGACACTTTCTAGTATGGTCATCAGCTAACTTCAGTTTGTATATAGGCATTCAAACCGTGAGAGGGCAACAAATATTAAGTAGATGATCTTGGATGACATTAGGTGGGATTGTGTGGAATATCTTCTTAGTTTCACCGTACCCATCTTGAGTATTATCTATTATACCGACATGGGTAAGTCATGTTTAAGAGAGATATATGATGGTATTGACTTAATGATTGAGAAGATGACCATCATCAATGAGAAAGAACAAGATCTTGATGATACTTTCTTCAAACACGTGCAAACAATTCCTGTTGAGTGATGGAACAATATGACCACCCCACTGCATCTTCTTGCCTTTGCATTGACTCCAAAATATTACATAATTGAGATCCTTTCTTCATTGAGGAGGGTTGCATCATATAGAGATGTGAAAGTGAGTGAAGGGCAAATTAGCATTTGGTAGATTCTTCCTTGATCTTGATTTGGAGGATGTAGTCACGAATGAGTTTTGTGAATTTTGTCCTATCTAGTGGTCAAAGTATTTCCTTTCTTTGTGACAATGTAATGTCCCCTTTTTCAGAGTGATCACTATTCGAGGCCCGATGGACTAATTTTTCACACTCTGGGATTTTTGGAAGGCAAATTGGGTGTTGGATATGACTTGACATATTTTTCTGATATTTGTGATGTATTTATTTCATATAAAATATTTTTCCTTCTAGTGGAGCAAACCACCTTGAGGAGGTTTGAGTGTGGAAATTTGTCATGTTGGAGGGAGTTGGATATAAGGTGAATTGGATAACAAATCCCTATGTTTTGGTGGTGCCTTGGACAAGACAAAATATAATTCACAAGACATATCTATGGGTCTCATGTGAGAACCTTGTATGGGACGACTTCAAGAAGATAAATTGATTTTTTTTTAAACATTGCCATTTGAAAGATGGCAGTCGGCCTAGTAGAAAGAGGAAGGTTAAGTACCTAGGTTGGCCTAGCAAAATCAGCACCAAGATTGCCTAAGGGAGGTCGGCCCTCTTTGGAGGAAATAATAAAATATAAGGAAAACTTGTCTTGGTCAGCCAGCATGGGTAAAGGGTGGAAATCAAGTATAAATACAAGGTCTTGAGAGGCATTTTGTAATGTGCCATACCTGTTGGTATATTTTTAAAATCTTATATGTGTGATATTTTATTATTATTTTGTGTGGTCTTTCAGATAGATAGAAGATGCAGAAGGGGTTTTATGTTTTCCTATAGATGTGTGATGCCGGAGCATACAATACAGAGCATATAACCCAAACCCAGAAAATATATAATAGATATAAAGAAACTATCGACTACCCAGATAGTAAAATGACCAATAATGAATTACTGTGGCATACCCATGTTCAGATATGCAACTTGGTACAATAGCCGGAAGTGACCAGCAAGTGGGTATGGCTGGAAATGCATCAAAACTCCATACAATGATAAGAGTGGCTCATACAAATGCTATCAGCAATGAAGAAGGCCTGAAACGCCTTTCTAAGACCATACAAGAAGCTGCAAAGTAGTGGAAAGAGTCTCTAAGGGACCCACGCCTCACAGGTACATGGTACGGCCTAGCTGAAGATATAAATCTGCACACAAACTGCTGATAAACCTCATACACAGCTCTGAACACAAACAACAACACTCTTCAAGGGAAGGCGACCCAACCCCAACAGAAATCGACCTCAAAAACCCACACAAACAGCCTACCATGAGGTACGGCCAGCCTCCAAAGGTACGGCCTGCAACATAGAAAGTACGGCTGCCTTAATCTGCCCAACAATCACTCCGAACAGCCACTAATACCTCTCACAAAATCAATATGAACATTTTCTGACAGAAAATATATCAAATCAGCTCCTGAAACTTCATTTCTCAATCTTCCTTGAAGCACACATGTGAATGCTGGATGCATCCACTTACAATGGCACCGTTGGGTGGTCTTTCACACTTGTGGAATGCCGCTACTCAGGGAGGTTTTCGTCTCCAAGAGCCTCTGGTTTGAATCCTCAAACCCTAGAGCCAAGCTCCAAAACCTTAGCAAAGGAGATCTCAATGAGAGAAGAAAATAATAATCCAAGCATATTCAAATGAGAGCACTTTTCCTCCTTTTATACTTTTCCAAGTGGGAGTCTCTAAAATCCTCTTGCATATGGGATAAAACATGAGAGGGAAATATATCATTTTAAAACACTTTATTATTCCCTAGGGATGGGCGCCCAAGGTCAAGACATTATGTCTTCATTTCCTCAATATTCACTTTTTCCCTTATTTATAATAAAGTCCATATTAATATACATTAATAAATCTTTGGACTTTAAAATAAATATGAAGACGGTGTCGAAAACCAATGATCTTTAGCTCCCCAGAAAGGTCTCGACGAAACACATCTCATCCAACTTTGAAAATCCTGAATCGACACAAAACCCGAACTTACTAAAAATAGTAATGACCAAGAGCCCACTGAGCCAACCACAAAGGTGCCAACTGGATCCACAGAATGCGAACCACAACTTCATCACTGACAAAGACCACCAAGGCCAAACTAACCATAGTTCCCTAACCAAGCTGCTAGCCCACGGGAACTCCATGATGGACTAACCATGTGTCTAGAAGGGGACATTACAGTCCGCCCTCCCTAAGATTGCTTGCCTCAAGCAATCTCAGATCAGGATACTCCAATATTCGCTCGTTCTCCCATGTAGCATCCTCGACCGACAGGGTCTTCCATTTGACCAGGTACTCTCTGATAATCCTTCTCCTCAAGTTACGTTCCTTGGTATCAATAATTGCCTCGGGTACTAATATCAGCTTCCCCTCTTCATCAAGAGGAGGCAACTCAACTGATGGTGACACATTGTGCCCTAGCGCCTTCTTGAGGCGAGAAACATAGAACATATTATGTACCCTGCTCCCTGCTAGTAACTCTAACTCATAAGCCACCTCTCCAATCTTCTTGGAGACCTTGAAAGGTGCATAATACCGTGGCTTCAACTTCTCCGCTCCACTCTTCTTGAGAGTAGACTACCTATAAGGCTGCCGCATGAGGTAAACCATGTCACCGACCTCGAAGGATTGCTCAGTTCTCTGCTGATCTGCATACTGCTTCTGCTGATTATGAGCCTTCTGAATATTTTCCTTCAATGATCTTATGATATCTCGACTCTCCTGAAGGAAGTCTTTGGCTTTTGGCACTCTGCTATCACCAAGCAGTAAATCAACAAAGCTCGGTGCCTCATAACCATACAATGCCATGAAGGGTGACATCTGAATGGACATGTGGTAAGTGGAATTGTAGCAATACTCCCCCATGTGAAGCCACTTAACCCATGCCTTCTGCTGCCCTGAAACATAGTTTCAGAGGTATCCTTCCACCCACTTATTAACTATCTCCGTCTGACCATCAGTCTGAGGCTAAGTTACCGGATTCGCCAGGTTTGTGGCCGGATCCTAGTTCAGTTCGAATCCGGTTCGGTTCGTGTACGGGTGCGGGCAAATCCTGATAGGTTTGCCATGACCGAACCCGGGAGCGGACCAGGGCGAACCGAAGAGGATCAGAGAGGAAAAATTCATTTTTTTAAATATTTATTTTTGTTTTTCCAATGGTATATGATATATTTATTCATCACAGACTACAGTTGCTTGGCTGCGGACAAATTTTGTTGCTGGAATACGCCGATAGGAACAACCGTCGAGTTCAGAAAATCTTCTGGCGCGAATTTTTTTTAAGGGTGTGAGATAATTTTTGAAGCACTATAATGCTCGAGATAATTTTCGAAGCACTATAATGCTCACATATAAAAGCCTATCGGCTAATTATTATATGCTATATTATTATATTTTATAATATCTATAGTATGTATATTATTAATATATTACAATATAATATATTATTATAATATGTATAAATAATAAATATAATATAACAATATATCATATTGTAATATAAATTTATATATTATACATAGTATTATTATATTATAATATTTATTATTTATTACTATGTATAATATTATAAATTTATATTATATGTATAATATAATATATTATAATATTATATTAATATATTATCATATTATATTATTAGACATTAAAATTTAATTTTATAATTTATTATATACATATAATATAATATTATACATATTATTACTATATTATAATATTTATAATATGTATAATATTAAATTTTAATATATTATTAGAGATTATATATATATATAGTACGAACGAACCCAACCCCCAAAAAATTTTTGGCCGAATCCACGAACCGAACCCGCGTACCCGAACCCGAACCCATACCAGAACCGGCAACTTAGGTCTAAGGGTGGTAACTCGTACTGGGTGTGAGCTCTATCCCTGACAACCTGGAGAGCTTCTGCCCAAAATTACTAAGGAACCTGTTGTCCTTGTCATTGACAATATTTCGAGGCAACCCATGGAGTCGAAATACCTCACAAAAGAACAACTCTGCAACCTGAGTTGCAGTATAGGTGGTAGGGATAGCAAAGAAGTGTGCATACTTCGTCAATCTGTCCACCACCACAAATACAATCCCTGCCTTGGACTCTGGGTAGTCTTGTGATAAAGTCCATAGAAATGCTATCCCACTTCCTCTCAGGAATGGGTAGGGGCTACAATAAACCTCCTAGAAGTGAGTGCTCCTGTTTGTTCTGCTGACATATTGGGCACTCACATACTGCATCACCTCGGTCTTGAGGCCCTTCCAGGTTAACCTCTCTTTGACCTGCCTGTAAGTTTTGAAGTATCCTGGATGCCCTGCCATAGGCAAATCGTGGAATGCCCTTAAAACTTTTTGCTTCATCTGAGAACTTGACACCACGAAGATCCTGTCCTTGTAAATGATTAAATCATTTACCACTGTGTACCTGTCATCTTTAATGGTGCCATCAATCACTCCAGTAGCCCATTTATCTTTGGCATACTCTGCTGAAATCAATTCTCTCCAGTCATCTGCAATAGCACCAAGTGCACACAAATGGGGCCTCCTGGATAAAGCATCAGCAACAACGTTTTTCTTTCCCTTGATATAAACAATGTCAAAGTCGTATGCCTGTAGCTTGCTGACCCACTTCTATTGCCTCTCATTCAAATCTTTCTGCCCAAGGAAATGCTTGAGACTGTTGTGATCTGTCTTAACAACAAATTTGCTTCCCACAAGGTACTATCTGAATTTAGCCAATGCATGCATGATGGCTAACATCTCCTTGTCATATATGTTGTAACTCCTCTCCACACCCCTCAACTTCCTACTCTCAAATGCTATGGGGTTCTTATCTTGCATGATCACCGCACCAATGCCTTCTCCTGAGGCATCACACTGTAGCTCGAAAGGTTTTCTGAAATCAGGTATAGCTAGCACAGGGCATGTACTCATGATCTGTTTGAATTTGTCAAAGCACTCCTGTGCCCTATCCGACCAACTGAAAGCATCCTTATGAGTCAAATCTGTAAGGGGAGCAGCCGACTGAGAGAACCCCTTCACAAACCGGCTGTAATACGCACAAAGGCCAAGAAATCCCTTAAGATATGAGAGATTCTTTGGCGGTTGCCAGTCCACGATTGCCCGAATTTTCTCCGAGTCTACCTTCACACTACCAGCACTGATGATATGACCCAAGTACAACAACTCGGTCATCCCAAACTCACACTTTGACATTTTGGCATACAACGACTCCCTCTCCAACATGCTCAAAACAATGTCAATGTGTTTCAGATGCTCTTCTCATGTCCTGCTATAAATCAATATATCATCAAAGAAAATCAGGACAAATCTCCTCAACTGCTCTCGGAACACCCTGTTCATGCAGGACTGGAAGTGTTGGAAACAATGCAGATAACTGAGAGGGGGGGGTGAATCAGTTATCTTATAACTTTTCTATTTTTACTTTCTTTTCTTATCTTATTATTTAGTGTCATATCAAAACAAGGCAATCATAAGAACTGAAAAAGAAATTAACACATAACAGAAGGATTTTTACGTGGAAACCCTGTTAAGGGAAAAACCATGGGATGACTAACCCAAGATTGTATTCTCTATTAAAAGAATAAAGAGTACAAATTTGGCACTTGCCAATTAGGGCTCATTGCCCGAGCACACTGCTCACAAGACGCCCACTGCCTACAAGAGACTTACAGTCTACAAATGCTTACAGATGATACCAAGGTGTTTGAACTGGTGAACAGCATCTATACATACAGGAATTCAGTTCCGGTTAGGCACAGTATACTGATCTGGCACATTTCATTCTTCCTCTGCTCAATATTACTTACCTGTCACATTTTGGGCTTGAATTACTGTCTTAGCACTTGTCTCTGCTTTTCTTCGCACTTAATCATTCATCCTATAACTTCCACACACTCACAAGCTTGAATCCATCGGGTATATATATCCACATCAAGGATTTCCAACAACTTCTTAGTCGGCAACAAAAATACTTGAGATATTTGCAAGTTATTGATCTGTCGACTGACTCCATGCTTGATTAGTGATGCACATCAAAAACGTAGGCATAGAAGTCATTAATCATGTCGGCCAACGATGTATAATGCCCCAAATTGGTTGATCAACGCCTTTCGCACATCCGGATTGAGGTCTGATACTTTGCCGGTCAGTTCTTCCTCTGTTTGCTCTGCCTGACTAGAACCCAACACTTAGATGCTCATATTTTTTTCATGCTTTATCACCGGAGGCTAAATCTCTGGAATACAATAGTCATGATACCCCTCTTGACTTGTCTAAGTCTGCAACTTACTAAGTTACACCATCTGAGAGATCCAGACCTGATTGTCGGACCTTGTTACATACTCTGTTCTTGTTCACCAGACCAAAACAATCTTCAATCTGACTTCCGGTATAGGCATATTATGTACTGCGGATGTGTAGAATAGACTTTGTTGCCATCAATGACAACACTTATGAAGCCACACAGTGTCTCTTGCCATCTCCCCCTTTGGCATTGATGGCAACACTTAGTGAAAAATGACTATCACAGTAACTCCCCGTTTGCTTTTGCTTTGTTTCTTTACACTACTTTACCGGAGCTCCCCTTTTGCTGGATTCCTCATTTTTCACTATTCTTCACTCCCCCTTTGACATCAATGGCAAAGGGTGGAATCCGCATACAAAATTGTGCAAAAACTATTATATACATGGCCTCATAAGTATATACAAATCATATGTTATACTTACATATACTTAAGTATATCCGTAAAGGTTGTCTTCAACTGTACAGTTTTTGTGGCCCAACTCCTCTTCATTCTATCCAAAATGGAGATGTGTCCACTTAACAAAAACACATATGCTTCTGCCCTCTTTAAGTCTGTTGGATCACTGGTTCGGATTGTACTTTGTGCCTCTGTCAAGGCATCATGCATTGCCTCTAACTTAGGGATGATTATCCCTCTGAGCTCACCCATTCTATCCATTATGTTCTTTTTCTCTTTAACGAGTTCTTTAATTTCATTTATTATAGCAATAGCTTGACATTCATGATTCACCAGAGAGGTAGTAAGGGGATCAAAATTCTGAGATAAACTTGACAGTTTTCCTTGTTCTTTCACTTTCTTCTTGATGTCCTCTGTCACTTTGGGCCAAGTTAAACAAAATTTGTATATGTCCCCACCATCCTTAAGAGTGTTTTCAAGCCTCTTTATGCCAATGCCGAAGGTTCTTCTATCATTAGCAATTAGCCCTTGTACTTCCCTAAACCTCTTTCTGAAGAACTCCTTCCGGACCTTAGTTTCTGCCGATTTCTCTAAGGATTCAAAATGAGTGTTAACAGAATTGACTAAGTTTTTCAGATTACCGGATGGAGAGGCAGAAGGATCCTTTTGATAGGTTGGCATAATCTTCTCCAGCATCCCAGATGCAACCTCCAACAGCTCACAATCCTCCATGTGTGATTTTAGAAGTTTCTCTTTTGCTTTGGCCTAAGCAAAAGATGCTACTTTTATTATCTGAACCAGAGAGAGAGAGTTGAAGTTTAGTGGCCCTTGAATTAACTTAGGTTCATCCAGCTCCATTATTTCTTTGTCCAGGAAATTTTGTACTGTCTCTGCAGTGTCTCTTATCGACTCTACTTCCTTCCTTTTGGGGGCATCTAGACTGACTTGCTTATTGATATTTGTTTCTTCTACCTGTCCTTCCTCTTCCGGAACAGAGGAGTCTAATGCCTCAGATGGCTCTTCATCGTTTTTCTTTAATCCTTCGACATCCTTGTTAGAAAATGTTTCTTCTTTCTGTCCTTCCTCTTTTAGAACAGAGGAATCTAATGCCTTAGATGACTCATCATTTTTCTTTAATCCTTCAACATCCATGTAAGAAGGCTCTTCATCTGTTTCCTCTATAATGGGAAGATTAAATCTCTTCAAGGCATTCCGGAGAATTTCTTTTGTTTCATTTGCTATTTGGTCAGTTTCTCCAACCATGAGTTTATTCATCCGGGACTTACTTCGAAAATCATCTTTACAATCTTTAAAAACCATGTCCATTTGTTTTGGAGTGATAGTGGGACATAGCTGTATCACTATCTGCTCTCGGATCTCCAAGTCTTTTGCCTTTGCATTCTCTTTTCTTTGCTCCGATACATCTTCTAGGCTCTTTGGAATTAATGAAATTATTTCAATGAATGCTTTGTTATAGATATTCAAATACCTTACAGTAGCTTCCTCCAGAATTCTCTTGTCAGCATCATTGTATTCATCATAGAACTCTGTCATCAGCTGCAGGTTCCCATCCACAGTAACTGCCTTGATGATATCATCAATAGAAAGAGTAGGCTTCTCAACATACTCTGCTAACTTCTGCTCCACATCAACCTTGGGGGATTTTACTTTTGCTTTCTTCAATTCTCTGATCTCTTCATCTATCTCAGTCTCATCGTCATCCTTGAGACTCACATAGGCTCTTTTGGCCTTGGATTTCTTTCTCTTTTCTTTTGCAGATGAATGGGCTTCCGGATTTGCAGCTTTAGAGCTCCCAGAGGCAGAACTCTTGGTAGTTCTAGTCCGGGTGGAGGCTTCTACCGGAACCTGTTCTTTCTTTGCTTCCTCTTTTTCTTTCTCAATTTTCTCTATTCTTTCTCTGTTTGCAATAACTTCTCTGGTGATGCCAAATTTCTCAGCCAGTTCTTCAACTTCTTTTCTCACCTTTCTTTTTATCTCAGGCCTTCTTAGTTCAACATGCAGTTTTATGTTTAATTCTTTTAAAGTGCCAAACCTCTCTGCTTTGGGTTCTTTGGGTTGACTAAGTAAATGTTGAATATGAGTCTCCAATATGTTTCCATCAACCTCATAGCCCATGGGCAATATCCATACTGTCCTTGGCTCAACTGCCTCTATTAGGCATTGATCAGTATCTACCATAAAGCAGACTGTGTCTTTGTACTTCTCCACTATTGTTTTGGGAATTCTTTCTTTTGCTTGCATCATGCTCTGGAAGTTTTTGAAGTAACCCCAGAGAGCTGTCTTCCGGGTTTGAGTGTGACCAAGTTCATACAAGTAATCCCTGATCTGTATAGCAACCGGTTTGTCATTTTCCCAGATTAGACCTTTTGAGCCTGGTAACTCATTCATGAAGTAGAAAAACAAGCGTAACACCAAATCACCATATTTGAAAGAGTTCCTTTTATCTTTCTTGATCTTTTGCAGGTTCTCCAACAACTGATTCAACAGGAGTTCACACAGGTCATAATCTGCATTCTCTCTTAGCATCTGGTATGCGATGTAGATGGCAGTACCGAATATAGAGTTTTCTCTACTTGAATGGTAAATCTTGTATCCAATCACAATTGAGGCAAACTTGACATCCGGATCAGTGGTGTCATCAATGGTCATTGCTCTCTTATCATATTTTGAACCTGTGGCTTCAGATACTGTTTGATTCTTCACAGACTTAAGAGCAGGCAGCCCACCAATGGAGTGCAAACCAGTTACAACTTTGATGGCATCTTTGGTTATTTTGAAAGGCCTCATTAACCGCATGAAGTTATCATGGATCCTGCTTAAGATATACCGGACCCATTCGTCCTCTCCAAAAGACGGAAAATGTATGTAATGTGCAAAATGCTTATCTTTTAGGGTCTGGAACTCCGGTTTCAGATCAAAGTTCTCACTGCTTAACTGATTGCGGTATAGTTTCATCAATTTCAGGTCTCCAAAGTCCTCAATGTTTGCATGTATATAAACCCTAATGTCTTCTACATGGAGAACGCCATACGGGGTACGGGAAAATGCACCCAAAGGATCAACCTCAATAGATTTGTGAGGATGTTTCTTGAAAACTGGCCTTGGTCTCTCGGAAACATTTACAACCATAGGAGTAGCCATTCTAATCAACGAAGATTGGAGAGATTAAAAGAAATACCTCTTCACGCCTTAGGGTTTGGAGCGACTACCGAAACAGATTGCACTTGGATTCGATCTTCAACTGAGTTTGAGTGTTCTGCTGGATTTCTTCTCAGAGCTCTTCTCCCTTCTTCATGAGTGCAAAGTGTTGCAAATGATGGATGATAAACCTTTTAACCTTGCCCAAAAACCTAATTTCCCTTTGTAATAAATGCACAACTTAAGTCATCCGGTTACCCTGTTTTGAGAGAGATTTTCTTGAATCATTGCGCGGATCTTTAAAATCATTGTCTATGAGGGTTGACAACATATCTTCACCTTTTTCAAACATGCCATAGGTCCATGGATTAAAACATTTCAATTCTAGATCATACTGGATCTGTCTGTGAAATTTTGCTTTACCGGATAGCTGCCGATACAGGGGTTCCTCATAGCTTCCTCAAATTTGCATGCGGATTTGTCAAATTTTGACTGGACGAATTTTAAATGAATCTCCTCAAACCCTTTAAACCGCAACCTCTTATTTTGACTTAATCTGCCAAATTTAGGCACTCACTAGCTGGCTGGGGGAAAAAGGATCTTCTCTGTAGCTCCCCCTGAGCCAGAGCTTACTTTTTAGTTTTCGGAAGGAATATCAGCACCGGATTCCGGTGCGGATCCATCCCCAATATTAATTGTACTATTTACCCAAATCTTGTTCATCTCCTTTTGAACTTCATCCGCATTTAATTTACCTTTGCCTTTATCTTGTTTAGGATCATGATCCACCGGACCTTTTCTATTTTGACTCCTGCTTTTGCAGAATCTGGCTATGTGATCGGATCCATTGCAATTGTAACACAACATTTCTTTGCTTATTTGAATGATATCCTCTTGATCTGCACTCATTAGCCTTATGTCCAATTCTATTGCACGCAAAGCATCTACCATTGAAAGAATTGTTCATTTGCATATTTCTGCATTCATGAGATTTGTGACCATACCTTTTGCAACTGAAACATGGACTGGAGAAGGATGGATTGATTTGATTCATTCTGTTTCTACACTGGATTGCTTTATGACCGAACTTGTTGCAATTGAAGTAGTATCCATTGAAGGAAGGATATCTTTGAGCGTTTGGTTGTCTTACCGGAGGTCTTCTAGGTCTATTTCTTTGATTTCCTGATCCAAAGTTCTTCTGACCGGATCCAAAGCTTTCACCTTTCTCATATCCCAAGCCATGCTTATCGTCTACCCTCTTTTTACTTTCAAGAACTTCAAGTTGCGCTGAGCTTATCTTGAATTTTTCTTTGTATTCATTTGCAGATTGAAGATCTTGTTTAAGAGTGTCTATTTGGTTCTCAAGTTGTTCTTCATTATCTCTGGTTTCTTCAAGATCAGATTCAAGATGCCTGATTATTCTGTCCATTTTGTGGCAGTCCTCTGTTTTCTCCCTGAGAGATTGTTTTAGATTATCTTCAATCTTTCTCTTTTCTTCAATTTCTTGAGTGAATTTCATAACCTCTGATTCCATTTCATGCCTTATCATAATGACTTCTTTTGACAGCTTCTCACATAGATTATTTTTCTCATTCTGGTCCTCATCAGCATTATTGACCTCATTCTGATTTGCTAATTTCATTCTTTCAGCTCATTTATGAAATCATCAGCTTGCTTGAGTCTTTCTCTCAAATTGTTGACTTCAGAGTGGGATTGTTCAAGATCATCTAGGGCAGACTGAAGTTGTTCTTTCATACCATATGCATCCATTGAGATTCCCAGATCTTCCTCAAGCTGTTAGGCTTGTTCAGAGGAACTTAGCTCTGATACCAATTGTTGGAAACAATGCAGATAACTGAGAGGGGGGGTGAATCAATTATCTTATAACTTTTCTATTTTTACTTTCTTTTCTTATCTTATTATTTAGTGTCATATCAAAACAAGGCAATCATAAGAACTGAAAAAGAAATTAACACATAACACAAGGATTTTTACGTGGAAACCCTGTTAAGGGAAAAACCACGAGGTGACTAACCCAAGATTGTATTCTCTGTTAAAAGAATAAAGAGTACAAATTTGGCACTTGCCAATTAGGGCTCACTGCCCGAGCACACTGCTCACAAGAGGCCCACTGCCTACAAGACTTACAGTCTACAAATGCTTATAGATGATACCAAGGTGTTTGAATTGGTGAAAAACATCTATACATGTAGGAATTCAGTTCCAATTAGGCACAGCATACTGATCTGGCACATTTCATTCTTCCTCTGCTCAATATTACTTTCCTGTCACATTTCGGGCTTGAATTACTGTCTTTGCACTTGTCTCTGCTTTTCTTCGCACTTAATCATTCATCCTATAACTTCCACACACTCACAAGCTTGAATCCATCGAATATATATATATGCATCAAGGATTTCCAACAACTTCTTAGTCGGCAACAAGAATACCTGAGATATTTGCAAGTTATTGATCTGTTGGCTGAATCCATCCTTGATTAGTGATGCGCATCAAAAACGTAGGCATAGAAGTCATTAGTCATGTCGGCCAACGATGTATAATGCCACAAATTGATTGATCAATGCCTTTTGCACATCCGGATTGAGGTTTGATACTCTGTCGATCAATTCTTCCTTTGTCTGCTCTGCTTGACTGGAACCCAACACTCTGATGCTCATATCTTTTTCATGCTTTATCACTGGAGGCTAAATCTCTGGAATACAATAGTCATGATACCCCTCTTGACTTGTCCAAGTTCGCAACTTACTGAGTTACACCATCTGAGAGATCCGGACCTGATTGTCAGACCTTGTTACATACTCTGTTCTTGTTCCCTAGACCAAAACAATCTTCAATCTGACTTCCAGTATAGGCATATTATGTACTGCGGATGTGTAGAATAGACTTTGTTGCCATCAATGACAACACTTATGAAGCCACACAATGTCTCTTGCCAACAGGAAGGTAGCGGGTGCATTGGTCAAACCAAATGGCATGACCAGGAACTCAAAGTGCCCATAGTGACACTCGAATGCTGTCTTCTCCACATCCTCGCCTCTGACCCGAATCTGATGGTAGCCGGATCTCAAATCAATCTTGAAGAAGTAACAGGCTCCATGCAACTCATCAATCAACTCATCTATCCTTGGTATAGGGTACCTGTTTTTGATGGTCTTCTTGTTGAGCTCCCTGTAGTCAATGCACATTCTAAGAGTCCTATCCTTCTTCTTCACCAGAACCACAGATGATGCAAACGGACTCTTACTAGGTCTGATGTGACCCATCTCGAGAAGCTCTTTGATAGCCTTCTCGAACTCATCCTTATACCTCTTTGGGTGCTTGTATGGTGTAGTTATTACTGGCTTGGCACCCTCTTCCAACTCGATCACATGCTCAAACCCTCTATCAGGAGGTTTACCTGGTGGAATATCACTAAACACTTTGGTGTGTTTAGTAAGTAAAGACTGTATGTCCGGAGGATATGTATGCTTCTACTGATCTGCTGCAGGCATCACCATAATCTCTGCTGCCCACTCCACCTGATCATGATGAATCATTCGCTCCATCGGCTTGAGAGAAACAACTCTCAGCGCACCATCTAAAATGCCTCTAAGCACATGTCTAACTCCATCCACCTCAAACTTCATCTCCATCATCCTCAAGTTGAGTGTGAACTCCCCAATATCATGCAACCACTTCATACCCAACACCCCATCCATATCACCCATGCTGACAACATAAAATTCTTATTGGCAAGTGTATTTGTTCAATTGGATTGATAGATTGGGTATCCTCCTAGTGCAGGTGAGTACGAAACCATCCGCAACCTTCACCTTAAAGCCCTCAAACTCCTCGGTTTTCAGCCCTCTCTTGGCGACCAAGCCCTCATCTATGAAGTTATGAGTGGCACCTGTGTCAAGTAATGTAATACATCGCTGCCCACCCAATACTCCTCTTATCCTGAAAGATCCCTCCCTCTGGATACTGGAGATACGTGTTGTAGGTAGGGCTGTATCATCCTCTTTATCTGATGCTTCCTTTGGGCCCTCTGATTCTGCATCCTCAGCCTCTGAATGGTAGTCTGAATGGGGCTCTGAATCAACAAACTCATCCGCTGAAAAATACTCCAACTATTTGGCCTTCCCTTGGGCAGCACACTTGTGCTTAGGATCCCAAGGCTCACAGCAATGGAAACAGAGCTTCTTCCTCAAGTCATTCAACTGATCCCTGTCCAATCTGGAAGAATTCTTATGTTGCTGTCCCGCATCTCTCTGGAATGGTCTCCTATCTCTCTCCTTATCCCTCCTCTGCGGAAACCCTTTGGATTGAAACTTGTTCCTCCACGCTGATGACTCCAAGTCTCTAGCCTTCTTCATGGCCTCCTGGAGTGAAGTAGGGTCAAAGCCCTTAACCCACCCACGAAGTTGGTCTGACAATCCATCAATGAAGAGAACAACCAATCTGCGCTCAGTAATATCTGGAACCATAACAGATATGTCCTGGAAATCAACAATGTAGGAGTCTACTGATCCGTTCTGTCTCAACTGTGTCAACTCCTTAAACTGTAACTCTAGGTCTTTTTTATCGAACCTGTCGATCAGTCTAGCTGTAAACTCCACATATGAAGTGACCTGATCGTGACCCAATGTGACCTTCCCATTGCTCCACCATTTGTGAGCAGTCCCCTCCGAGTGTAAAGCTGCATATGTAATGGCGTCCTCCTCTGGCATGGGACTAATTTGCAAGTAGTTCTCCAATTTCTGGACCCAAGCTCTCGTGGTGGTCTTACCCGATCCATCGAAGTAGGGAAGTGTCATCTTACTTCCTTTCCTTTGCAATTCTTGGTTCTGAGGTCTACCTCCCCTGCGAGGTTTACACTTAAGCCTGATTTTATAATATTCAGCAAATGTCATCTCATTTCTGAAAGCATCACTGGACGCTCTCTAGTCCCTCAGAATCTCCCCCTGAAACTCCACCTGTGTGGGATCTTGCTCAGGAACTTGGTTTCCGGGAGCAAATATAGGGATGCCAAGTCTATCTCCTACAGTGAACTGCGAAACCCTCCAGTGTGTAACCGATGCCTCGTCCTCATCATCTTTGTCCCTGTGTCTATCATCCTGGTTCCTATCCTCGTTATTCCTTTCTCCCCGGTTCCTGTCACCGTTGTGTCTATTACCCCCGTCATTTCTGTATCTATCTCCTCCATCGTGTCTGTTTCTATCACCGTCTTGGTACCTATTCCTGTCACCTCCATTGTACATGTTCCTGTTGCCTCCGTGGCATCTGTTCCTGTCACCTCCGTTGTACATGTTCCTGTCACGGTGATTGTCCCCGTTATTACACAACCGTTCAATGGCGTGTGTCATCTTAGCCTGTGCCTCGACCATCTCTCGTCGAGACTCCCTCATCTCTAGGGTGAGTGCCACCAAAATATCACGCGCACTGGGTTCTGGTTCTTCCCTGTCACCCATCTCTCCTGTAGGTCCTGTAACTGGTAGAAGCTCACCTGAAAAGGGGTCCGTTCGTGAGACCTGCCAATCATCCTCAGTAGCAACAACCTCTACCTCTGTATCTGTATCAAATGGATATACTGGTGGTGCTGGAATTACTTGTTCAGCCTGCTGCGGAACCTGAGTTGCCTGCTGTGACCTATTCCTCCTAATATTATAAGGATGTGATGAAGATGCTGTAGGATTCATATCTCAAACATAAAGCGTACATGCTTCATTTTCATCTGCATGTTCATACTTTCAACTGCATGTCTGTTCAATCTCACAGGATGGCAAGATCATAGCTCTGATACCACTGTAATGTGCCGTACCTGTTGGTATATTTTTAAAATCTTATGTGTGATATTTTATTATTATTTTGTGTGGTCTTCAGATAGATAGAAGATGCAGAAGGTGTTTATGTTTTCCTGTAGATGTGTGATGCCGGAGCATACAATACAGAGCATATAACCTAAACCCAGAAAATATATAATAGATATAAAGAAACTATCGACTACCTAGATAGTAAAATGGCCAATAATGAATTACTGTGACATACCCATGTTCAGATATGCAACTTGGTACAACAGCCGGAAGTGATCAGCAAGTGGGTATGGCTGAAAATGCATCAAAACTCAATACAATGATAAGAGTGGCTCATACAAATGCTATCAGCAATGAAGAAGGCCTGAAACGCCTTTCTAAGACCATACAAGAAGCTGCAAAGTAGTGGAAAGAGTCTCTAAGGGACCCACGCCTCACTGGTACATGGTACGGCCTGGCTAAAGATATAAATCTGCACACAAACTGCTGATAAACGTCATACACAGCTTTGAACACAAACAACAACAATCTCCAAGGGAAGGCGACCCAACCCCAACAGAAATCGACCTCAAAAACCCACACAAACAGCCTACCATGAGGTACGACCAGCCTCCAAAGGTACGACTTGCAGCATAGAAAGTACGACTGCCTTACTCTGCCCAACAATCACTCCGAACAGCCACTAATACCTCTCACAAAATCAGTATGAACATTCTCTAACAGAAAATATATCAAATCAGCTCCTGAAACTTCATTTCTCAATCTTCTTTGAAGCACACATGTGAATGCTGGATGCATCCACTCACAATGGCACCGTTGGGTGGTCTTTCACACATGTGGAATGCCGCTACTCAGGGAGGTTTTCGTCTCCAAGAGCCTCTGGTTTGAATCTTCAAACCATAGAGCCAAGCTCCAAAACCCTAGCAAATGAAATTTCAATGAGAGAAGAAAATAATAATCCAAGCATATTCAAATGAGAGCACTTTTCCTCCTTTTATACTTTTCCAAGTGGGAGTCTCTAAAATCCTCTTGCATATGGGATAAAACATGAGAGGGAAATATATCATTTTAAAACACTTTATTATTACTTAGGGATGGGCGCCCAAGGTCAAGACATTAAGTTATGTCTTCATTTCCTCAATATTCACTTTTTCCCTTATTTATAATAAAGTCCATATTAATATACATTAATAAATCTTCGGACTTTAAAATAAATATGAAGATGGTGTCGGAAACCAATGATCTTTAGCCCACCGGAAAGGTCTCGACAACACGCATCAAATCCAACTCTGAAAATTCCGAACCGACACAAAACCTGAACTTACTAAAAATAGTAACGACCAAGAGCCCACTGAGCCAACCACGAAGGTGCCAATTGGATCCACAAAATACGAACCACAACTTCATCACCGACAAAGACCACCAAGGCCAAACTAACCACAGTTCCCTAACCAAACTGCTAGCCCACGGGAACTCCATGATGGACTAACCATGTGTCTAGAAGGGGACATTACACATTTCAGATCATCATTCAGCTTATATCATTTTTTATCTTCCCTTGTGGATTTGCACCTTTGTTTGCATTTATTTTCCAAGGATGAAAACCCTTGTGAAAATAAGGTGGATTGGACGAAAACCCAATCTCATCTTGGAGGTGGATTCATACGGAATTCACAATTGCACTTCATTGAAGATCTACAAAGTTTGGAGCAGAATTGTACATCTTTTGGAGCAGCATTTTGATTATTATTTGGAGCAGCATTGAAGATCTTCTTGAGCAGAATTCTAATTGCTTTAGAGCAGCATTTTGTTAGGGTTTAATCCGTAAGCTTGGATCGCCACATTCAAGGAAGGGTGAATTACATTTGGAGGGCAGAGTTTGGCATTTTGAGAGGATTACGGTTTGAGTTTCATATCAGCAGCAGAGCAGACCTGTATGCCATCTTGGACAGCATTAGAACATCATCATTGGGCAGAATTTTGACGTCTTTTGGTGCAGCCTTTGGAGCAGACTTGTGCGCCCTCTTTTGGGATCATTATTGGGTGGTATTGTGAGGCAAAAGTCTTCATCACTTAGGGCTTCTAAACCCTAGTTCGTAGCAGCAGATCTGAGTGCCATTAGGAGCAGCAATTCATGATATTTTATGCCACATTTCCTTAGGGTTTCCTGCCCTAGGATTGGCACCATTATTTGGTGGGCTTGAGGAGCATAATTTGGTATGTACAAACCTACTACTAAGTCTGAATTGTAAGGGCAGAAATCTGAATTGTAATTAGGCATGTTTGAGCCTAAGCTCCCCGGGGACGCGTCCCCTGCATTTTCCTGCCCGTACCCGTCCCGGGGACGGCCAGGAAACGTCCCCTAGCCGTCCCCGTTTCACCTGGGACGTCACCTTTTTTTTAAGAAACTTAGGGGACGGCTAGCCGTCCCCGGTACGGCCGGGACGCCCCTCGACCTTATCGGGGACGGCTATGGCCCAACAAAATTTAAACACAAAAAACAAAAAAAAACACTTAAAAAAAAAGAAAAAAGGGATGGGGGGGCCCACAAGGACCCCCACATCCCTCTTAAATATACCTAAACCTAAAAAACATCTTATATCATCCAAAAACAAAAAACATTACATTACCTCATTTTGGCATTCTTGAACAGTAGCTTGAAGAGGAGCAATAGCAGTTGGAGGAGGGTAACAACAATGAAGAGAAGGCATTAGGGCATCAAATCATCGTCATTTGAGGTAAGATTGACATTCTTTTTTTTTTGTTCATATTCCTTTCTATTTTTTTAGTTTTGTTTTAAATTTCAAACACATGGGGAGGGTCTTTTTGTTTATTTTTTGTGTTTATTTTTTGTTTTATGTTTGCTTGCAGCTGTCTATTATCATTTTTCAAACAAAAAAACAATGAGCAGTAGTGAGAGTAGTGAAAGTTTTGAAAATGAGATTGAAATTCAAGTGCAACCAAGTAGAACTAGTACTAGAGGCTGTAAAAAGAAAGGGGGTTGTGCTAGTGGGAGTGGTACAGCAAAGAATGTGAGTTCATCCAAATCTAATGCATTTGAATGCCCCTCCAAAACACTTGCCAGTTATGCAAAAGGCCCATTTAATTCTAAAAAACCTCTCTTACAATTTGCAACCCGCATAGACACTGACAAGAGAAAGAATACTGGGGGGAGTAGAGTATGGCTTTGTCATATTTGCAATGATACCTATAGAGGCAGCTATACAAGAGTTTATTCTCACCTTTTGCATTTGGGTGGAGTAGGGGTAAAGAGTTGCAGAACTATCTCCCTAGCTGAGAAGGTTGAGGCAACTAGGTTGCACGTGGAGGGGGAGGCAAGATCTAAAGGATTGTCAATGGAGAGTATGCCTAGTGTGTCTGAGTCATTGCCTTCACAAAGCCAAGTGGAAGAGGTTTCTAGTAAGGGAAAGAAAAGAAGTTCTACTGTTGCAGGGTTGTTCAATGCACAAACACGAGAGGTGGCCGATTCTTCCATTGCTAGATTTTTCTATGCCCATGTCATACCATTTCATGTGGCATGCTCTTCCTATTTCAAACAAATGTTTAGAGATGTTACAGTTGTTGGTCCTTCATATGCCCCCCTGGAGAACATTAGCTATGCACCACCTTACTTGAGAAGGAATATTCTCAGGTGAGTATCTTGATGGAGGACATGAGACAAACTTGGATTAGGGATGGTTGCTCTATTGTCATGGATGGGTGGACCGACATCAAACGTCGACCACTCATCAATATCATTGTCACATGTCCAGCTGACTCTTATTTTCTTAGAGCTATTGATTGTACAGGGAAGAAGGATGCTCACTTCCAATTTCAGATTTTGAAGGATGCCATAGAAGTGGTTGGGGCATCTAATGCTGTCCAAGTGGTAACAGATTCAGCCTGTTTATGTAGGTCAGCTGGTTTGATGGTGGAGGGTGCATATAAGCACATTTTCTAGACCCCATGTTGTGTTCATGCATTGAACAACGCATTGAAAGATATTGGGAAGATTGCTTGGGTGAAGGAAGTGGTGGCAGAAGCTAGAGATATACAGATGTTCATTTGCAACCATCAAACCTCATTTGCATTGTTCAGGACTTTTTCGAAAAAGGAATTCCTCAAGCCCGTGGAAACTAGATATGCCAGCTATTTCATTTTGTTAGAGAGGATGGTTGAGATGAAGGAGCCTCTACAATTATTGGTGGTTAATTCAGAATGGAATAGATGGCCAGAGCCAAATTCAACCGAAGGAAAAAGCGTCAGGCAAAAGGTCGTTGACAAAGAATGGTGGTCCACAATAAGGCATGAAATTGAAATTTCAAATTGCTGATTTTCATTTTATTTATATTATGATATTATCAATTCATTAGAAATTTAAATCTTGTTCTTAAATTGCTGATTTTTGTAACTTGTTTTCACTTGCAGCTATGTTTGCTCCTTCATTGCACCTGTTGTGGATGTCTTAAGATGTACTGACACAAAACTCTCCTAGTCTTGGAGAGATTTATGAGACATTTAATAGCATGCTTGGAAAAATGAAGCAAGCCATTCAGAGCAAGGATCCAACTTTGGGATTTTATGAGGAGCATCTTAGGCCCATTGTGACGCGGAGGTGGGACACTATGAACACCCCACTTCATATGGCAGCATATGCTCTAAATCCCAAATGGTATGTAGCTACACCTGGAAGAGTGCCTCCATCTCATGATGATGAGGTGAAACAAGGGTTCATGAGGGCCCTTGAAAAAATGTGTACTAAGGAGGAGGCTTCTATACTTCGCTCACAATGGATGGTTTTTGTCAATCTGTGGTCCAAACTTTAGCAAAAAAGAGGCGAGGATGGATAGAGCTACATTAGCTCAAACTGACCCTATTGGATGGTGGATGTGGCATGGCACGGATGCACCAGAATTGAGGACACTTGCCACTCGCCTCCTTGGACAAATTGCCAGTTCCTCTGCTGCAGAGAGGAATTGGTCCACATATGGCTTCATTCAGTCAGTGAAAAGGAACAACCTTACCTCTAGACGATCAGAGAAGTTGGTGGCAGTGCATAGTGCCTTGCGGCTACAGGATCGACATAGACCTAAGTATCGTCAGACTCCAGCTGCACGTTGGGATGTTGATCCGGAGGATGTTATGTAGATTGATGAGGAGGAGGCACAGGAGGGATTGGTTGGGGTTCCATTGGATGATGTAGACCCTCATGGTGGTAGTGATTCGGACTCAGATTCCGATTTTGATGCAGTATTAGGAGAGGCTGATTAGGGACAGCCATATACTCTATGTTTTTGTCATTTTGTTGTTGAAACTTGAAACTTGCAGCCTTTGAGCATTTTGATATAATATATATACAGATTGTCGTTGAAAACAATTAAATTTGGTTTATTTGTTTGCCAATTCTCATGTGACAAGTTGAAAGCTAAGTTCAAGTGTAATGTTATGGTTATGTATGCATGTTTTAATTTTCTATAATGTCTATAATGAATGCCTTATCAATGTTATCATATAAATATTTGAAATTTCCTTATATTTAAAAAAAGAACTTATTTTTTTAGTAGCCGTCCCCTGCCGTCCCCTAAAAAATGGCAAAAAAAATCGCCGTCCCCGAAACTCGTCCCCGCCCGTCCCCGTCCGTCCCCGTCCCCAATACTTGGGGGAGCATAGGTTTGAGCCCATTCATTGGATGTAGTTGCATATTCCAAAGTCTGATTTTTTGTAGCAGTAGTTGGTGTGATTCAGAAATTAGTTTTGCCTTCATTTTAATTGCCATTGGATGTTCTTTATTTGCGGATCAGTTCATGTTTGGACCTAATATCATAAAGGTTTATGTTTGCCCTATTATTTGAGCATTTTAAATGCATTTGTGTTAGCTGTGATTAATGGCTTAAGAGCAGAAATAAAAGCAGAATTCTAGGGTTTTGGGTAGAATTCAGAAATTTGAATCAGAATTTTAGGAAACAAAATGACTACAACGGGCAATGAAGTTGTGGGATGTAGAGCTAGAGCATACTTATTTGGATCCTTTTGCTGTCCAATAATCTTTATTTTTTGAGGCGTTAGATAACCAACATATATTTATTGTGAGTGCTAGTGGCACTCCTTGTGGTTCTTCTAATCTACTTACATCATCGAATGCCAATGATTATGATATTTATGGAGACCCATATGACACTAATTGTGGATTTTATTATTTAAATATTGAACAATGAATATGTATCATGACATTCGATTTTGGCAAATTGATATTGAAGTAGTATTTTTAATTTTATGGTGGTTTTGTTTAATATATGCATGGTATGTGATATTTTGAACTTAATTTTTTTTTTTTTTTTGTATAGACATACCCAAAACAGAGGCAACCCCAATTCTTTTTGCCATACAGGCGTACTTGACTATAAAGACTGACCTTTTTGTAATAAAGTCACCATAGTGACTTAGTAATAAAGTCATTGTAATGACTTAGTGGTGTGTTAGTGTCACTATTATTAGTGTTCAGAATCTTGGACAAATGTAACATTTATTTATTGTCGGTTACATCTCCCAAACTCTATATAAGGAGATGAATGTCTTTGTAATACTTACTCCAATATTTTATAATATTATATTGTGTTATTCGTTTGTGTTTATTGCTCATTTCTAATTTGGTATCAAAATGGATCGTGCAGAGGTGTGGGTTGCATTAGCAATCACAGGCACAAACTAGAAGTCACGTTTTTTCAAAACTAATTGCTGAAGTTCATAGGAAAATCTCACAAAAATTGTGGGTAGTTATTGGTGCGATATGTAGGAACATGAGTTAAAAAAAAGGGCATGAACTAGTTTGGAAGAATCACACCATTTTTAGAAGGTTGTCATGTTGTGGGAAGAAAAATTCCAAAAAATTAGCCGTGGGAGGGTGCCATTTTTTTTTTTGGGTTGCAATTTTTGGATTTTACAGTCCAAAAATGCATGGAGATTTTGCAGAGCAATGTTGCGTAGGTTGAACGCAAGGTCAATGACAACCGACGAGTTTCAAAACTTGAATGTAGTTGCGAGTTTGCAAACATCTAAGCAAGGTCACTGGATTTTCATATTCACCAGAATTTGCATTAGATTGTTTGATGGAACCACAAACTGGTTCCACACAAACTTGCAACACTTTCTTGAAACAAAGGATAATACAAACATCAATCTCAAATTACAGAGAGTTATACAATTGATTAAATGGGCCTTTTGTCCAGGTGACAGGAAGTTTAAATAGTTTCATTCATTCCACAATTGTGCCAGAAATAGAAGTAACATCCAACAGACGGGCAACTGTTTGGGAGATCGAAGGGAGAATACTGTTCAGTTGGTATGGGAAGTTTTGAAAAACTTCCTATCGTCTCCAACAGCAGGGAGGGAACGATATGGGACGTGGTGAAGACTAAGGCGAGACAGGAACAATCGGGAGGAAAAGAATAATAAAGAGAAATCGTAGTGACAGGAAAAAGAGAGGGGGATCAGGGCAGGAGACAGGAATGGATGAAACGAAGAGATTTAGGACTGTTACAGATTTTGTCTGCGTGGTTGTAAGTCCAGCAAAGTCAATATAAGAATATTATGCCTCAGTCCCATGGGTCTGTGTGATCTATGTAAGTTTTGCCAAAGAAGAAATTTGATATGCAAGTTTTCAGTCGAATTCATGTGTCTGTTGGATGTTAGTTTTATTTCTGGCACAATTGTGGAATGAATGAAACTATTTAAACTTCCTGTCGCCTGGACAAAATGCCCATTTAATCAATTGTATATCTCTCTGTAATTTGAGATTGCTGTTTGTATTATCCTCTATTTCAAGAAAGTGTTGCAGGTTTGTGTGGAACCAGTTTGTGGTTCCATCATTGTTTTACAGTTGCAGCGAGACAAGAACAAAATCATGAAAGCTTGTGCATTGTTAGAGTTGGTGAGTAGTACCAAAAGATTTGGGTAGTCTGCATTTTAATTTTTTATTTTTTTTGGAAATTTCTGAAAGAGTTTGTTGAGTAGAAGGATTATTTTTTGGGGTATTTTTTATTTTTCCGAGAATGGTAATTCCAATAGATAAATATTCTAGGCTCAACTTCCACACTTGGAAAGTAAAAATCCAAATTCAACTGATGAACAAGAAGTTGTGGGGAATAGTAAATGGGAATGAGAAACCACTTACATATACAAATAAATTATAGGATTGGTAGAGCAAAGATGATAAAGCCAAAGCCATTATTGGTCTTGCTCTCTTTGATCTTGAGTTATGTCATGTAGGTTTGGAAAAATCATCCAAGGAAATCTGGGATAATCTGAATAAATTGGTTGGAGCAAAAATAGTTGATGCAAAATTTTCTCTAAAGCTCAATTTGTTAGACTCAAGATAGCTAATGGAGTCATTATGTCTAGCCACATAAACAATCTGAGATCTCTTCTTGATAGCTAGCAGAAGTCAATGCTATAGAAGATGACGAGGATTGCAAAGCCATTTTATTAAATAGTCTGCCTTCTAAATTCAACAATGTCATTTTCATCCTTAGTTAACTACCTTCTCAAATTCTAGAAGATATGATTTCAGCTCTCTTAGTTGAAGAAAAAAGAACAATTGCAGGAGATACAAAAGATGATCCTCAACTTTAGATGCCATTGTACTCAAGAAATAACCATAGGAGATTAGATCAAGACAAAAGGGAGATTGAATGTTACTATTGCAAGAAAATAGGTCACACAACATGGAATTGTAGAATTCAAGCCAATGATGTTCTTAAGGGAAGCTCAAAGAAAAACTAAATGAAGCTAATATAGCCATTGTTGAAGATCCTCTAGATATTGGTAGTGGTCAAGAATTCGTTGATGAAGAATATGTATTTTAAGAAGCCTACACTTTGAAGATAGGAAGAGATCTAGTGTAGATGAAGCTCAACGTAGGTGGCTGCCCAATTAGTTCAGAAGTTTGTGGATCTTGGGAATTATACCCTCATGAGGTTCACGAGACAACTTGATGGAGCACTATGGATGTAGCTAAACATGGATGGTTGTCCAATAATTCGAGAGATTTGTAATTTGGGAGTTTGGGGAGGTGGAATCTGAGAACTTAAGAATTCAGCTCGACAGCTACACTATTACGAGGGTTGTGAGGCAACTTGATGGAGTTCTACCTTGTCCAAGAACTGTTTTAAAAAAAAAGCTTCTGAAGAATATATGGTTCTATTTGGTTTTGAAGTTTTTAGTTTTTAGTCATTGTGTTAGTATGTTTTTGCTTTTAGTACAATAATCCTTAAGAGTGGTGGTTAGAATATAAGGCTTACCTTTGCAATAAAGTCACCGTAGTGTCTTAGTAATAAAGTCACCTAGTGACTTAGTGGTGTGTTAGTGTTGCTATTATTAATGTTTAGAATTTTGGACAAGTGTAACGTCAGTTACATCTCCCAAACTCTATGTAAGGAGAAGAACCTCTTTGTAATACTTACCCCAATATTTTATAATATTATATTGTGTTATTCATTTGTGTTTATTGTTTAGTTCTAATATGAACACCCTTACCCGAACTCAAATTGGCAACTTAGATTTGGTTAGATTGAGGGAGAATTATGTTAGCAAATATGATTGGCTACAAGTATAAAATTGCGTAAATGCAAATTGTGTACTTATACAAAAAAGTTAGTGCATTATGAAAAGTTATATCTTTTAGCATCAAAGACATACTATTGATAATGATCAAAGTTTGGTTTGACTGCATGTTATTTATTTCATTATTAGAAGTTATGAGATTTTATCCCATCTCGTTAGGCCTTTTATATTCTATGTGCAACTCATACAAAATTCAAATTTATCACAATTGTAGGATGTTGTTGTCAAATGACTAACCTAACCTCATCATTTAATTTTTTTCCATCCTTGAATAACATGTATAGCTTTTGAAGAGTGAATGTACGGCTACCCATGCCAGCAGTTTCAATAATGGAAAAACCTTGCCCATCATAAACATATAAATTTGTAGTCTTAAATTTCACCATTAAGGAAAAAGCTTCGAGAAAGAAGCCCTGGATAATATTTACATGGAAAAGACACTTTGATGTTCTGTAATGAACATTTTATCAGATTATCATCATTTAATTTTTTTTTCCATCCTTGAATATAGCTTTTGAAGAATGAATGTACGGCTATCAATGCCAGCAGTTTCAATAATGGAAAAACCTTGCCCATCATAAACATAAAATTTGTGGTCTTAAATTTCACCATTAAGGAAAAAGCTTCGGGAAAGAAGCCCTGGATAATATTTACATGGAAAAGACACTTTGATGTTCTGTAATGAACATTTTATCAGATTATTCTATTTTAATAAATTTGGTAGATAATGAGGCAGATTTTCATGGATGCATCATTTCTCGCATGTACATCTAAATGTATAGTTTACGGTCATTGCAGGTTCCATATGGGTCTTGCTGAGGGAAATATGAATATCTGGTCATTTGTTTGTATTGCATGGTTTAATGTCATAGTAGTACAGATCTCTCTTTTTAGGGTGACACATCAATTTGAGCTCAATTTAGCTTATGTATTTTCAGGTTGCACAGTGTCAATCAGAGCAGGCAGGTAGTATATGCCAGCAAATGATGAACAATAAGAACATGGGACAGTTGCTTTCCCGGCAGAGTTTTGCTGATAACAATATATTTTCTGATATGTCTTCAAGTCTCCTTCATGAAAATCAATTGAGAGGAGATAAAGGACAAGTAGCCCCTGCTGTTCCAATGCAGACCATATCTCCCTTTGCAGATAATGTAGCACAAATTGATGAAGACCATAAGAAGGCTGCAGCTGCTGTTGCAGCAAAACTTGCAGCTTCAACTTCGTCTGCACAAATGCTTTCCTACGTGTTATCATCTCTTGCATCAGAAGCTGCTTCTATGAGCAGTGGTTTGAGAACAAGTGCTGCTCCAGTTGGACTTTCAACAGATTATCCTCCAGAGAAAAGGCCAAAAACCGAACAGCAACATTCTAATTCAGAAGACGGCTTGCCTTACATGGTTCATCCTTCCCCTGCTCTGCCTCAGAGTAATTCAATGAGATTGCAGGTTACCCCTCCATCGCAGCAAGTGTCTCCCTTGCAGCATCAAGCATCTCCTTCCAACTTGCAGCATCAGTCAATGAATATTCAGCACCAGACATCTCCTTCAAAAGTACATCATCAGGTATCATCTCCGTTGCCAAATCAAGATTCTTCTTCTATGTCTCATCAAGTGTCTCCTCTTCAACCTCAACATCAACCTCAACCTCAGCCTCCACCTCCACCACCAATGCAGTACATGGAAGGTGTAGGGAGTATGATGGGAATGCCTTATGGGTATGGAGGGGGTGGCATACGACGACCACCACCATTACCTGGTTATCCAATGCTTGGATTGCCTCCCCCAGGAACACCACATTACTCGATACCTCCTAATCCTTACCAGTCATTTCAACCATCTGACATTAATTTCTACAATCAGCCACCCTTGCCAACTGCTCCACCAATTTCTCGGCAATAAATGCTGCAATCAATAGACATCTTGAAATTGCAGCAATGTAACTAGATAATGCAGCTTGATGCAAATATCTTCCTGCCTGTGTGGATTAAATGCATTCACGATTGTTGTATTTGCAGTCTCACTTAAGTGGGCTGTCTGATCTTGGGATTGTAGTACTCATTCCTAAGAACTAGTCGGGAACTTTGTACATGCTCAGGATTCAAGCGTTTTTTTCTTCTGAATTTAACTTAAATGCATATATCCGCAAAGTTTCTTATTAGACAATAATACGCATCAGATTTCTGCAGATTGCAGACCAGATTGTTAATAGAAGTTTAGATTATGGAATTTTATTGTTTAGTTAGTAACTAAGTCATAGCTTCTGTGTAGAATCATTCAATTCCTTTGCTGTTTGATGATATGCGTACATTCTTTCTGCAAGTTGGGTCACATGATTGAAATGAAAAGATGTTAAAACTTAAAAGTCGGGATAATGTTATAGCTTCTGTTTAATATCTTTAAAGCAGTTCACATGATTCAAGGTTTTTAGATTCATTTTCATTTGTTTGGCAAATATGCACAACTGTCTTAAATGAGTAAGCTGTAACATTAACATGCATTTCAATTTTTTGTATATTTTTGGGAGAATAGCCATCAATAATGTTTATGCATTTCCTCATCACATATATCCATAGTTGCAAGGAGATGAGTACCAGTATTGGGATGTGAGATGGGGATGGGTACTGGTAGTGGTACGGGCATCGGTATGCCATTTTTTAAAAAATGGGAGACGGGTACAAGGAGAGGTAAAAAATAAAAAATATTTATATATTTAAATTTAGGAAAAAATTCTAAAATATTAATATATACTGATAAAATAAAAATACTAACACACTAAAATGTTAAATTTTAGAAGTTTGCTATTACTATAAATATAATAAGTACTTAGCTCCTTAAGAGCAAGAACTTAGAAAATACTACTAGAAGTCAAATGAAGAGTCACCACTTAGATATCACTGAGAACTCTATGCTTTAACCACTTGATCTCAACCTGTTGGACTATTTTTAATTTTTAATTATAATTTTTTTTATTTTAAATTTAGATTATAATTTTTTTTTAATTATTCATTATTGATTTTAAAATTTAAATTTAACCAGTTTAAAAAGAAAAACACTTAAAATTTATAAAATCAAAATTTAAAAATTTAACGTTTAAGTTCTTTACTTGGTTAAAAAACAACAAAAATTTAAAACTCAAAATAAAAACAATAAAATACTTAATGCTAAAGAATAATTATATTTGAAATTATAAATAAAAATTAAAAATTAGAAAAAATAACATTCTACAGCTATAGTCTAATAGACTAAGTACTAGGACTCTAAACTTCATTGAAAATACCGTCACTATTGCTGCTGCTGCACGTGCATCCTTAAATTGTTGCTGCTTAGACAATTTATCACTCGCCTTGCTGTTCGATTTCCACTGTTCAACATTTCTCACTTGCCTATTCGGTCTAGTCACCATTTTTTTTCACTTAAGTCGGCTGTTTTTCCCACTATAGGTGGTTGTTTTCCCTCTGTAGTTTTTTTATTGATTTAGGTTTAGGTTTTTTATTTATTTTTTTCACTTTTTAGTTTGTGAACTAGTTTCATTTTATTTTACTTATTTTTTCAATTATAAGTATAGGAGAAGCTTGCATCCAGAAAAATAAATCCCTCAGAGATGTTGCAAGATTTGATCCAATGTCTTCGGTCATCGGAGACACTTTTCTACCTGTCTTCTATACCAAAGACATATTCCCATACCAGAGATGCATCCTAGGGGACATGTGATGCGTCTCCCTGCTACTTGCATGTAAGATATAAACATGTCTTACATTGGGACTAAATGTAATACCCTTAATCAAAAAATAGAAGAAATCATTAGAAGGAAAAGTAGTTAGTAGCTATGCTAACCAAGGTAGTTACCATGTAAATCGTTAGCAATGTTGGATTCTATTAGTACCGTTTGGATGGAATTATGTGTATTCGCATTGTTCTTTAGAAATTCGCATATTTTAACATTAAAGAATGAAGGACAAAGAGACATCAATTATTTGAAGGCCGCTTGTCAAGGAAATTTAAGAAAGAATTTAGCCATCAATGAAGCAATGATAAATGTTGTGGGGGAATTGCAAAAGTTGAGATGGGATACGGCTAAACACATTAATTGGATGATCTAATCATGAAGACTTATGCGTCATTAATAGGATATTACATGCCAAGTTTTATCTGATTGAGATTACATCCATATATAAATGATTAGTAAATTGACAACATGATAATTTTCCATGTTGAACATAGATTTTATTTCCTACAACAGTCCTCCTTAACAAAAGTTAGGAAATTTATCATCCATATATGTTGCAGAGCATGGTAGCATTGCACTCAAAAAGCTCAAAATTAGTCCCCAATATTTGCATCCCATTACAATCGCTGTGATTTTCATACAATCATACTCCGTAATAGATGTTAAGGTAATTTATCATCAGTATATACTACAAAGCATAATAGCATAGACTTAAAACAAATTGGGATTAATCCCGAATAATCGCAACCTAATGGACTTGCCTCCTTGTTTATGAGATGTTCTCAGAGTATTTCAAAAAGTGGTTCCAAATATATATATATATTATATGGGGTTTGTGGGTTGAACTAGCATCAAGATTAGAAGTATAATTAAGATTTCATTTTTGTATTGTTTGTTTTGTGGCTTTGATTTTGCTAAAAATCATTTGCTTTAATATGGAATCATAGCTAGCCCCTTTTTGTTTTGGCTGTAGTGTTCTGCACTTGTGAGTGTTTAGAAGACAATAGGTGGAGGTTGCACGTGCAACATTTGTGTGCAATAATGTAATAGTGCAACTCCCATTACACTTGTTTGTTAGCATCTTTTGTTTGTAATTGACATCATTATAGCATGCAATTGTCGTCTATTATTAGATGTTCTTCAATAATATAAGGCTGCCATCTCAAGTCTCTTCTCTCATCTCACTCTTGCTACCAACATTGATACTAGATCTATAGTTTGTTGAAGCTTACTTTGCCAAGAAATTACTCTTGATCCTAAAGAGAAGATGTACTCAATAATAGACTGTTGTGTATCAATTGATCTTTCCCAAAGAATATATCCAATCAAACCAAAATCTATTGTCCTCTAAAAGAGCATGCCAAAGTCAAGAGTGCCTTTGACATACCACAAAACTCGTTTTGTGGCTAACCTGTGATGAAGTTTCATTTTTAACAAAAATCGAGAGATACCTAACAACAAAGTAAAGATCCACTCTACTAGTTGTAATATACATCAAGCTATTTACGAATTGCCTGTAGAGTGAATCATCAATTGAGCATGATTCATCAAAGTGGCCTCCACAGGTGTAGAAGATGAGTTACAATTTGTCATTCAAAAGTATTCCAAAAGACTTGTTTCATATTTGAACTAAACCATGCAAATGCCATGATCAAATTGCAAAAACTCAATTCTTAGGCAATAGTGAAGGAGGCCTAGATTAGACATGTCAAAAGCTACACACAAGTTTGATTTCACTTGTTGAATTCCAGTGTTTTTGCTTTTTGTGGTGGCAAGATCATCAACATATACAACAATCATTATAGTATCATCACCATTACTTTTGACATATAGATTTGGATTGGAAAAGCCTTTTTTGAATCTTGAATCTTTCACATGTTTATCAAATTTGAAATACAAGCTCAAGGACCTTGTTTAAGCCTATACAAGGACTTAATTAACTAACAAATTGATGTTGATGACTATTAGGTTGCAACATATAGACTTTCTCATCCAAATCTTTGTTCAGGAAGTTGCTTTTTGACATTTATTTGGTACACCTTCCAACCAAACTAACTATGGAGAGAAGCAATCGAAATGTGACCATCTTTGTAGTAGGAGCGAAAGTTTTTTCATAGTCTATCCCCTCTTGTTGTGAAAATCCTTTTGCAACAAGTGCCTTGTACTTATCCAAAAAACCATCAACTTTGCACTTTACCTTATAAACCCATTTGCACCCAATGGGCTATTTCCCTAGGGGCAAATATACGAACTCTTGATTTTAGCAATGCATCATACTCAACCTTCATAACAACTTCCCATTCCGATTTTCCTTGGGGCTTAGAGAAATTTTGTGGCTCATAAACTTGAAAAATATCAAAAGAAGAAACAAAATGAATATGCTTAACAGTTGAATTGGAACTTGATTGTCTTGTTCTTGAGGTTTGTGCTTTTGACATGTGAAGTGTTTGGATGCACTTGAATCAAAGAATCAACTTCTTTTAGCGCTCTTTGAAAATGCCATCAATGCAAGCTCCTCACATGGTCTTCCGTAGCTCAATATTTGCCACATTAGCTTCATTATGTTGTTTGTGGGATAGAGCATACTAACTTTTTCTGTAACCATTTTTTAACATCCTCAAATTTCTGGCAATAGAAACATTGTACTTTTTTTCGTGGTTGTGAAGTAGAAGAAAGAGAATCATGGTTGGTACTATGAGACTGTGCAACAAATGCACTTTTTGAATTCCTAAAAGAAACTACACTCATTTGCTCTTATCATCATTCCTTTGGCAACAAGTACAAATTGACCTTGTCAAAGGTCAAAATATGCTTTTTTGCCAACAGGTTTAGAGACTCCAAAAGTGTCTCATAAGAGGGTGGTAGGGTATTGATGATAGTTACAAGAATTTTGTTTCGGTTGGTGACAAGTCACACAGTAAATGGCATATGTGATATTAAAATTGTACTCAATGATGGCATAAAACTTTTAGTACATGTTATGTATGTTCTAGGTTTGAAGACAAAATTACTCTCTATAAGCTGAATTATAGAAAATCCTAACATTTTAGTTCAATTTTGTAGGAGTAAGTGTACTTTTTGTGATATGAATCAAGATAAACCAATTGCTTGAGGCATTAGTTCCAATCGTTGTGTATAAAAGCTTATACAAACTTGTCGATCTTGCTTTGCATGCTACAATTGAGGAACCTTAGTTCAATCATAAATCTGAAGAAGTTTATATAGAAGTCAGTATTGTGACACAATTGACAGATGTATCTTATAGTTCATGGAGTGTTCTAGTGTGTCAACCTTTGGGTGGTTCTTATCCACCTATGTGTCAACAACATAAAATTAAAGGTCTCTCCATTTTGGTTGAGATTCAACCCATTCAATGTTCGTGTCTAGTTAAGACTTTCTCTCCACAACATTCGCCTATTATGCCTCGGAGGCCCCAAGGGCACTTTGAAAGTGAACCCAATTATGACTTCACCAAATCAAATGCATCACCTTGGAAGAGAAGAAAACCGATTGACAACTTTGTAGAAGAACATGTTCATTATGTTCTTTTTACATATCATTATCTTGTGCCTACTATAATGAAGGTTGCTCATGTAGATATTTCTCCCCATTTCTACACATCTTGTGATTCAATGACTTAGCCACTTGGTCCTATTCATTTCTCAAATTTTAGGATATGCTTGGTGTTGTTTCTGTTTTTGTTATTAATGGGGGTATTAGGATATAATAGTATATTCGAATAATATGTAATAATGTAATTGTGTAACTCCCATCACACTTGTCTATTGGCATGTTTTGTTTGTAACTGCCATCATTGTAGCATGTGTAACTCTTATCTATTATTAGATGTCCTTCAATAATATAAGGCTGTCATCTCCTCTTGAGATTGACAAACCTTTTCTCTCATCTCATTCTTACAGTGAATTGATAGACATCCAGAGGCATTCAAGAGGCATCTACATCATTGAATCTAGAAAATATTGAAAATCTTTTTTTTTTTTTTGGTATTTTCTACATTTCAATAATCTGCATTTTTTAAGGCCTTCGGAATGGAATTGGCCTTGGAGAGTTTCACTGGTTGCTTAGGAGGGTTTTCTCTTGGAGATCTTTCCAACACATTGAAGTAGTCTAGTTTTCACCCAATGAACTATGAATTATGACCTCACCAAATTGGGGTACCACAATCAAATAATTTCCTAGTTTGTTTTTTAATTTTGTAGCTAATTTTATCCCCTTTTGGCTGTCTATTTGAACTTCCAAGGAGAACATGGGTGTGGTTAGTCTTCGGTTTCCGATGGGAACCATAATTTACTATTTTAAGAAAGTTTTCTAGTTTTTATTTTTTATAAAAAATAAAAAAGATATAAATGGGCTCAATATGAAGCTATGTAGTAGAATGGTAGGCATGCATCTCTTCCACAGAGTTTGCTAGATTTGTATGAGCTCGACTTTAAATAAAAAACTCTTGTTCGGCTTCAAAAATTATTGTTTTCTATTTGCTTGTTTTATCAATTACTAGTTATAATACATCTAATCCCTCACATGCATTGTCCTATAAATTCACCACAGAATTTGGATCATGCACTCATACCAGCATTGTGGACACTTTGTGGGAGGCGCTTTTGTGTAGTTGTAATTTTGTGGTTGGAAGCAAGAGCAAAAGTGGAGGCCATGTGTTTTAATGTTTACATTTTAATTGTAATTGTGCAACAAAAAGGACAAATTGAAGTCATGGACTGCAACTTACAAAAGAAAGCTTGAGAAGCCATAGAAATGTGAATTTTGAATGACCTATGTTTGAGTGGCAAGTGCTTTGAACCTGCACTTTGTCCTCACCTAACCTATGCAAAGGAGGCTCGTTGGTTTTCTTCGGCAAGAACAACCATCTTTGTGTGGGAGTTCTAGTTCCACTTAAGTGTCTGTTATGGTCTTGTGTTGTGGTGGATGAGACCAAACATAGGAAGAAGTTGTAAGTAGAAGTAAACAATTGCATTTGCAACAAGCAACAATGGCATCTCTCCTTAGATTCATCAAAAGGAAATTGTTGGCATTTGGGGGTTGCGATTCTTTAATTTCTTTAATAATATTTAATTAAAAATTCAAAGTTCATATGTTTGAAACCTAAAAATCTATTTAAATATTTTCTTTATATTGGGCTACAAAGAAAATTAATTTCATATTTTTTTGTCTATTAGATGACATTTGCAAAAACTTTGCGACATTGTGTGTAGCAATTGTATAGAGTTCTTTGTAAAGTTGGTTTGTTCCAACATTAAAGAGTCTCAATTTAATTGTTTTCATAAATCCAAAGTCTAGTGTTCTGTCCTATAATGGCAATAATGTAGACATTTCTTTTACCTGACTCTCATAAGTTGACTAGAAAGAATTATACCTTGTGGACTCATACGATATTTGCAATTTGAGTATTGTTACCTTGATCATATCATGTGGAAGGAGAAAAAAACATGATCACGATTCAAAGGACTATGATAGGAAGTATAAAGAAGCTTTACTGCTTCTAAAGTTGTCCATTGTAGATGCATTGAAACTATAAGTTTGAAATGCCACTGATGCAACCACTCTTTAGGAGAATCTAAAAAACAAATACTAGACATTGGATGCTAACCATGACTTCTATACGAAGAACCGATGTTTTCCCTGTTGTAGGAGGGAGGATCCATCTCTGTATACATTTTGTATTTGAAGGATCTAAGTGATCGACTATTTGCTATCCAAGAGCTAGTGGATGGTGAAGACATTGTAGCTTTGGTTTTGTTAGCACTCCAAAACACACCTTGCAATTCTATAGGACAAATACTGAAAACTACCCTTGGGAAACAAAGTCAGACTAAGCAATTAGGTCGACTTTATAATTGAATTGTAGCTAGTTTGGGCAGTTGACAAGAGTAGATACAACTCTTTTACACTATGAGATTTGGGAAGGCATTTTGATAGGTCATAACTAAGGTAGATTTATGAGAGATTTAATATTCACGAAATAAAATTGAGTTTAATCCTTTTGTCAATCTAGGGGTGTAAACTTATGAAAGTCATAGTGGCTATTTGCGCAAGGGCTGCAGGTAGTGAGGTGAGTATGAATGAAATGCAAGTAGTTTAAAAATGAAAGAAAAATCATTCTTTTAAAACTACTACAAGAATCATAAACACTACTATAGGGACTGTAAACTATTAACTATAAACTACTAAAAAAAATGTCCAAGCTGCTACAGGAGCTGTGAGCAGATCACAACATTGTAAACAACTACAACAACAAGCTCCCTCGGTGGTTCCCACTTCCCCCATGACTTGTTGCATGCGGACCTCTATTCCTTCTATGTCTATTGATTCCGTGCAACATTCGACTTCCATGGATAGACATTTCCTTCCTCATATGAGGTAGTGTTACACATATGGTTCCTAGGATTTTCATTGATGTCAATATTGTCACTTGGTTGTCATTGATGTCAACACTATCATGGAGGTGTGATGGTGTTCATGGTTGGATGTCATGTCACATCAAACAAGAGAAGAGAGAAGATACAATTCATGGTTGGATGTCATGTCCCATCCAACAAGAGGATAGAGAAGATATAGTTCATATTAATATGAGAATTAGAAGCACAAAGGTGATTAGATGTGTTGTTGATGTCCTAAAGCATGCATATTCCAAGTTTCATGATGATTGGATTACTGGAAGAATGTTTTGTTGTTGACAGTTTGAAGACACTGTTGTTTCTATGAAAGTGTTCAGTGTAGGACAATGGAATGCTCTGCATTCCTCCGCATTTGCAGATACTGCTATGCGGTTCTGGAACTGTGTTTAGGGTGCAGTGAAGGTGATTATTCCAATGTTTCACATCATTTGTCCTTCCGCTGTGAATGTTATGCATGATAGAATATCGACATGTATTCTGGTAGAGTAAGCTAGTGTTGAAGGCCTATTAGACTGCTCTGCATTCCTCCGGAAATGAATAGTTGCCCTTGCAGTTTTGAGGACATGTGTATGGATGTGTATTACATGCTTCCCTGCAGTTTCAAGGTTCTTGGTGGTCCGCAACTCAGTTTCTCAATGCCAATATGTTGCAGTGTGTTTCGGATGACAGATTGTTCTCAGAGTTCATGATTGAAGATGTGCGGCATAAAATCTTTGACGTGCGGAGGGAAAGGAGTGTTTGGGGATGTTGTATGAGTCTTGTAGATTCATCTGGAAAAGTTTCATGAAGACCTTTCTTGTTTCCAGTACCGCACAAGGTTTTCAAGTTGTTGTGGCCGTTATGCTTCAAGTCTTATATGTTTTGCTTAAAGCAGTCCTATTTTCAAATGAGCGGAGTGTGCGGATGTAATTCCTTGGTGTTTGAAGTTGTTTTAGACCTGGTTAAGCAAGTGTTGGTGTCTGCAAGGCATGGGTTTTTTTTGGTGTAACATGTGGTTTTGTTTAGGACCTATCTTCTACATGTTTCATGTTGTGTGTTGTCTGACCGACTTGTAAATGTATTTTTCATGTTGTATATGACTGACAAGCAATGTAATCAATGTAATATCTTGTATAAATTGTAAATCAAATTGAATGAGGCAAGGTGTACTTACAAGTTGATTGATATGGTTCGCAAGCAAGATAAGGAGCAGAATGAATGCATTTTTTATGTGCGACTGAAGGAGAAAGAACAGAAGTTGTAGATGTCCTAATTCATCTTGAAGACATATTTGTGATAGTGATCAAGTGTAGAGTGTGCCTAATTGATCTGATCATCAGAAGAAAGTGTGAAGAGGTAGAATTGCAATCATCAAAGGTGTGAATTTCAATGTTAGTTTTCAGACAATAGAAGGATTGTCATACTATGATCTTTTGTAAGTGTGTTCTCAATTCAGGGAGTAGTAGCTTCCTTAGGAGTGACCCTACAACAAAGTCTTCAGGGAGTGGTAGCTTCATTGGGAGTGACCCTAAATCAAATTTAGGGAGTAGTAGCTTCCTTGGGTTGTAGCCCTGAAACAAAGTTATTATTTGAGCTTCATATATTGTGAGTTAATCCTCACCGTGGTTTTTCCCTTCTAGGGTTTTTCACATATATTTGGTGTTATGTGTTTATGTGCATTGTGTTAATCTTTCATGTTCATGTTAATACTGTGATGCTTAAGTTTTAATCTGCTCCGGATAAGTTGAAGTTGTTAAAGTTGAAGATTGTTTTGGTACTGATTCACCCCCCCCCCTCCCTCTCAGTATCTTAGTGTGTTCAACAATTGGTATCAGAGCCAAGTTCCTCTGAGGGAAGCTTAACCACTTGAGGAAGGTCTGGGATGGCGCAAATGGGTCCAACAAAATATCTAGGCTTGATGGAACAAATTATTATTTTTAGAAGCTAAGGATGGAAGCCTATATTAATTCTCTAGGGTGTGGTGTTTGGGACTCTGTCAAGTCTGGTTACATAGTTCCTGCTGCTATTCCTACAGATGTAGATGAAGTTAAGAAGTATGATAACAATGCCAAGGCAAAGTTTGCTATTATGAGTGGGTTAGTTGATTCACAACTTTCAAAGGTAATGAGTTGCAATTCTGCTCAAGAAGTTTGGGTTAAACTTGAAACCATTTATGAAGGAGATAAGAAAGTAAAGCAAGCCAAGATGCAGATCTTCAAGAGCAGATTTAAGAACCTAAAAATGTCAGAGGATGAAGACATTGCTGGATATATGCTCCGGGTGAATGAAGTGGTCAATGGCATCACAGGTCTTAGTGGAGAAGTGAAAGAAGATGAGATTGTGAAAAAGGTTCTGAGATCTCTTCCCAAATCTTACAGTCATAAGGTATCTGCCATTGAGGAGAATGCAAACTTGGATACATACACTGCAGACAAACTATTTGGTTCCCTTACTGCCTTTGAAATGGGAGAATTTGGTAGTGATGCTCCAAAGAAATAAGTTGCTTTCAAAGCCAATGTGAAGACAAAGGAAGAAGTTGCCGATGAAGATGAAAGCTCTATTGAAGTTGAAGCAAATTTTGTGAGAACGCTGAAGAAAAGCACTGGGAAATACAAAGGTAAGTTACCCTTCAAATGCTTCAATTGTGGAAAGGTTGGTCACTTTGCTTCTAAATGTCCTTTTAAGGAATCAAGAGGTAGTTACAAGAGAGACAAGTTCAAAAGAAGTTTGTATTCCATAAAGAGCAATTATTCTTCAAAAGATGAGGATCATGATGATTCAAATGATGAAACACTTTTCATGTCCTTGAGTGTTGATGATTAAAAGGGTGATGTTGGAAAATGTGAGAAGATTGATGCCTTGCATGTTGGCAAGAGACACTATATGGATTCATGGTTGTTGTCATTGATGGCAACAAAGGTCATCCCACATATCCGCAAGACATGATATGTCTTTACCGGAAGTCAGAATAAAGAATGTTGTGGTCCGGTGAAGAAGAACAGAGCATGTGGCAAGGTCCGACAGATTGGTCCGGACCTCTCAGAGGAAGTGTCTTGGTGCAGTGCGGATTTGGGGAAGTCAAGAGGACTACCTTGAGTGGTATATTCCAAGGATTTAGCCTCCGGTGATGGACAAGGAAAAAGATATGAATGGTTGAGTACCGGATTCCTGAGAGACAGTGAAAACAGAGGAAGAACTGACTGGCAGAGTATCAGACTACTTTCCGGATGGGTTACTGTTGATGACAGAGGTTGTGAAGGCATGAATCATGTTTGGCCGACATGATTAATGATATCTACAAGTATATGCTTGATCCGCATTGCTTGGTGAGGAAGGATTCAGCCGACAGAATGAGAGTTTGTAAGAAACTAGACTGTTCCGGATGCCGACTAGAAAGGTGATGAAACTACTTGTGCGGATATATATAGAGGATGGATTTAGTTGTGAAGTGAGAGTGGATGTGGAGAGATATGCGAATAAGTCCAGAGAAAGAGCAGAGGTAGCAAAAAGGATCCGGTATGTGAAAGATAGCAGAACAAAGAACAGAGGAAAGATGAAGTGCAGCAGATCAGTGTACTGAGCCTAACCGGAACTGAACTCCAGCATATGCAGATGCTTCCAATCAGTTCAAGACTGTGATTATCATCACTTTGTAGACAGTGTGTCTTCTTGTAGGCAGTGGGCCTCTTGTGAGCAGTGTGCTCGGGCAGTGAGCCCTAATTGGCAAGTGCCATTTTTGTAATTTCCTATTCTTCTAACAGAGAATAATTCTTGGGTTAATCACCCCGTGGTTTTCTCCCTTAACAGGGTTTCCACGTCAAAAATACTGTGTCATGTGTTTCTTACTTCATGGTAAATGTTTTGTGTTTGATTTTATGCTGCTTTAATTAAAAGGAAAGTTCAATAAGGGAAATAATTAGGATAACTGATTCACCCCCCCCCCTCTCAGTTATCAACAATTGGTATCAGAGCTAAGTTCCTCCTAATAGAGCCTAACAGCTTGAGGAAGATCTGGGATTTCAAATGGATGCATATGGTTTAAGGGAGCAACTCAAGACTGCCCTTGAGGATCTTGAACAGTCAAATTCTGAAGTCAGTGAATTAAAGGAAAGACTCAAACAGGCTGATGAATTCATGAGAGAATTAAAAGACAAATTAAGTCTCTCTATGAAAAAGAGAAAGGAGCTGCTTCAACAGTTGGCAAGACAAAGTGAAGAAAGCAATACAAATGAGGAATTGACTGAGCAAACCAAGTTATGTGAAAAGTTATCAAAAGAAGTCATTATGTTAAGACATGAAATGGAATCAGGAACTATAAAGTTTACTCAAGAGATTGAAGAAAAAAGAAAGGCTGAAGACAATCTAAGACAATCTCTTAAAGAAAAATCAGAAGAATGCCACCAGATGGACAGGATTATCAGACACCTTGAATCTGATCTTGAAGATGCCAAAGATAATGAAGGAAAACTTGAGGATCAAATTGCCTCTCTCAAAAGAGACCTTCAAACAGCAAATGAATATAAAGAGAAATTCAAGATAAGTTCTGCTCAACTTGAAGTTCTTCTTGGAAGTCAAAAGAGGACAGATGACAAGTATGGCTTGGGATATGAGAAAGGAGAAAGCTCCGGATCCGGTCAGAAGAATCTTGGATCAGAAAATCCAAGGAGCAGGCCTAGAAGACCTCCGGTAAGACAGCCAAATGCTCAAAGATATCCATCCTTCAATGGATACTGCCATAGCTGCAACCACTTTGGTCACAAAGCTAATCAGTGCAAAATGAGAATGAATCAGAATAATTCATCCTTCTCCGGACAGTGCTTCAACTGCAAAAGGTATGGACACAAATCCCATGAATGTAGAATTATGCAAGTAAACAAATCATTCAAAGGTAGATGCTTCACATGCAATAGAATAGGTCATAGGGCTAATCAATGCAGATCAAGAGGATATCAGTCAAATATGCAAAGGAATGTTATTTGCCAAATCTGCAATAGGTCCGGTCATAACGCTAAAGTCTGCAGAAACAAGAATCAGGACAAAAGAGGTCCGGTGTATAATCAGAATCAAGACAAGGGTAAACAAAAGATGAATGCGGATGAGGTTAGGAATCAGATGAGCAAGATTTGGGTGAAGAAAAGTTCAGAGAATGTAGAGGTTGGATCCGCACCAGACTCTGGTGCTGATATTTCTTCCGGAAATTAAAAGTGAGCTCTGGCTCAGGGGGAGACTCAAAGAAAATCTTGTTCCCCCAGCCAAACAAGTGGTGCCGGATGTGGCACAAGATGCGGATCAAAGGGTTTGTAGATATGAGTCTTGAGATACTTCAGTCAAGTTTTCAGAGGTCCGCATGGAGTTATGAAGAAGCTATGATCGATCAAATAAGACCTGTTCAGGGAAATGCTCCGGTATGATAAAGGATTACAAAAGGTCCGGAAAGATCCGGAAATGCACTATCTTGTTCTGCGGATTGGACAGAGTGTTTGAGATGATCTTGTAATATGCCACCTCGATTTATTCATGATTGATAGATCCGGATGATATCCATAGATCAGGACTAATCCGGGATACTCCAAGCTATCCAGACAAGGCAAACCGGAATGATGTAGGTGAAGCATTTATTGCAGACAGGTATTAGGGTTCGCGGAGCAATTTAAGGGATTTCTCAAAGGTCATTTGCTCATTCTGCACTCGAGAAGAAGCGAAAAGTGGAGCTCTGCAACAAGGTTCTTCAAGCACTCCAAGGATCTCCTGCCGAAGCTATTGGATAAAGAAATCAATCCAACCACTCCGTGCAAACCGAAGGCGCATAAGGTATTCTCCGTTTTTCATTACCTCACTGCAAATCTTTGAAGAATGGCTACTCCAAACATAGTTAAGATCTCCGATAGACCTCGCCCCTCATTCAAGAAACATCCCTACAAATCATTGGAGGTTGACCCACTAGGAGCCTTCTCTAGTGTTCCTCACGGAGTTTTACACACCGAAGACATTAGGGTTTACATACATGCAAACATTGAGGAATTTGGGGATTTCAAATTAAGAGACCTCTATCACAAGCAGCTGATTGACAATGCCTTTGAGCTTAAACCAGAGTATAAGGATATTCAGAAGAAACAATTTGAGCAATTTATTCATTTCCCCTGTTTTGAAGAGGATGAATGGGTCCGGTATGTACTGAGCAGGATGCATGACAACTTTCTATGGCTAGATAGACCCTGCAAGATCACAAAAGAGGCAATTAGAGCAGTAACTGGCCTATACTCTTCCGGAGGAGTACCTATCCTCAAATCTGTCAAGAACAACATTGTAACTGAGGCCACCGGATCAAAATTTGACAAAAGGGCAATGACCATTGAAGACATCTCCGATCCGGATATCAAATATGCATCAATGATAATAGGATACAAGATCTATCACTCCAGCAGGGAGAATTCTGTATCCGGAACTGCAATATACACTGCTTATGAAATGTTAAGAAAGAATGCAGAATATGATCTCTGCGAACTGCTACTAAGCCAATTAATGGAAAACATACAGAAAATCAAGAAGGATAAGAAGAATTCCTTTAAGTATGGTACTCTGATTGTATGTCTATTCTTCTACTTCATGAATGAGCTACCCGGAACAAATGGATGGGTATGGCAAAATGACAAACCTGTTGCAGTCCAGATAAGAGACTATTTGCATGGACTTGGGGATGCAAAAGCGAGAAATACAGCTCTATGGGGATACTTCAAAAACTTTCAGAGCATGATGCAAGCAAGAGAGAGAATTCCCCAGTCTCTCATTGAGAAATACAAGGACTCAGTGTGCTTTATGGTTGACACTGATCAGTGCCTAATGGAGGCAGTGGAGCCAAGGACTGTCTGGATCATGCCCATGGGGTATGAAGTTGATGAACAGATAGTGGAGCTGCATGTTCAACACATGCTAAGTCAGCCCAAAGATCCTAAGGCAGAAAGGTTTGGAACCTTTGAGGAGCTGAGTATAAAATTACATGTAGAACTCAGGGAACCTGAGATCAAAAGAAAAGTGAGAAAAGAAGTAGAGCACATTGCTCAAGGTCTTGGCATCTCAAAGGAGGCACTTGATGCCAGCCGGGAAAAGAGGAGGAAGGCCGAGGAAGAAGAGAAAAGCAAAGAAAGTGCTCCGGTTGGAGCTCCCACCCGGACCAGATCAACAAAGAGATCTGCACCTCCCTCAACCAAAAGTTCAAAACCGGAAGTCCAGGCATCCGGTAAGAGATCAAAGGCAAAAGCCACAAGGGCTTATGGAAGCCAAAAGGATGAAGAGGAGACAGAATCAGATGAAGGAGTAAGAGAAGTAAAGAAACAGAAAAAGAAAGGATCCGGTAAGCCCTCCACAGGCCAAGACAAGGAGGAAATGGCAGAGGTAGCTGTTGAAAAGCCCACTCTATCACTAGAGAGCATAATCAAGTCGGTCACGGTGGATGGAAACCTTCAACCAATGACTGAATCCTATGATGACTTCAGTGAGGCAGACCAAAAGACTCTGCAGGAAGCCACAGTTAAATATCTGAACATATACAATAAGGCTTTCATTGAGATCATATCTCTCATTCCTAAGAGCCTAGAGAAGGAAATGGAAGTAAGAAAGAATAATGCTCATGCCAAAGATCTTGAGATCCGGGAGCAGATAGCTATTCAGCTATATCCTCAAATTGATCCCAAGACAATGAACATTATCTTCAAGGACTGCAAAGATGAGTTCAGAAGCAAAGCCAGGATGAATCAACTCATGCTTGGTGAGACTGACAAAGTGGCTCAAGAAACAGAAGAGATCCTCCGGAAGGCTTTCAAAAGGTTCAATCTTCCTGTTGTAGAGGACATAGGTGCAGAAACAGCTGCTAATTTGGAATCTTCTGTTCCGGAAGAAGTGAGCCCTGAACAGACAAGTGAGGACTTGGGACCCTCTGCTCAAGAAGAAGTGGCCCATGAACAAGTTAGCATCTCTCCTCCGGTTTCCCCTACAGTCTCCGGATCCAAAGAAGAAGAGCAACTACAGGAGAAGGAAGCAGTGGTGAAAGACAAAGAGGTTGACAGTTCTAAGACTGCAGAAGAAAAGAAACATCTGTCTCCGGCAAGAGACACTGCACAAACTGTTCAACAATTTTTGAGTAAAGAAACTCTAGAGATTGATGAACCGGAGCTTCTCAAAGGTCCATTTGATTTTGACTCTCTCTCTCCGGTACAAACAATGAAGATAGCTTCATTTGCAAATGCCAAGGCAAATGAAAAGCTCCTAAAGTCTCATATGGAAGACTGTGAGTTGATAGAGGCTGCTTCCGGAGTACTTGTGAAGATCATGCCATCAATCCAGATAGATCCGACAGCCTCCACTTCCGGTAATCTAAAAACCTTAGTCAGCAGTGTTGATACACATTTTGATTCTTTAGAAAAATCAGCTGAAGAAAAGGTCCGGAAGGAATTTTTGGATAAGAGATTTTCAGATATATTAGAATTAATCTCTAAAGACAAAAAGATTGTAAGCATTGGAATAAAGAGCTTAGAGAATGCTCTTAAGGATGGCGGTGATATCTACAAATTTTGTATATCCTGGTCAAAGGCAACAGCAGCATTTGACAAGAAAATAAAAGAGGAACAGGATAAGCTACAAAGCTTATCTCAAAGTTTTGATCCTCTCTCTTCCTCTATAATAAATCAAGAATGTCAAACTATTGCAGTCTTGAACGAAATAAAGAATCTTGAGAAGGAAAGGAAGAACATCACCAACCGGATGGGAGAACTTAGAAGGATTATAATCCCTAAGTTGGAAACCATGCATGAGGCCATCAGTGATGCTAGGACCACCGCCCAAACAAAAGATCCGACAGATCTCAAGCGGGCAGAAGCGTTTGCATTTTTGTTAAGTGGTCACATTTCAATTTTGGACAGAATGAAGCAAAGTTGGGCTACCGAAATGATTCAATTACAGACATCCTTTGCAGACATTCTTCAATATATGTGAGTATGTAAATATGCGGCTAAGTATAAGAAATTTTTGAAAATTTTGATATGCGGACCCTACCCTTTGCCATTGATGTCAAAGGGGGAGTGAGGAGCAGTGAAAAATGAGGGATCCAACTAAGGGGGAGTTCCGGAAACTGTATATAAAGACAGAGCATCAGCAAAGGGGGAGCATAGTGAAAACACTTAGTCATTTTTCACTAAGTGTTGCCATCAATGCCAAAGGGGGAGATTGTTGGCAAGAGACACTATATGGATTCATGGTTGTTGTCATTGATGGCAACAAAGGTCATCCCACATATCCGCAAGACATGATATGTCTCTACCGGAAGTCAGAATAAAGAATGTTGTGGTCCGGTGAAGAAGAACAGAGCATGTGGCAAGGTCCGACAGATTGGTCCGGACCTCTCAGAGGAAGTGTCTTGGTGCAGTGCGGATTTGGGGAAGTCAAGAGGACTACCTTGAGTGGTATATTCCAAGGATTTAGCCTCCGGTGATGGACAAGGAAAAAGATATGAATGGTTGAGTACCGGATTCCTGAGAGACAGTGAAAACAGAGGAAGAACTGACTGGCAGAGTATCAGACTACTTTCCGGATGGGTTACTGTTGATGACAGAGGTTGTGAAGGCATGAATCATGTTTGGCCGACATGATTAATGATATCTATAAGTATATGCTTGATCCGCATTGCTTGGTGAGGAAGGATTCAGCGGACAGAATGAGAGTTTGTAAGAAACTAGACTGTTCCGGATGCCGACTAGAAAGGTGATGAAACTACTTGTGCGGATATATATAGAGGATGGATTTAGTTGTGAAGTGAGAGTGGATGTGGAGAGATATGCGAATAAGTCCAGAGAAAGAGTAGAGGTAGCAAAAAGGATCCGGTATGTGAAAGATAGCAGAACAAAGAACAGAGGAAAGATGAAGTGCAGCAGATCAGTGTACTGAGCCTAACCGGAACTGAACTCCAGCATATGCAGATGCTTCCAATCAGTTCAAGACTGTGATTATCATCACTTTGTAGACAGTGTGTCTTCTTGTAGGCAGTGGGCCTCTTGTGAGCAGTGTGCTCGGGCAGTGAGCCCTAATTGGCAAGTGCCATTTTTGTAATTTCCTATTCTTCTAACAGAGAATAATTCTTGGGTTAATCACCCCGTGGTTTTCTCCCTTAACAGGGTTTCCACGTCAAAAATACTGTGTCATGTGTTTCTTACTTCATGGTAAATGTTTTGTGTTTGATTTTATGCTGCTTTAATTAAAAGGAAAGTTCAATAAGGGAAATAATTAGGATAACTGATTCACCCCCCCCCTCTCAGTTATCAACATTGCAAACAAACCAGAACAATGAAAGATCAATGGTTGTATGGACTGCCTTTCATGCAAGAGAAGAAGCCAAGGCTTGGGTAATTGACAGTGGATGCTCAAATCATGACTGGTGACAAGGAGAAGTTTATCAGCCTTGAAAAGTGGTATGGTGGTGCTGTTAATTTTGGTGGTGATGAGTCAGCATAGATCTGTGGAAAAGGTGCTATAATTATTGATGGGAAGAATAGGATTGAGGATGTCCTCTATGTCAAAGGGCTAAAACACAATCTTATCAGTGTCAGTCAGATGTGCAGCAAGGGGTATAATCTCACCTTTCATGCCAAGGGTTGTGAAATTAGGAAGGCAGGGTCCGAAAAACTAGTTCCAGAAGGTATCAAGACATATGGTGAGATCTATCATCTAAAGGAGGTAAATGGAAGAACATGTGTGTTGGCTCAATCCAATGAGTGTTGGTTGTGGCACAAGAGAATGGGACACAACAATTTTGATAATATGGTAAAGATCATTTCTACTCATGCAGTGAGAGATATGCCTAAGATAATCAAGCCTACAAATATAGTATGCAGGGAATGTCAAATGGGAAAGTAGACAAAAACAAATTTCAAAAGCAAGGAATATTCTTCTTCAAAGCCATTGGAGCTGATTGATACTGATTTATGTGGCCCTACTAGAGTAAAGATTTAACAAGGTGAGATGTATTTCATGTTGCTTATTGATGATTATTCTAGAATGACTTGGGTTACTTTCTTAAGAGAAAAATTAGATGCCCTTGATAAATTTAAAGTGTTCAAAGCTATGGTTGAGAATGAAGTAGATACCAAGATCAATGTTTGAGGTCTGATAGAGGAGGTGAGTTTACTTCAAATGAATTTGAAAAGTTATGTGATGATAATGGTATTAGGAGACATCTGTCAGCTCCTAGGACCCCTCAACAAAATGAGGTAGTGGAAAGAAAGAATAGGACTGTGCAAGAGATGTCTAGGGCAATGTTGAAAGATGCAGATCTGCCTGATATGTACTGGAGGGGTGTAGTTCACACTGTTGTCTATCTAATTAACATAGTGCAACTGAGGGTCAATAGCACTAAGACCCCTTATGAGCTATGGTATGGAGGACCTCCCACAGTCAGATACTTCAAGATCTTTGGCAGCAAATGCTATATCAAAAGAGATGAAGAAAACATAGGAAAGTTTGATACAAGAAGTGATGAAGGAATCTTTCTTGGCTACTCAACCAGAAGCAAGGCTTATAGATGTTACAAGAGGTTGAGAAAGATGATTAAAAGCACAAATGTCAAGGTAGATGAAGACCTATACCAAATCTCACATGAATCAGAGAACTCTAAATATGATATCTTTCCATGCATTGTAGATGAAGAATAAGAAGTGAAAGAAGAAAAGGAACAAGAACTAGAGCATATGCCTAAGACTCCAGCAAAGTATGTTCAAAAGAACCACTCAGCAGATCAAACCATTGGAGATAAGGATGAAGGTGTTAGACAAGGAGAAGGCTTGCTAAGACACATGAGCAAGTAAACTTGTGTTTGTTATCAAAGGTTGAACCCAAAAACTTTGATGATGCTAGTAAAGATGATGGATGGATAAAGGCCATGAAAGAAGAATTGGATCATATTGAGAAGAATCAGACATGGGAATTGGTTCCCAGATTAGCAAATAAGAATGTTATAGGAACAAAGTGGGTGTTCTGGAACAAACTAAATGAAGAAGGTGAAGTTGTAAGGAACAAAGCAAGATTGGTATGCAAAAGATACACATAAGTTAAAGGTATTGATTTTGAGGAGACTTTTGCTCCGGTAGCAAGGATGGAGGCAATCAGAATATTCCTTGATCTTGCTGCTCATAAGAACTTCAAGGTATATCAGATGGATGTCAAGTCAGCATTTCCGAATGGTGATCTAGAAGAAGAGGTTTATATTGAACAACCGGATGATTTTCAGATATCAGAAGATCCGGACATGGTGTGCAGACTCAAAAAGGCTTTGTATGGTCTCAAGCAAGCACCTAGAGCTTGGTATGCTAGGTTGGACAAGCATTTACTTCAGCAAGACTTCAAGAAAGGTACTACAGATAGCAATCTTTACATCAAAGGAGACATGATTTTGATAGTTGCAGTATATGTTGATGACATTATCTTTGGTGGAGATGATGATGTGTAAGAGGTTTGCAGAGGAGATGCAAAAAGAGTTTGAGATGTCTATGATTGGTGAGATGTCTTTCTTCCTTGAACTTCAAATTACTCAGCTAGATGGTGGTATCTTTATTTCTTAAGCTAAGTATGTCAAAGAGTTGTTGAAGAAGTTTGGTATGGAGGATTCAGAACTAGTGAGTACTCCCATGGTCACTGGATGTCACTTGAGCAAAGATGATGAGTCTTTGGAGGTGGATCAGACTGTCTATAGATCTATGATTGGAGGACTATTGTACTTGACTACTTCTAGACCTGATATTATGTATGTAGTATGTGTGGTTGCCAAATATCAAGCCAATCCCAAGCAAACACATGAGAAGGCAGTGAAAAGGATATTCAGATACTTGAAAGGAACTCCGGACTATGGTCTTTGGTATCCAAGAGGTAATTACTTTGATTTGAGTGCTTACACTAATGATTATTGGGCTGGTTGTGTTGATGATAGAAGAAGTACAAGTTGTGGTGCTTTCCTTTTAGGAAGCAGATTGGTTTCATGGCAGAGCAAGAAGCAAGATTTAGTGTCCTTATCTATTGTAGAGGTAGAGTACATTGTAGCAGCATCCTGTTGTACATAAGTGTTGTGGATGAAGCAAACCCTGAAGGATATCAAGGTATTGTATGATGAGCCTATTCTTATCCTGTGTGACAATACAAGTGCTATCAATATTTCCAAGAATCCAGTGATGCATTCTAGAACCAAGCATATAGCAATCAGGTGTCACTTTTTGAGAGTGAAGGTTGCAGATAGGGAAGTGAAGGTGGAATATGTTCCAACAAAGGATCAGATGGTAGATATTTTCACAAAGGCTCTTGCAAAGGATTCTTTTGAAGATCTCCGATAGATGTTAGGGGTAATTGCCCCTCCTTGCTAGATGCATACTGGTGCATCTATCCAGGGGGAGTTCATGTTATATCTTGTTCCTGGACTAATGGTGGCTACTTCTCAGGGGGAGCAAGTAGTGGTTGTTGGTGATAGGGGGGTCTTTTTGCTATAAGAAGAAATTATGCCCTAAAAAAGAATGTGCAGGGATGTGGTCTTTGATGAGTAGGTAGTGGATGCCATTTGTCCTTAATGTCAAAGGGGGAGAAATGTGCAAGTATGTGTTGACATCAATGCCAAAGGGGGAGATTGTTACACATATGGTTCCTAAGGTTGTCATTGATGTCAACATTATCATGGAGGTGTGATGGTGTTCGTGGTTGGATGTCATGTCCCATCCAACAAGAGAAGAGAGAAGATAAAGTTCATGGCTGGATGTTATGTCCCATCCAACAAGAGAAGAGAGAAGATATAGTTCATATTAATATGGGAATTAGAAGCACAAAGATGATCAGATGTGTTGTTGATGTCCTAAAGCATGTATGTTCCAAGTTTCATGATGATTGGATTATCGGAAGAATGTTTTGTTGTTGACAGTTTGAAGACAGTGTTGTTTCTGTGAAGGTGTTCAGTGTAGGACAATGGAATGCTCTGCATTCCTTCGCATTTGCAGATATGGCTATGCGGTTCTAGAACTGTGTTCACTGTGCAGTGAAGGTGATTATTCTAAATTTTCACATCATTTGTCCTTTCATTGTGAGAGTTATGCATGATAGAATACCAGCATGTATTCTGGCAGAGTAAGCTAGTGTTGAAGGCCTATTGGAATGCTCTGCATTCCTCCGAAAATGAATGGTTGCCCTTGTGATTTTGAGGACATGTGTATGGATGTGTATTACATGCTTCCTTGTAGTTTCAAGGTTCTTGGTGGTCTGCAGCTCAGTTTCTCAGTGACAGTATGTTGTAGTGTGTTCCAGATGATAAATTGTCCTCAGAGTTCATGATTGAATATGTGTGGCGCAAAATATTTGACGTGCGGAGGTAAAGGAGTGTTTCAGGATGTTGTGAGTCATGTAGACTCATCTGGAAATATTTCATGAAGATCTTTCTTGTTTCCAGTACCGCACAAAGTTTTCAAGTTGTTGTGGTCGTTATGCTTCAAGTCTTCATATGTTTTTCTTAAATCTATCCTATTTTCAAATGAGCGGAGTGTGGGGATGTAATTCCTTAGTGTTTGAAGTTGTTTTGGACTTGGTTAAGCAAGTGTTGGTGTCTGCAAGGCATGGGTCTTCTATTGGTGTAATGTGTGGTTTTGTTTAGGACCTATCTTCTACACATTTCATGTTGTGTGTTGTCTGGCCGACTTGTAAATGTATTTTTCATATTGTATCTGGCCGACAAGCAATGTAATCAATGTAATATCTTGTATAAATTGTAAATCAAATTGAATGAGGCGAGGTGATTGCAAGTTCATTGATAAGGTTCACAAGCAAGATAAGGAGCAGAATGAATGCATTTTTTATGTGCGACTGAAGGAGAATGAGAAGAAGTTGTAGATGTTGTCTTGATTCATCTTGAAGACATATTTGCGACAGTGATCAAGTGTAGAGTACACCTAACTGATTTGATCATCAGAAGAAAGTGTGAAGAGGCAGAATTGCAATCATCAAAGGTGTGAATTTTAATGTCAGTTTTCAGACAATAGAAGGATTGTCATACTATGATCTTTTGTAAGTGTGTTCTCAATTCAGGGAGTAGTAGCTTCCTTGGGAGCGAGCCTACAACAAAGTCTTCAGGGAGTAGTAGCTTCTTTGGGAGTGACCCTAAATCAAAGTTTTCAAGGAGTACTAGCTTCCTTGGGTTGTAGCCCTAAAACAAAGTTATTATTTGAGCTTCATATATTGTGAGTTAATCCTCACCATGGTTTTTCCCTTCTAGGGTTTTCTATGTATATCTGGTGTTATGTGTTGATGTGCATTGTGTTAATCTTTCATGTTCATGTTAATACTGTGATGCTTAAGTTTTAATCCACTCTGGATAAGTTAAAGTTGTTAAAGTTCAAGATTGTTTTGATACTGATTCAGCCCCCCTCTTAGTATGTTGGTGTGTTCAACAGATAGCTCTAGTGGAGGATGTGGCATAGGATCCTCTCCTCACTCCTCAATGAGAAGATTCAGATTGTGGTGTTTCTTGGACTATTATTTGTTGCAGGAAGAAGGGTCTTCCCAAATTTGTGTATGACTCACCCTTGGGTCAAGGGGGTGTAGATTGCCCGTTCGAGATCCAATATTGTATAGGTTGGTACTTTGTGGTTTGGGAGCTTTTTCTCTCGTGGGAATTTTGGTTGCAACTTTGTAAGGTTTCAGATCTTGTCAAAACTTGAAGTTTGTACAGGGTTTTTGGTCCCTCTAAAACCATCGGGGGCAACTTGGTTGTAGCTTTATTAGGTTTCAGGACTTGTCAAAACTTGATGTTTGTATAGGGTTTATGGTCCCTTTAAAGCCAACTTACCCTAATCAAAACAACTATACATAGATGACCAGTACTGTAATGATAGTAAAAACAAAGATTTGCAAACTCAATATAATTCTTGGAAATATGAAACTGAAACTTATAAGTAAAAGAGTTTTATAATTAATTTCTTGAGATATTCTGTTGATCACACACAAGATATATAATTAATGTGAAGTATTTTGTTATATCATAATCAAAAAAATATTTAGCAACTATCAAATGAAAATAAACACACATGAAATAATCTAAGAAAACATCAACAACATTACCTGAGACGAGGCCCTCCTCTTGATCCATGCAGTGGCTAGATTATTGAATACTTCTCAAAACACAGGTTGCGTATAATATATTTATTTCAAAAATATTACACTCCTTTTCTCACGCCATTTCCTATGGCATTATATAAGAAATAAGGTGTATAACAATTTCACCAACTTTACATAATGCTCCCTAGATTCACGCCTCTCCACAAAACAAATATTTGTTGGATATGGCCAAGTTTGGTAAGCCACGACCTTAACAAAAAGAGAGAACAAAACAAATTCTTAAAAATAGTTGCATCTTTCATGATAATAGTTCCATCATTGATGATATTTGCTTTTTGCCATCTAACCAATTGTAGATTATTGGCATGAGTAATAGCCACCTGAATGTCAACAATTTTCCTTTTTTTAATGACCCATATTTGCAACTTCCTTGCTAGGCGTTAATGTTGCTTCAAGAGCTATTATTAACAATAGCTATAGGTACACAATGACAACAATTATTAGTAAATACAATCCAATATTTATATTCACTTATTCTACTTAAAAAATTAATAAAATATATCTTATTTCGATTAATCATATGTTGCAAAAGTGATAAAAAAAAACAGGCATGATATGATATGAAAATTGAGCACAAAGGTGATCATTATGGTATATGAAAAATGCTAAAATATAGGATAAATGGGACATAAATGAACCTCATAATAGAAATATGTAGTAGACAAAGGCTAGACCTTAATGACATGGAACTAATCCAATCGTTGCTACTAACTATCTTATATGCTAACTTTTGTAATGTTAGTATCATAGATCTTCTAAGAAAATAATATATTACAACCAACATGTTTATTCATTTGTAAAGAATGCCAAGTAATGCTTCTAGCACTGGTTCTTTACACCTTTAAGAAGAGTTTGCGGGTTGAGAAAACATAAATTACAACTCAATGGGACATTCTTGAAATGAAAATTTTGATCATTTATTTCCTAAGATTGGTGTCTTCATCTATGATTGACATTGTCAAATTCTAGAATTAATATTTAATGAAAATGTAAATCCTTTAAGCCAATGGCAAAATATGAATCAATATACAACCCACAAGTTTATCCATTTGTAAAGAACATTAAATAATGCTTATGGTATTGATTCTTTACATCTTTAGGGGAGTTTGGAAGTTGAGAAAACATAAATTATGACACAATGGAACATTCGTGAAATGAAAATTTTGATTAGTTGCTTCCTAATTTCAGTGTCTTCATCTATGGGTGATAGAGTCAATGTCTATAATTAATATTTTGAAAATGTAAATCCTTTAACCAATGGCAAGATATGAATCAATATTTTCTATTAGCTTTTAACCTCATAATAAGACAACAAATGTTTTGTAGAGAGAGATTCTTAATTATACATTAATGATCCACAATATTCTATATATTGTGTTGAAATTTTATCAATATCTAATTTTACTTGAAGAAAAATCAATTACAAATAACAAACCAACAAATTTGTTGTATCGTCTACATTTAACAATTGATTTCTTATCCTTATGCTTTCTTCTTCCAATTTCTTACTATCATTAGCCAACATTTTAGTTGTATTATAGCTAAATTGTGTAGCATGCACTATAAATTGGGCAACATGAACAACAAATACGTCTCCAACCTATTTCACCATGAGTTAGCTCACAATTTCTTGAGGAATATAATCTACCTAAGGCTCATAGTTAGATGGGGCCATCACCCATATAGCTAGGGTCTGTAAGTTTGTGTCAAATGTTGACTGAGAGAATGAACTTTGTTGCAACCATATAGTCTTTGAAAAGGTCTTTGTGTCTTGCCTTCTCATCATGGTATCTAATACCATGGCTTCTACAATATCCTAACTTGAAAATAATTACTCACTAACCTTACCATAGCCCTTCCCTCTTCTAGAGTAATGTTTTCCACATCAATTTCCAACTTTGGGAGAGCTTTAAGGCTTTCTGCAATGTCATGTTCATTTGGTGACAAATGACCTTTCCCTCTTTTGCCAATTGAGCTTGCCTTTCCATGTACTTCAAGATCCATGTAAATCTCTTGAATCTAGTAGTTTTTAGAAATTGGTCATCAACCAATAATTTTTACGAAGCCTTCTCCATAAAATTATTAACAAGCCTTCTCCCTACATCTCTCATAGTTCAATAGTTGCAAGACTCATTAAGTATTCCTCAATGTCTTGAATGATCAATTTGTGCCCTCATGAGTGCTAAGGAGATTCAATGGAAACAAATTATTGCCCTTAGGGAAAAACATTCTCCCTAATCATCTCAATCATTGGATAATCGGACAAAGGGGGAAGATCAATTGGCATATCCATTCTCTTTGGGGTAGTTCATGAAGAACACACAATTATACTGAGAGGGGGAGGGGGGTGAATCAGTATAATATAATATTTTGCTTTTTCAAACTAACATCCACAATAATATCAAGTGCACAACATCATTCACTTAAGATCAAAAAATTATGCAACACAGAAGGAGCATGGGATTTATGTCGAAACCCTTACAGGAGAAAACCATGACAAAATATTGCTTTTATAAATCTCTTTTACAATCTTTGTAGGCTTCAACCTATAGAAGACACCAATCCCCTCTTATATGATTTGTGAGTACCAACCCACTAGAGACACCAATCCCTGCTTGTAGGTTTTGTGAGCACCAATCTGCAACTGAACACCAACCCAGTAAGAGATGCCAATCTCTTGTTAAGGCACCAACCTTCTACAGATTTGGATCACTATCTTCTACAAATCTGATCACAACTCACACAATATCCTTTCTTCACAAATCTGATCCAAATCACACAATTGTTCTTCCTTTCAAATCTGATCTAAATGATGCACAGTCTCTTTTCACAAACTTATCATAATCATGGCAATGTCTTCCTATTATATCTTCCCAAAACTCCTCCTCTATCTCTGCTAGACCTTTTTCTTTTATATCTGCGCAAAGTCTTCCTTTATCCCAACAAGGTCTTCTTCTTTATCTCAACATAATCTTCTTCTAGATCAGCATTATCTTCCTCTATATTTCTGCCTCTTATTTCTCTATAATTCTATCATGAATCTTCCTTGTATTCTCTCATACAAATCTGCCTTCAATCCTCTATTTCCAGATTTGTCTTATAGATATATCTTTTTTATTCAACACACTCCACTCTCGACACCTGCATGTTTTCTTATTTTCAATCTGCATACTCATACTCACATATATGTTGATGTATATATGATTTATCTTTTTAAATCCACGTGCTCATATCCCCTTGAATGATTTCCTTATATATTATATTTCATTGTCCAATTACATCCTTTGTCAAATTTGTATATTATCCATGTATCCTTATGCTATTATGCTTCAGACATCTGCTCTAAATCAGTTGATAATGCATTGTATTTCTTTCTTCCTTTATGTCCTAACTTACCTTGCTTTTATATCCTCTTATGCTTCTCATGAAGGGAGGCAACTTCTTCAAAAAGTGGCAAACACTTCCAACAAAGACAACTCTTCAAAATGGTCGGCTTGCATAACAATATTTAGTTTGTCCTTAGTGATAAACACAAGGGAGTCGACCAAAGATATATTCATTGTTTTTAACCATTCACTGCCATTTAATAATTCTTCCATTAAATCATATCGTAGCCTTATGAAATTGTAATCGTTGCCTCTTGTTTGTATATTATAAGACTTTTGTCTTATTTCCTATTTTGTCTTTTATCACACCAAATATCAATCGCTCACCTTCATTCATACAGACTTTTGTCTTATATAAATCGTTGGATTTTTCTTTAGCAACTGCTCCATGTAAACACATGTTAATCGTTGTTATTCTATTTTCAAATCGTATCACCTCTTAATATTAATAAGACATTATTCCTTTTTAAATGGATAGCGCTTCCATATGAGAGAGTCGACTACTTAAAGAATTAATTGTTTAAATCTTGAATTTAAACAATAAAACTCATCTTCTTCAATGTGATAAATGTTGCTCCTCTCTCAAGGTTTCTGTCTTTGTCTTTGTCTTGTATGTACTTGACATCACTAACAATGATCTTGCCAATGGTCTCTTTCAATGATATTGCCTTGCATTCAATCATATTGCAATGTTGACATCAATGACAACTATTTCTTATACTCTCGTCTGTTGATTCATGATAACAATCATGACTCCCTTCTTGACATCAATGACAACATGTCCAACAATCTCCCCCTTTGTCGTTGATGACAACACAAACATAATCCTCTCTTTTTGCATTGCTCCCCCTTACTTTATCTCTCCCCCTTTGACATCAATGGAAAAGGGAAGTTAACATGCTTCTCATCTTTTCTGTGATGCTCCCCCTGTTTGTAAGGCTCCTCCTTTTGTCTCTATATCACAGCTTGGGTGATATGTTTCCTCTATAGCTGTCCAACAATAATTTGGATGATCTTCTTAAGTTTGACAGATCAAGAACTTACTTTTTTATCCCATCATTCACTATGCATCTTACAAGATGGCTTCAACTCTTCACAAAGAATCTCCCCTGTCTATAATGCTCCCTCTTGACATCAACGACATCATTCTCCTTTTCTTATAACTCTCCACCTTTCTATAACTCTCCTCCTTTTACATAAATCGTAAAGGGATGTTCATCATCTTTTCATCCGATGTCTTCTATGGTATCATTACATCAATAGAAACTCCTTTGATGTGAAGTCGAACATAAGTATCAACAACCATCCAACTTTCCACTATCGATATCTTTTGCTTTTGCGAACACATGTTCTAGAAAATTGTCAAATGCAAATATACAAGCATACTCTTCAGGGAAGGACTTCTTTTGATTGTTCTCATCTCCCTGAAAAGCTTTTAGAAATCTCTCTCATCAAGTTTAGTCATACAAACATCTTTATCACGATCTTCTTTCTTCTTTCATTGTCTCAAACATTCTAGGCTCTTTATCATCTTTTTACTATAACCTCTACCACTTTTCACATTGTCATCAAATGCGATGTAATATTCTATCATTCTTACATGATCTTTCTTATTTGATTGTCACTCTTGCATATTGAAACATTGTCATGTTGTAACCTTCCTCTTCAATGTTCTATGAGAAGTACATTATCTCTTTATCACTGGAGGTTGCTATTTCTGACTTGAAGACTATCAATATTCTCAATGTGTCATACTTCTTATGCCTTTGATGACTACATTGTCACTATTCCCACTGTACTTTGTCCTTCAAATTGCTGCCATGCATCTGTTGTCAACCATCATGTCATACATGTTTTGAACTATACTTTGTTGAAATGTTTATGGTTTTTACTTCTCATGTTTTTAACCTCCATCATCTCAAGAACATAGCTCAATAGTCTTGTTGTATGCCTAGCCATTCTTAGTCTCTCTTCTTTTCTTCAATCACATCTTCTCTTTCTCTAATAATTTTCTCCCTTGATCAATGACAACGGAATGCTCATATAGAATCTACCTTAGTTGATCTATCTAGTATTGTCTTCTCCATGGAGCTAAAAGATAGTGTAATGATTTGCTCCCCCTGAACTCGTACTTCTCCTTATGAACTTGAAGATACCACTTGTGAATGAAGTGAAGTTTGCACAAGTATAGATTCTTCCTTCTTCTCATTATCTTGCTCCTGTTTCCTTCTCCATACTTTTGTAGGTTCTTTCTTTTGTTTGCCAAGTATATCCACCTTCTTGTATTGTCTAGGAGGTTCCATAAGATCACTTCTATAGAACCGTGTTGTATGTCCAGAGATGTTACACTTGTAACACACAACATTGTAATCCACCAAAGGAACAAAGGAATTATAGCTCCTTTTTGAAAATCTGTAAGTATTTCTACTCGTGTTCCAACCAACATGTCTCGCTTGAGTTCTACAATCTCTTGCTTTGTGACCAAAGTGGTTGCATTTATAACATATGATATTGTTCTTTCTATTTGGCAACCCATAAGAACCTCTATTCTTGATCCAACCAAACTCTCTTGCATGTGTCCAACAATCTATAGCTTTATGTTCAAAGTTATTACAAGAACAACAATAACCATAGAAAGAATGTTGAAACTCGGTCATGTGTGGTTGCCTTGGAGGTAAGGATCTTTTGAATTTATCATTGTTGTCCTTGAGAGAAGTGTTGGTTTTCTATGAAGCACTATTTTCCTTCTTCTTGTTGCTATTAGTAATGGAGCTTTTGAGGGCATATGCATAACTCTTCGGCTTTACATCATTTGTCTTCTTTGATGATTGAATTTCCTTAGAACTTTGGCCTTCTTCATAGCCAATACCACTCTTATTGAACATTGGCCTTTGAGAATTGATAATGTTATCCAATATCCCTATACTTTCTCATTTTTTAGGTTCTTGTTATTTTCTTTTTTGAATTCCTTTCTCAAAGAGATAATTTCATATTCTAACCTTTCACAAATCTCTTCCTTTTCCTTTAGCTGAATTCTTATCTCCTTCTCAACCTTTTTTCCTTTTTCGATTTGAATTTTCAGATCTATAATCATCTTCTTTGATTCTTCAAGATCATGCGACAATTTTACTTTAAATTCACTATCCTCTTGGATTTGCTCCTTTTGTAGCTTGTCCTTTTTCCTAAGTCTCTTGATTTCACTTAGGGCATAAATAAGTTCTACTTCCAAATCAACTACTCCATCATATTCCTCCTCTTAAGTTCATATCAACATTCTCATCATATTCTTTTGATTTTTCTTTTTTTCTTCATCTTTCATTTTTGTAGCCATTAATAGAAACTCATCTTCCTTATCACTATTTTTCTTTTCTATATAAGGACATTTGATAGAAAGATGTCCCACTTTTCCACATTCAAGGCACATTACTGATTGACAAATGTCAAGGCCAAGTGCCATTAAGTGAGTGCACATTTTTGTGCTCCAAAGAGAATAGTTTGTTCCATCAAACAGTGGTGCCTTGTTTGAAGAAAAACCATATCTATCATGTCCAGCCATGTGTTCTTTCAAGATCAACCTTCAAGCGATTAAGCTCTCTCCGAAGGAACCCGCTCTAATACCAAATGAAGAACACACAATTATACTGAAAGGGGGGGGTGAATCAGTGTAATACAATCTTTTACTTTTTCAAACTAACATCCATAATAATATCAATTGCACAACATCATTCACTTAAGATCTAACAATTATGCAACACAAAAGGAACACACGATTTACGTGGAAACCCTTATAGGAGAAAACCATGGAAAAATATTGCTTATATAAATCTCTTTTACAATCTTTTTAGGCTCCAACCTATAGGAGACACTAATCCCCTCTTATATGATTTGTGAGCACCAACCCACTAGAGACACCAATCCCCACTCGTAGGTTTCGTGAGCACCAATCCACAACTAAGCATCAACCCAGTAAGAGACACCAATCTCTTGTTAAGGAACCAACCTTCTACGGATCTGGATCACTATCTTCTACAAATCTGATCATAACTCACACAATATCCTTTCTTCACAAATCTGACCCAAATCACACAATTGTTCTTCCTTTCAAATCTAATTCAAATGATGCACAGTCTCTTTTCACAAACTGATCATAATCATGGCAATGTCTTCCTTTTATATCTGCCCAAAACTCTTCCTCTATCTCTGCTAGAACTTCTTCTTTTATATCTGCTCAAACTCTTTATCCCAGCAAGGTCTTCTTCTTTATCTCAGCATAATCTTCTTCTAGATCAGCATTATCTTCCTCTATATTTTTGCCTCTTATTTCTCTATAATTCTGTCATGAATCTTCCTTATAAATCTTCCTTCTATTTTCTCATACAAATTTGCATGCAATCCTCTATTTGCATATATGTCTTATAGATATATCTTTTTCATTCAACACACTCCACTCTTCACACCTGTAGGTTTTCCTCTTTTAAATCTACATACTCATACTCACATATCTGTTGATGTATATATGATTTGTCTTTTTATATCAACACACTCATATCCCCTTGAATGATTTCCTTATATATTATATTTCATTGTCCAATTACATCCTTTCTCAAATCTGTATATTATCCATGTATCTTTTTGTTGTTATGCTTCAGATATATGCTCTAAATTAGTTGATAATGCATTGTATTTCTTGCTTCCTTTATGTCCTAACTTACCTTGCTTTTATATCCTCTTATGCTTCTCATGAAGGGAGGTGACTTCTTCAAAAAGTGGCGAACACTTCCAACGGAGACAACTCTTCAAACTGGTCGGCTTGCATAATAATATTTAGTTTGTCCTTAGTGCTAAACACAAGGGAGTCAGCCAAATATATATTCGTTGTTTTTAACTATTCACTGTCATTTAATAATTCTTCCCAATAAATCAGATCGCAACCTTATGAAATTGTAATCACTGCCTCTTGTTTAAATATTATGACTTTTGTCTTATTTTCTATTTTGTCTTTTATCACACCAAATATCAATCGCTTACCGTCATTCATACAGACTTTTGTCTTATATAAATCATTGGATTGTTCTTTAGCAACCTCTCCATGTAAACACATGTTAATTGTTGTTTTTCTATTTTTAAATCGTATCACCTCTTAATATTAATAAGACATTATTCCTTTTTAAATGGATAGCGCTTCCATATGAGAGAGTAGGCCACTTAAAGAATTTAATTGTTTAAATCTTTAATTTAAACAATAAAATTGATCTTCTTCAACGTGATAAACGTTGCTCCTCTCTTAAGGTATTTGTCTTTGTCTGTCTTGAGCGTCAAACCTTGTCTTGTACTCCTTGCATTCTTGGCATCAATGATAATCAACTTGTCTATGTACTTGACATCACTAGCAATGATCTTGCCAATGGTCTCTTTCAATGATATTGTCTTGCATTCAATTATATTGCTATGTTGAAATCAATGACAACCATTTCTTATACTCTCATCTGTTCATTCATGATAACAATCATGACTACCTTCTTGACATCAGTGACAACATGTCCAAAAGTTCATAAGCTACTGATTTTGTAGGGGTGGCTATCCTTGATGGTCTCACTTCTCCTAATACTTGAATAGATTCCTTCCTTGCAAGCTCACTGCCACCTTGGTCTCCTTCAAATGTTTGCTCTGGATAGGGTTTCCCAAACATGACTGCATAAATGCATACATTATCTAGAAGTTATTGCATATTTTTAATTTTGTCTTGAATATGGGAAAGTGCTCTTAGATACTTTGGATTTGACTTTTGTTTCTCCTGCTATACTAGGGTAATTTTTGCCATGTTTCTTTCCTCAAGGTTTTTTGTACTTCATTTACATAGCTCTTAACGAGATCCTGAATCTCATCCTACTAATGTTGATGTCTTTATCGACCTAATATTTTCTTATTCCATCAATGTACCCCTCAGGGTCGTAATTTCTCCATGGTGAACATTTAAAGTCAACTTGTCCATGTTTGTGATCACATTATTGAATGCATCCATTCCTAGGAGTTTGAAATCTTCAATAAAATTCTAGCCTTATTGTGATGCTTGGAAATGTGATGTATTAGCTAGAAACAATTGTCTAATGTTTTCTAACAAAACAATTTTAATAGATACAATATAAGGCAACATTTATTGTGAAATAGCAACTTCACACATTTTGATGAGGGTGTGGTCCTTATGAAAGAACCAATCACACCAGTTATGGTTCCATGTGCTAGGGGCTCCCATCTACAAAGGCCTAATGAACTTCATTAGTTAGTCTAGGCCTTTCTTCATCCATTAGCCTCCTCAATAATGGAGTCACAAAATAATCCTAAAAAATATTATATGATGCATGGTCATGATGTTTATCCATATGAATAAACCATAGTTGAATTGTTTTTATCCTTCCATTAGGGTTACTAGGAAATGCCAATTTACCCCTAATCGCTTATCCCATTCATCCATCAAAGCATACAAGAAAATATGTCAGCTAAAAATCTTCATAATCTTTTTAGATGACTCGTCCTTTGAATTCCACTAATTTGATGTGAATCTCCCTCACAAGGTAATCTCCAAAGTCATACAAGGTGTTTTCATGAGTGTCTTGATTATCACAAAGATACACCAATGATATTGTAGGTGTTTTCAAGCCAATATCTTGCTTGAAGACTTGGCAAAAAGATTGATAATCATCTTGAAAATAAGGTTGTAGCTTTTTTGTATTAAGTTGCTCATTCTCATCCCTAGGAATGACCCTTTCACCAGGCCTATCATTACTAATGGGTACCATGTGATGAGGCAATGCAACTCCCTTGAAGGTATTTTTGTTCCTCTTATACTCAAAGTTCAGATTTCTCAAATTTAGCTCTACATTAGGCTTTAGTCTTACACTAAATACCTTTTAGATAGTGTTTCTATTCGACAAAAATATAAGATTTCCATATGCAACCCTCATCTCCTTGTTTTTCTCATTATAGCACTTAGAGTGGTATTCTAAAATTTTAAGAGTAGGGAAATAGTTGGGCACAATCACCTTTCTAAGGTCTAGCTTCCATGTGTTGCACACTAGGATTAATTTTACCCTCTTATGCCACAATGTTAAGAATAACTTCCTTCTAGGTTTCATGATTGTAGGGTCTCTAATATCACCATTGATATCCTCAAAGAGCTGTGTAGATGCTTCCCCCCTGACCATATATTTTTTGTACTTCTTAACTGCTCAAGGAATAGAAGAAACTGAATCTTGACTTGCAACTCTTTTTGGGGCCATTAATGCAATTACAATGACAAAAGGGTTTTCTAGGGTTTTATGAATGAGTTGAATTTCCATTTGACATGTAATTACCACAAAATGTCAAATGGAATAAAGTTTAAAATTATATTTGGATCGACAAATTACCTTAATTATATTTTTTGAATTTTGAACTCCCTAGTAAAATTGGATATGCAATTCGTTAAAGTAATAGTTGCAGAGAAGAGCTTTTTAATTTACACTAGCAAAGAGCTTGAATTTCGTCAATCTGAAGTGGAAAGCTAGAGAAACTTTGGATTACCTAGGGCAAGCTTTTAATTGAATTTCAATGTGCAAATGAGGAAATACAATAATTTCAGTTGAATTTATTGCATCATAACCAAAATAATATGTGGGTTTTGCATTCAAATGGTACTTTGCATTAATGCTAAATGGCCCATTGTTTCCTTCTTTGAAATTTGAACAATAGTCACTTCATCTAATGAGTTTGAACTTTCACTTTGATCAATAGCTAAGATCATTCACTTTTCACTTGCCACTTTTGATCTACTAATCTATAGAAGTCAATCATAGAACACCACATGGCCTAATTTGTTGTCTCACAAAAAGATCAATCACTTCAAAACATTGAGAGATCATCAAGGCCCAAACATTTATCTATAGATCTATAAAAGTTTATCAAAATTTGACACATAGGAAGCTCCTCTAAGAAATCTATGGTTTGGATTTATATTAGAAGATCTATAGATATACAAAGGTAGTAATGATCAATCTATAGATCTATAGATGCAATCAGAAGATGCCTAATGGACTTGACAATACCACGAAGGAGAAGCTAATCGAAGAATGCCTTTGATGAATCAACATAAGAGGTCCACCACCAGCTCTACCATCAGAGTCCACATAGCATCATCATGTTTGCTTTTATTGATCTAAACATCCAAATAGGTTCCACAAGGCAATCTTTTGATCCATAAAAGTCAATCATATTATGCCAAGTATCTTCATTTAAATCCATTCAAACACATCACTTAACCTATTAGTGTCATCTATAATCAATAGTATAGATTTCTTGGCTTCCAAAATAAGCAACTTTGGTATATCTTTCAATACAAAAGTGCTCACCACTTTGATCTACTAATTGATAAAAGTTCATCGAAGAACTCCATGTGGCATAATCTCTTAAGCCTTATTCGAAGATCAATAGCTTTGGTCCATTATATGGGCCCATCTAGTGTTCTTATATATCTATAGAATCCAATTAGAGCTTGCCACATTGCTTTGAGTTTTGTCACCAACATGTTCCCACTATAAATCATAGGTTACACTACTTTATGCTTAACCAACCTCGCCACAACCTAATTAGACAAATACATCACCGTCTTATTGCTAAATGTTTCCAAGCTAGATGTACCTACAAAGATAACATGTACAACTTCTATAGATCGGAAGATGAATCCATACAAACAACTATTCTATTCTACACTAATCTACACCTCCGATTGAGCTACAATTTGCATATAAAAGGTGAAAGGGAAACAAGAATCTCACCAACACAAATCTTGTTTCTTATTGGGATGTGCTCAAGATGATTTGATGTTGTTGAGTGGTGATGTAGTTTCTCGTTCTAGAAGCACGAGCTTGCCTTGTATCCAATTCAAACTCTTGAAAATGGCTTGAGGAATGGTGAATTTATGGATTTGGGATGAGGCTAATAAATGGCAAGGATTTATCTTATGGAATTGAGGGATAGGGTTGGTCCATTCACAAGAGAGAATGAGAAGCTTATAAGTGACATCTTGTGATTGGTGCACATGATTTGGGAAAATATTGAAAAGAGATGGAAGGTGGAGATTTTCTTATTTTTGATGGAGGGTGAGGATTAAAAAGGTTATTTCTGGATCCTTGTGCAAGGTTAACTTTGTTAATTTGGTGGAGGAATGTGCAAATGATTAGTTAGTTGATTAAACTTGATTTATTTAATCAACTAATGATAAGGAGGATTTTTTAGATTAATTAAATAAATATTATGTAGTTATTTAATCTTTGGGGGAATATTGAGGGGATGATTGATTTAATTAAATAAATATAGATTTATTCAATTAAAGTCAGAACTTTAGAAGAAGGGTTGAATTAGTTAATTAATTAAATAAATAAATGTAATATATTTAACTAATGCTGAAAGAATAGTTAGATTTATTAATTAAAGAAAACAATTTGTTTAATTAATATTAGAAGATTGACTAATTAATTTATTTAATTGATGCTAGAAGGGGAGATACAGGATAGGCTTGGTGTGATGACAACAGAAATGTGAGAATGTATTTTACATGTCTACATTTTTCCCCTATTTGAGACGTGTTACATAACATTGTTTCAGAGAAAATAAAATATAGCAATTTTTTGGAAAGGATACCCCAACTGCTCGGAGGAGGAGGTACCATCAAAACTCCTTCGATATAGGGTGTTGCCAAGGAGAGTGAAGCAAGACAAGTGTTGGAGGAATGATTTTCATTGATTATGTGAAAGGTTAGGCAAAAGGGTTTGGTCGTGGAGATAGGTATATATGTCATGATACCGAGGGGAACTGAGACCAACAATTTCACATATCTGATTTGTTTCAGGGATGTCATAAGCTAGTAGTAAGAGCTATTCAACCAGGGATTCGCATTGCTAAGTATTCATTGGCCTCTTTAGGAGGGAACCAATAGTAGCCATGAGATATGTTGCTCTATTATTGAGGCGGGGCACCTATTCAAACTGTATGTGGGTGAAATATCGTTTGAAACTATCAACCATTCATTTATAGGGGATGAGTTTATCATCCTTGGATTGATATTCATCATTGACCTGTCAAATGACGAGATGAGCATCACCATCTAGACATAGTTTTGCTAGTTATTCCATTGTATTGTTTTTTTGAGACCTGTGAGCAATGCCTCATATTCTGCAATGTTATTGGTACATAGAAAGCTGAGTCTAAAAGCTTTAGGATAAGATTCCCTTGCGATGTGATAAAGAAGATATCTGCCCCTGAGCTATGACTGGTAAATGAACCATCAAAGTAGAGATTCCAAGTGGTAGAATATTCAAGGGTCAAGGGGGAATCTTCAAGGGTCAAGATAGACTCGTCACAAAAATCCATGATCAATGGGTGAGTGTCAACCAATGGTGCCTCGACTAGTTGATCAACCACAACCTATCCTTTAACTGCTTTGCAATCCACATACTCAATTTCGAACTCACTAAGCATCATTACCCATTTAGCCATGTGTCTTGTTAAGGAAGCTCTGGATAGAAGATACTTAAGTGGGTCAATTTTGGAAACAAGCTTAGTGTGATGATTAAGCATGTAGTGTCCAAGATTTTTGAGACAAATACGATGACCATGCATGCTCTTTCCATAGTTGTGTTCTTCAGATCATATGTGACCAAGGCCTGACTGATATAATAGGGTGTCATTTCATGACCTTGTTCATCATGGTGTACTAGAAGTGCCCCCAAGGCAAATGGGACTAGTAGAGATGTAGAGGATCAGGGGTTTGTTCGATATAGGTTCCATAAGAACTGACAAAATAGAAAGATATTCTTTTAGGTGATCAAAATCCTTTTGATAAGACTCATCCTAATGAAAACCTGTATTTTTCCTAAGGAGGTGGGAGAATGATTGATATTTATTGTCTAACTATGCAATGAACCTATGGGAAGCCTGAAGCTTGTTGATGTGAACAAGGTATATTACCTAACTAGTTCCCTATTAGGTCCTATTCACACTAGTTTACTTAAGTTTACTTAGGGCACACTTAGGATAGTTATATCTTCATGTCTCATGTAAAATGATTAAGACACTTGTTATCATCCTATGTAGTCCTATCTCTCAACCTTGCCTATATAAGAAAGCTCTCTCATGTACTTTGTATCATGGTATCATATATCATATTATAATATCATAATTCCATTTTGCACCACAATCAAGAAATGCATCCTCTTGCTACTCTCTTGTGGAAGGATAATCTCTGGTTTTGCAAGTGATCTTAGGAGCTTGAGTCCATTGGTGGCTCTTACAAATCTTGTCCTGGGGCTTGCAAAGTTGCTCGAGATTCTTTAGTGGAGGCATTTTGTGATTGTTGCAACTTTGGTAGGATCCACTTCTATACTTCGTTTGGAGATGGTGAAGCCTAGTAGTTTTTCTAATGTTATCCCAAAGACAGACTTCTTTGGGTTGAGACGAACCTTGTATTCTCATAGATGTTGGAAGATGCATTGTAGGACTTATTAGTGTTCTTCCGAGATGTCTTCTACAAAATTTTACATGATGTCATGTAGCATGTCATGGAATATCACTGTCATAGCTCTTTGATAGGTGGCCCCAACATTTTCAACCCAAAATGCATGATCTAATAGCAAAAAGTATCAGTAAAAGTTATTTTGTGTTGATCCTGTTGGTTCCCAAAATGACTGCAACCCAAAACTCTAAAACATTCCTAAATCACCAAGGTCGGGAATGTCATCGGGGTGATATGGAAGGGGTTTATCAATAAGTTGAGGGTGATTCTAGCCAACATACAGGAGTGGGTAGTCTCCTCTGCTCTTCGAGCTCATCTTAGACTTTGGAGGGATATTCCAAAGGGGTATACCTGAATAGGTATTAATTTTAAAACTAGATGAACAACTAAAATGTGAATAACCAAACCCAGATCACTCTCTCAGCCCCAAATTTGTCACTAGACTGAGAAAAACTGGTTATCATAAAGCCCCTATATAGCTGATACAAACAATCCTACAACGTGAGGATGCATAAAAACTACTACTGTGTCTAAAGGATGGATATATCGTTTTGTTTTGAATATTGTGTGATCAAGGGCTACTCAGACTGGTGCCTATCCATTGGGCTGTAGAGTCTAACATTTAATAGAGGAAAAACAACTACAAAGAAATGTACAGCTGCCTATTTGATAAATCAAATACATGAAAATCAATACCAAATCACTGAAAATGCTTATTAATCCAACATCATACCATATTCTTCCTCATGTAATGTTGAAAAGATCATCTACAAAGCCTTGGAGATGAATTAATAACTGTCACATTCATTCAAATCAACAATTACATTCATACTACGAAGTGTGGCAAAAGAAAACCCTAACTGCGATTACAACTTTCTAAGAAGAGCATCTACAATAGTGGAGAAAAATAGTGATTTGATACAAGGATTTGCAAAATACATTACATACATTTCATAACTGATTCATGATGAACAAAGACTACAAAATAACCTATTCTTTTTTGTCATCTAGACCCTGGAACCTGCTTGAGAGAAAAGCTGCCCAAAAAATGACCAACCATTAGAATGACTTTCAATCTTCCTTTTATATCACTTGAAACCTGGATATGTTGTTGGAATGGGAGGTAAAACCCTACCAACTCCACCAACCACATTAAAACCACTAAAATCGATCACCCACTTTGTATTTATGGCAATCAGGAGAGTAGCTGGCACGTTTCTGTGCATTCCTGGGCGTTGGCGGGAGTTCGGACCCCGACGGGACTTCGAGCCGCAGGCGGAAGTCAGAACTTGGAACCATGAATCAAACAAAAAGTTCCATCGGGCCACGGAGTCCTAATAGAACCTCTTTTAAATCTGCACCGCTGGAGAAGTCCAAAAAGGCGAGCGTTGGCTGACAAAGGAATTTAGCACTTTAGGATTCTAAACTAGGACTGAAATTTCCATCGGGCACCGGAGGCCTGATGGGATCACTTTTAAAAATAGTGCAATAATATGGAGGAACGGGAACCAGGTTGGAAGCGGGAACCAGGCTCGCGAGAGAAACTTGGACCTTCAGACTTTCCAGAAAGGGTCTAGAAACCCAGTCGAGCCCCGAGGTCCGAAACGGATCAAAACACCAAAAGTCAAAAATTGAAGTTTGATCAGACACACCATCAAACTCTTAACCATTTTCTCCAAAATCAATTGAAAACTCAATCATTTGCTCTTCCAAATCGAACTTCAAATATTAGGGGGTCCAAGAAAAACTAGAACTTTGGTAGGTCCAGATTAGCTGGCGGGTCCCGAGGGCACGGAAGGAAATTAGACATGGGGCACATGAAAGATTTCAAACCTTGGGAAAGAGTCCAAAAACCCAGCGGAATCCGAAGCTCTGTAAGGACCAAATGTCCAGTCGGGTCCCGAAAACCCAATAGGACTGTATACTCTATGCTTAGCCAATTTTTAAGATTTTCAAGATTCACTCTTGCATTTCAAAAGGAATGAACTGGGATTTTAGATGAACATGGGCAAAATAATGCATCTAGGGAGTTTAATTTTTCATGGGTCAACACTGGCTCTGGTTGGGGACGTGTGCCAAGTAATGGCACGTCGAGAATGCAGATCTCCAGAGCAGACCAAAAAATACCAAAAAGATAAATACACAAGAACTAAAACAAAACACAATTAAGACCAACAGTGATCAAGACTGCACGAGGTCAAAATACTAAAGATGAAAATTGACTTTATCACTCAAAATTTGAAGGAAGTCATTACCTATGAGAAGTAATGTTTCAAGTGTTGTCCATGAACAAGCAGCTCCAGCAATTCCCCTTCCATGTTCCTGATATAAAAAATGTCCTGGCTAGCCCTTTCGTCAATTTGATATGGGCCCAACCACAATGGCTCAAATTTTCCATGCTTGCCCTTGTCCTCTAATTTTGCATTCCAAAGAAGGACCAAGTCACCGATTTGGAAACATTTCTTAACCACTCTCTTGTTGAACAGATGTTCCACCTTATGTTGTTGTAGCAAATTCTTATCATGTGCCACCCTTTTAGCTTCATTTAATTCTGTTAACTCATGCATTCTTAGTTCCATAACATCATCAACATCTTCTCCTATGCGTTGTAAAAATTTATACACCAGTAGCTCTAATGACATTGGCATTTTGGCCTCCATTCCATACACTAGCTCAAAAGGACTTTTTCCTGAAGTTCGTTTGTAGGTAGTTCTATCAACCCAAACTTCAAGATCTTCATGAGGCTCTTATTGTTGGACTTAGCTTGTTCATTACTCTGCGGATGGAATGGTGATGAATGAATCAACTTTATCCCATATTTGGTACATATGTCTACAATGTCATTGGACCTAAAACACATGGTGTTATCTGCAACAATCCTGGCTGGCACACCAAATCTGATTATCACATTGTTCAACAGAAATTCAATCACTACTTTGGATGTGGCATTACGAGTTGGAATAGCTTCAACCCACTTTGTAAAATAGTCAGTTCCCACCAATATCCACTTATACCCATTGCTTGAGCTTTCTTGAATCTCCCCTATGAAATCAATGCCCCATTGCTGAAATGGTGCCTCAATGGTAACACTCACAAGGGGAAGGGCGCCTTGAAACTTCAACTTACCTACAAACCTTTGACAGGCATTACATTTTCTAATATGCTTTACAACATCCTTAAAGAGGCTTGGCCACTAAAAACTTTCCCTAATAATCTTGTGTTGTGGTTTTGGCATGGAAATGCCCACCACATATTCCTTGATGATATTCTTAATGACTGCCTCAGATACTTGTTGGTCCATACACTTCAACAGAAGTCCCTCGTGATTTCTCCACATCAACATTCCTTGAAATAAATTATACTTCTGAGACTGGAGCTAAAGTGTCCTTTGTTGAGTTACATTCATACCTGAGGGGCAATGCATTTACCATGGGTCATTTGTCAATGTACACTCATCAGCAGATGAAATAGCATCTACTTCATTTACCTCAGCTGCTTCTAAGTTGGAATTTTCCATCAACTTAGCTAAACCCTGGCATCTAACCAGTTTGGTGACCTGCACCTCAATGTAATATTCTTGGATCATGTTGATCCACCTGCATATTCTCCCAAAAGCTTCCTGTTGCATGAAAATGTCTTTCATGGTTGAATGAGGCACATACACAATTGTCCTTGCACCCATAAGATATGGCCTAAAGTTCTTTACTGCCTTAACCAAAGCATATGCATGCTTTTCCATAATTGAATAATTTAACTCAGTAGCTTGCAAGGATTTGCTAAAAAATCCTATGGGCTGCTCAAATCCATCCTTATTCTTTTGTAACATAGTAGCAATAGTGCAATATGAAGCAAAAGAAAACAATTGAAAAGGCCTTGTATAATCAGGGCTTACCAACACTGGTGCATTCTTGAGAGCTTCCTTGATATCCTTGAATGCTTTAGATGGCTCTGCATTCCACACAACTAACTGTCCCTTCTTGAGCATTTCAAAATGGCCTTAGTCTTCTCTGCAAAGTTAGGAACAAACCTCCTAACAAAGTTTATCTGCCCAAAGAAATATTGTATTCCTTTGACTGATTTGGGTTGAGGAATGAGGTCAACAGCCTTGACTCATTTTGGACCTATTCTTACCCCATCTTTTGACACAATATACCCGAGCAACTTGCCTTCTTCAACACCAAATATGCACTTCTTGGGGTTTGGTGAAATCCCATACTCTAAACATCTTTTGAAAATGACCTCAAGGTGCTTGCAATGCTCATCTCTTTCCTTCAAAAACATTGTCAAGTCATCTTGATAGACCACCATGATCTCATCTATTAGACCGACAAAAGCCACATCCATGGCTCGCTAAAATGTTGACCCGGCATTCTTCAAACCAAATGGCATCCTCACATAAACATAGGTACCCCAAGGAGTTGTAAATGTTGTTTTATATTGCTCTGACTCCTTAACCATCACCTGGTTGTACCCAAAGAATCCATCCATCATGGACATCAATTATGATCCAGTCACTCTCTGCAGAAAATGGTCCATGCTAGGGAGTGGATAGCTATCCTTAAGCGATTTGATATTCAAATTTTAGAAAGCCACACATAACCTAATTTCCCCGTTCTTCTTTCTTACAGGGACAAGGTTGGATACCCACTCAGAATGTCTGATGGATTTGATAATACGTCCATCTTTCATCTTCAACAATTCTTTCTACATCTTGGGAGCTATGGTAGGGTTTATAGGCCTTTTCTTTTGTCTAAATGGTTTTGCATCAGGCTGGAGGGGAATAGTATGTTGAAACAAGTCCTCCCTATAGGTCTTGAGCTCATCATAGGACCATGCAAAACACTTTTTGAATTTTCTCAACAGAGCGATTAACATCTGCTTCTCATGAGGCTTCAACTTTTTCCCTATGTAAACCATCTTAGGTGCCTTTTGGGTGCCAAGGTTAACACCCTCAACGTTATCCTCTTCAATAGGTTTACCTTTTCTTTTCCATCAGTTAGTATTATCAAACATTCTTGCTAGCACTTCTAATCCCTTTGGAATTGTATTTGTTTTTAGCTGCACAACCTTGTTACCAAACAAAGTTTCCTTGCCATTTTCTATCTTTGTCATAGGCTGACAATCAATCACTTGACTGTCAAACTCATCCAAACAATTCAGAAAATGAAAATCTGATTATTGTTATTGAATACTTGCCAACTATATATGTTATCAGGGATTGTTGGCCTTGTAAGCATTTCCACAACATAATGGCCATGAGGAAAATCTGATTGGGGATCAAATTTTGATGCAGCTATAACTAGGGAATCTACCTCTTCATTTTTAGTCCTCTCAACCTATTTGATGCCAATAGCATCAAATAGCTCCATGGTGTCCCATACAACATTCCTTGTATGCTCTTAACCTGCTATCCTTGGCAACAAATGTGTTTCTAATATGTTGCACAATCAAATCTGAATCGCCATGTATCTTCAGACATGTGATTCCATGCTTATGAGCAACATTTAAGCCCAAAAACAGTGCCTTATACTCAACCACATTATTGGTGCACTGAAAATCAAGTCTAAAATACTTGCCAAACTGTTCACCATCTGGGGATATCAGAACAATACCAGCACCTGAGCCTTCTCTCAAGCATGCACCATCAAAGTACAGGGTCCATAACTCAGATGTACCACCAATAGAAATAACATGATTGGAAGGTAAAACATCCAGGCCGAGATCATCATCACTACAATATCCCATGAAATGGTATATGTCGGTATCAAATAAATTGGCGTGATCTTCCTTGGTTTTATACCTATCCTCTATGTTTTGGTCTTCCACCTTTTCCCTATGAAGCTTCACCTCAACACCATGGACTGGAATGGTGGCATATGATAAATACATCTGTATACTCCCACCTATGGAAGCTACCCATTTCCTCGATAATAGCATGCCCCATTTGGTAGGGCAATCCACAATAATTATATCCATCAAAAATGACTTGTCAGGATATGTTGCTAATTTGACCTCAACATCTTTTACAAGACCAATCACATTCACTTCCCTAGAGTCCATGGAAAAACATTTACCAAAGGACTTGGACACCTTCAACCCCAAATCATTCATGATTTCAAGTGGCATGACATTACTAGATGCTCTAGAATCTAGCATATAGTTGTGTAGCAACCATCCATTGATGATCAATGTAGTGTAGAAAGGATCCACACCCATCTGGCTATTCACCATAGATGACCCTAAGTAAACCTCAATTGTTTCATCATCTTTTAGAGGGGCAACAATGGACTGTGTAGGTGCACTGGAGACCGTGATAAATGAGACAACCCTATCCCTATGCTCAAGAATTCTAATGAGTTCCCCTATTGGCACTGAAATTCGGATTTGACTAAAGACTTGAGCCATGTCAATAGGGTTATAATTGGGAAAAGGAGCATCACATGAAACAGTAACATCATTTGTGCAAGGAATGAAAGGTATTACTTGATTGGATGAAATATCCTTACCTTTTTCCTTTATCTACTCATCCTTTTTTGGTTCCATTTGTACCTGAGGCTGATCTTGCTTGTTATTGCCTTTTGGATAATGAACTCCTAGAATGGGTGTAGTAACAGGTTGCACAATCTGTGTTAGATTGTTCTCCACATATTTTTTCTTTGTTGCTAGTGGTTGCATTGGAACTTTCTTCTTTTCTAGCACATTCTTCTTGGGAGCAACACCACTATCTTTCTTTTCCATGTTTACCTTTTGCTTTTCTTTCCCACTAACTAATGCACCATGTCTTGGCTCTGCAGCAAGGGAATTTTACATAGGCACTTACCTATTCCTTAGCCCGTATCCTCCTTGGACTTGCATAATGGCAGTGTCAGTCAAGGCTTTCAAATATTCTTTAGAAGGTCGAGACTGCTTGTATTTCATTTGCATGAGATCACTAAAATGCCAAAAATCATGAGTTGGGAGCTGATATCTCGTTGGACCTTCATCATATCATATTGGAAAATATGATCATCTTCTTCATAGTTGTCATAGTTAGTGTCTTGACCCATTTGCTCATATCCCTCTGTGTCAAACTGATTTATCTCATCCTCATAATACTCTACAGCACCTTATTCATTTGGGAATTCCTCCTCTCTGCTCATTGAATGAGCCACCGTGCAATTTGCCGAATCATGTGGGAGATAACATGAATTGCACCAAGAAAAGGCATCTTGGTAATTTATCTGATCCTTCTTCAACAGATCGGGCATATCTCTTTCAGGCTGCTTAAAACTGACCTACCTAGGGGCAACTTGTCTATCATTTTGATGTTGTGGCCTTTTAGACCAATCTGTGTTATAACATGTATGTTATGCAACCTTTGACCCTCATTGAAATGTGTTGTAGCACCTTATGGAGGTAACCCTTTCTCATTTTGTGCTATCTTATAGGACATGTCCTTCATGACTACCATAAGTTTGTCTAGTTTGTCTTTTGTTGTGAGGGGTTTGCTCGAAGCTGCCCTATCTAGCTGAGAGATCTTCACATTAGACCTCTTAACATGTTTGTTATAGGCTCTCATGCTACTTTCAATGTTAATAGCTACAACATAGGCTTCCCTCGGTGTCTGAGGACTCTTGTCTCTTAAGCAATAACCTATCTTTGAATCAAATGCAACATAGTACAGTACTAAGCACATTGATTCGTTAGGTCTGAGATTAGTAGGTACCTTTCTCATTGTCATGATAAATCTACTGTTGGAGTCAGCAACAGTCTCATTGATTCCTTTCTTGATTTTAGTGAGCTCGTGGATGGAAAACTTAGGGTCAATCCTGTCTCCATACTGCATTCTAAACACTCTCATGAATTCCTCCCATGAGTCAATACTGTTATCAGGAAGTGTCTTGTACCATTCTTTGGTACTTTCCTCCAATGAGTGTACAAACAGCTTCATCATCACATCTTCATCTTCAATCTCATACTCATATATGACATTGATGAAGTGTCTTAAGTGTTCCTCGCCTGTAACTGCATTATTGCCTTGAAACCTTGGAATCTTCCCTCTTATCTCATTTGGAATCAGGTTGGGAAAGTCAGAAATATCGAATATATCCAACTGCCTATATCTCTCCACACCTAAGGGTTGTCACTGTGGAGGAAATCTCTATACTTGTCTTCGTTGCAGAAGCCTAACATTCTGAATGTTGCCATGCAACTAGTTTGCTTGGTTCTGTGGTGGCTGAAAGTTAAGATTCTAAGCATGGGCCTAATTTACACCATGTTGTCCCATTTGATGTTGTCATCGATGTTGTTGTCTCTTATTGTTCTATTGTTGAGGTAAATGTTGTTGTTGCTGATATGCATTTTGATTTAAGCCATGTTGTTGGGCAAGTTGGGCCTGCTGCTGGGCAAGTTGGGCCTACTGTTGGTCAAGCAACGCCTGCACTTCCCTTTGCTTATTTCTGATATGATCAAGCAAATCTAATTCCTCATAAAGAGTTCTTTCTCTTTTCTCAGCATCAGGTTGTTCCTATTGATCTTCCTCATTAGGAATGTCATCATGCTGACCTCTAAGCGATCTTGTAGGTGAAATATGAGGCTAATTATTCTGGCGAGCCTCCTCATTTTCATGAGGCATGCCAAATGTTCTCATGTCTACATTCTGAGACATGTGTCTTCTTCCCCGACCAATAATATTCTAATTTCTTCAGACATCATACCCATTTCTATTCATTCTCCTATTCGTCATGAGTACATTATCAGCAAAGTCCTCAAAAGTATATTGATGATGACTTCTACAATCATCAAATGTGTCATCTCTAACATAAGTGCCTACTTGGTTCTGACAAGGCACTACATTGGGATATTTGATCCTCCCCTATCCCGTTGACATTTTGAATGATCAAAAGAGATTTCTTGTGCTAAAAAATCTTCTGACCTTCTCCTATGATCAATTTAAATTCCTTTCCTGATTGTAAACTAATTTTCTAGGTTTGACTAACATAATCGCCACTTCCTTGTTAGGAAGAATTACTTAAATTTTCTCACTATGTTAATAGACTGCAACAACTCAACCAGAAGTAAACTCTCCCTAGAAATGGCACCAAAAATGTTGGCATAAGTTGATGGGCTGCCAATTCCAACACACAACAAACTGCACCTAGAAACTACTGCAAACTTACTTTATTGACTGTTACTGGGATCTTCAAATCTGAACCAAAGTGTTACATCCCCGGCAACAGCATCAAAAATGTTGGTTCCCAAAATGACTGCAACCCAAAACTCTAAAACATTCCTAAATCACCAAGGCTGGGAATGTCATCGGGGTGATTTGGAAGGGGTTTATCAACAAGTTGAGGGTGATTCTGGCCAACATACAGGAGTTGGTAGTGTAGAGTCCAGGGCAACACTGAGAGGGGGGGTGAATCAGTGTTGTATAAATTCAGACAATTTAATACTTATCAAAATTTAGGAGAATATGTAAACAATCAATTGTCATATTTTGCATCAAGGAAATAACATTGAATGTTTGAACTTGGAAGACAATCAACAATACACAATTTACGAAATAAGAACACAAAGAATTAGGAGTGGAAAACCCTCTAGGGGTAGAAAAACCACTCATGAACTGCCTCACTGGCTTAATTTTGAAAAACTCCTTTACAAGGCCTCACTGGCTGATATATATGTCTCACTGACAACTGAAAGGTCTCACTGACCTACAAGCCTCACTGGCATAGAAGGGTCTCACTGACCACAAGCCTCACTGGCATACACAATCACCATTATCAAAACATCAAACTTTGTGTGCAAGACATGATTGCCTTCAATCAGATTTGCACCATTGTATACAACCTTATACCTCCTGTTTGATTTTCAAGTCAAGACCATTTTCTTTTACATACTTCTGCAAACAAGCGCCATATACAAATCTCTATAAACAATTTTCTCTGCAAATTATCTCTATCAATCTGTCATCAATCACTGCAATCAAAACTTGATTCCTTGCAATCAAAAACATTTCAAACAACAGCAAGTGTCTTTAAACATTCTGATATTCCTGTAAGAATATTTCACAATGAAGAATATCTCACAATATGTCTTTTACTCTGCAAATTGGTTCACTCAATCATTCATCTGTATCATCAAATTATTTTCATCATTGATCTTCATAACCTCCACACACCACCTGCATATTTATAAGATTTCAAAAGACTTTTGATCTTCCATTTTGTTTGCATTTTTATCATTTTCAAAATTTCATTCACCTAAAGAAAATAATTTATCCTTGCACCTAAAACAAAAATCACATTATTTTCACCTTCCTCAGTCTCCAAAAATTAGGAGATAAATATCATAAAAAGACATTTATTTTGGCACAAATAATGTCTCTGCAAAAATCCTTTCATAAAAAAAATTTCAATCTGCCCTTTTTAAACTTCATCTTCCCCTGCATTAAAAACCTTCAATCTGTAAAATAAAATCATCTTCAAAAACTTTCAAGCTTCTTTTCATTTTCTTCTATCAAAAATCCATCTGCAAAAATATTTTCATATTCATGTGCAAAAGTAAAATCAATCTTTGCAAAACAATTTCCGTCCATCATTCCAATATGAAAATCTTCTCTATATTTTGTTAATCTCTCTTGCCATTTTATTATCTTGACCCTTCATAATCTGTAAAAAATCTCTTTGTCTTCTTAAAAAAAAATTCTTCAATCTACAACAAAAGACTTCATATTCTTCATTAAAAAATCCTCTCTGCATAAAAAAATCTTCAATAAAAAATCAATCTCATCATCTTCTCAAAAATATAATCTTCTCACAAAAAATGTCTGCCCTTAGAAAAAGAATAAAATCTCTTTCATAAAAATCCTCTCTTCACAAAAAAATCATTCATCATTTTCTTCTCTGCACAAAATCAACTTTTTCATTAAAAAATCCATCTCCAAAAAAATGAGTTAAAAACTCACAAAATAAATCCCAAAAAAACATTTTAATATCCTCCACCTTCTTAGCTTCCATGCCACAAAAAAATTAGAAATAAATCTTTCATTCCAAAAAAAATATCTCCTTAAAATCTTCCAAAATCTCCTTAAAGCTCTCCTTGAAATGTGCCCCCTAGAAAATAGCACAAAAAAACATTTTAAAAGCTCATAAAAATATTTTAAATAAAGCCATAAAATGGCTTATTCACATTCCCCTCTTAAAGCATATTTAATGTTTTTTCTTTTTTAAATGTTTTATATTTAAAGCTTTATAAAAAGCTTTATAAAAAAGTCATTGGAAACTTTTTCATGCTCCCCTTTAAATAAGACTTTCTAGTATAAATGATATTCCATGCTTTTTTTTTTTTTTAAATCAAGCTCTTCATAAATTAAATAAGGATATTCAACCAAATTCAAATGGTAAATAGAATATGAAGGGGCCGGTAGGTGTCATGAATTAAAACCCTCTAGTAGGTTGCTCTAAGTAGTATAACCTGCTCTTGCAGGTCAACATTACTTTATAACATAAAGTGCATACTTTATGACATTTAATCTCTTTGTATACACTTAGAGCTTATAGTTAGGATTTTAATATTTTAGGCATTTTGATAACCATTGATTCAACCATTAATAAACATTAATGCCTCACTTTGATCAAGCATGGCAAGATGAACTTTATCAGCAACCTTGTATCATAAAACATATGCATTGTATCATACTTATCCTGATTGATGATTCTGATCCTGCAGTCTTGTGAATATCAAGAATGTACACAAACTGATCAAACAAGTTAGCATTTCCTGACATAGCCATGAAGCAACATATCAACCTGAAGTATATGAACAACTCCTGTAAATACCAACACATTTTTGACATCAATGACAATCTACTTTCATCAATCTCCCCCTTTGTCATTGATGGCAAAACTACCTGATGCAATTTTTCTTTCTCCCCCTTTTTGACATCTGATGACAAAGACTCAAAAACTATTTGCTCCCCCTGTGTTGAATACCACTGGCAATTACTGGCAAGAATAACCAACACAAACCACTGTCTTGACAGAATGAAACATGTATATCAATCTCAACATAATATCACTTCTTGACACAATACTAATATGAGGATGAAGAAAAACATAACTCTTTTCAAATCTCCCATGATAGTGACAACTCAATCCTCTGATTAACTCCCCTTGAGAACATAACTCCACTGAAAGATGTTAAAGCTTGATCATAACCATTGAATTATGAACACTTTGAAGACATAAACTCTTGTCATCTTGTTAACTTCAACCAAAAATAAAAATGAGAACCAGTTACCAAAAACTTTGATACCACTTAACTTACATCTGATGACAATACCACTTCTTATTACAATACCACTAGTAAATACTGACAAGAATAATCAAGATAACTCAACTCAACTCAGCACTAATCCGCTTCCTGAAATAGTCTTGAAACAACATATCAACCTGAAGTATACCATCCATTTATTGACAATCAACCTTCTGAACACTTTTGCAAAGAAATCATAAACATACCAATACTCTTTGATAAATAGATTTGTAGGAAAAAATCATGAAGACTCCTCATCACAAAGTTTCCAACACCATATGACATGATGACCATTATCAGCAGATTCAAGACCTTACTTGCCTCTGATTAACTGATAAACTTGAAGAAGAACAAGGCACCACCAACAATTTCATAAGCAACTCTAGATGTCATAGCTTGACACACATACCTTACCACTTCAAAACAAGAGGCACACAATTTTCACATACCTTTCTGAATCATATTAATGAAGAAGAAGAACAAAGAACATGTCAAATTATTACACCAATAAACATTCATTCTGCAACCAATCTATTCTTGCACATCCTTTTTGACATGAAAAGAATGAAGACCATCCTGCTGTTCCTGCACATCTCTTTACAACACACTGTCATAACCATTATCAATATCTTTGCAAAAACATATCAATTGACTTCTTTCATTTACAACTACCTCAACCAACACATGCTAACATCTGAAAAGAACTTCTTAAGAATACCCAAGATCCATTATACAAATCAGCCCATCAAGACTACTCATCAACAAACTAATTTCACCATCAAGTCTTCCTACAACACCACTTTGCAAAACCAAATGTAGAGACAAGAATATTAATTGACTCCTTCCATTTGTAACCTCCTTAGCCCACATAATCAAACATCTGAGCACCTTGAGAACATCCTAATTGATTTTGAACTTCCCAATCTTACTTACAAGAACCATGACAACTCAATCTTTATAAGTATAAACATGATATGACAAAGAAAAACCAAATCACTTAACTCTATCAAAACTCTTTGTGCTTGGAACCCTTGAACTTCTTATCAATCATGAACCACTGATCACCTATATCACTGTCACACACAAACATAATCAGCAAAACAAGATCATCAAATTGGTAAACATTAAATGATCTTCTTCCTGAAAACTTTTTGGGGATACTTGATGGAACATGAATAACTCCCCCTTACTTCATGCTCTCAGTTATCCAACTAATGATGTAACTTGTGCAAGATGCACAAGTTTAGGATCCTTCTTGTCCTGACTTTGTTTTCTTCTCCAAACCTATATAAACCTTTTCTTTTCTTTGCTCAAGCTGTCTGCTCTAGATGTCTTCAATTTATTCCTACAAAACTGTGCCTTATGCCCAAGATTATGACACTTAAAGCATGTGACATTATAACCAATTAGAGAAGTAAAGGAATCATATCTCTTTGACATGCCAAAAATACTTCCATAATCATATCTTCCATGCATCCAACAGTCTCTTTCTATGTGACCAACTTGGTTACAATAGTAACATATTGCATCAGAATTCTTATTTGTCATTCTAGAAAGACTTTTGTTCTTATGCCACTCAACATTATTTCTGGCATAAGTCTTACAATTTCTAGCTCTATGACCATAGCTATGACAAGAATAACAATATCCATCAAACTGAGAATAATTATACCTTATTGAATGGTATTGCCTAACAGGTGGAGGTCTGTTTGTTCTTTCTCTTACATCATCAGGAGGTGGAGATTTGTTTGTTCTTTCTCTTACATCATCAGGAGCTTTATCTTTTGCTATCTTCTTGTCTTCCTTAAGAACAGTAGGAGGATTTCTGACTTTGGAACACTCTCCTTCTTCAGTATTCTTTTCAAACAATAGATTCTTGTGCAACTTAGAGGATGCCTTTTCTAACTCCTTTCTTAAAGAACCTATTTCAGATTCATACTTTTCACAATCAACATCTTTGACCTTTCGCTGATTATTGACATCTTCTTTTATTTTCTTAACTTCTGCAATTTGAGCCTTCAAATCTATTATCTGTTTTTCTGCATCTTGAAGATTTGAAAGAATTTTTGTCTTGGATTCCTTTTCCTCTTGAAGTTGCAACATTAACCTTTTGTTCTCCATTCTGAGTTTTTTGATCTCATCAAGGGCACAAATGAGCTCACCTTCCATATCAATCTCATAATCATCTTCATTATTAATCTCAACAACAAAATTTTCATCAAGCTCTTATCTTTTTACATTCATATTGAAGTCTTCCTTTTTATCAAAATTCTCAACTGTAGGATCATTCTTTTTTCTAGTCTTAACTGAGGCTTGTTTTTTATCATCATCAATCTTTTCTCTATTCAAGACCTTATTTCTATTCTTCTTTCCCATGGTACTCCAAACACAGGATCTACCCAAGCTGATTAGGCTACAAAAGTGAAACTGGCTCTGATACCAATTGTAGAGTCCAGGGCAACACTGAGAGGGGGGTGAATCAGTGTTGTATAAATTCAGACAATTTAATACTTATCAAAATTTAGGAGAATATGTAAACAATCAATTGTCATATTTTGCATCAAGGAAATAACATTGAATGTTTGAACTTGGAAGACAATCAACAATACACAATTTACGAAATAAGAACACAAAGAATTAGGAGTGGAAAACCCTCTAGGGGTAGAAAAACCACTCATGAACTGCCTCACTGGCTTAATTTTGAAAAACTCCTTTATAAGGCCTCACTGGCTGATATATGTGTCTCACTGACAACTGAAAGGTCTCACTGACCTACAAGCCTCACTGGCATAGAAGGGTCTCACTGACCACAAGCCTCACTGGCATACATAATCACCATTATCAAAACATCAAACTTTGTGTGCAAGACATGATTGCCTTCAATCAGATTTGCACCATTGTATACAACCTTATACCTCCTGTTTGATTTTCAAGTCAAGACCATTTTCTTTTACATATACAAATCTCTATAAACAATTTTCTCTGCAAATTATCTCTATCAATCTGTCATCAATCACTGCAATCAAAGCTTGATTCCTTGCAATCAAAAACATTTCAAACAACAGCAAGTGTCTTTAAACATTCTGATATTCCTGTAAGAACATTTCACAATGAAGAATATCTCACAATATGTCTTTTACTCTGCAAATTGGTTCACTCAATCATTCATCTGTATCATCAAATTATTTTCATCATTGATCTTCATAACCTCCACACACCACCTGCATATTTATAAGATTTCAAAAGACTTTTGATCTTCCATTTTGTTTGCATTTTTATCATTTTCAAATTTTCATTCACCTGAAGAAAATAATTTATCCTTGCACCTGAAACAAAAATCACATTATTTTCACCTTCCTCAGTCTCCAAAAATTAGGAGATAAATATCATAAAAAGACATTTATTTTGGCACAAATAATGTCTCTGCAAAAATCCTTTCATAAAAAAAATTTCAATCTGCCCTTTTTAAACTTCATCTTCCCCTGCATTAAAAACCTTCAATCTGTAAAATAAAATCATCTTCAAAAACTTTCAAGCTTCTTTTCATTTTCTTCTATCAAAAATCCATCTGCAAAAATATTTTCATATTCATGTGCAAAAATAAAATCAATCTTTGCAAAACAATTTCCGTCCATCATTCCAATATGAAAATCTTCTCTATATTTTGTTAATCTCTCTTGCCATTTTATTATCTTGACCCTTCATAATCTGTAAAAAATCTCTTTGTCTTCTTAAAAAAAAATTCTTCAATCTACAACAAAAGACTTCATATTCTTCATTAAAAAATCCTCTCTGCATAAAAAAATCTTCAATAAAAAATCAATCTCATCATCTTCTCAAAAATATAATCTTCTCACAAAAAATGTCTGCCCTTAGAAAAAGAATAAAATCTCTTTCATAAAAATCCTCTCTTCACAAAAAAATCATTCATCATTTTCTTCTCTGCACAAAATCAACTTTTTCATTAAAAAATCCATCTCCAAAAAAATGAGTTAAAAACTCACAAAATAAATCCCAAAAAAACATTTTAATATCCTCCACCTTCTTAGCTTCCATGCCACAAAAAAATTAGAAATAAATCTTTCATTCCAAAAAAAATATCTCCTTAAAATCTTCCAAAATCTCCTTAAAGCTCTCCTTGAAATGTGCCCCCTAGAAAATAGCACAAAAAAACATTTTAAAAGCTCATAAAAATATTTTAAATAAAGCCATAAAATGGCTTATTCACATTCCCCTCTTAAAGCATATTTAATGCTTTTTCTTTTTTAAATGTTTTATATTTAAAGCTTTATAAAAAGCTTTATAAAAAAGTCATTGGAAACTTTTTCATGCTCCCCTTTAAATAAGACTTTCTAATATAAATGATATTCCATGCTTTTTTTTTTTTTTAAATCAAGCTCTTCATAAATTAAATAAGGATATTCAACCAAATTCAAATGGTAAATAGAATATGAAGGGGCCGGTAGGTGTCATGAATTAAAACCCTCTAGTAGGTTGCTCGAAGTAGTATAACCTGCTCTTGCAGGTCAACATTACTTTATAACATAAAGTGCATACTTTATGACATTTAATCTCTTTGTATACACTTAGAGCTTATAGTTAGGATTTTAATATTTTAGGCATTTTGATAACCATTGATTCAACCATTAATAAACATTAATGCCTCACTTTGATCAAGCATGGCAAGATGAACTTTATCAGCAACCTTGTATCATAAAACATATGCATTGTATCATACTTATCCTGATTGATGATTCTGATCCTGCAGTCTTGTGAATATCAAGAATGTACACAAACTGATCAAACAAGTTAGCATTTCCTAACATAGCCATGAAGCAACATATCAACCTAAAGTATATGAACAACTCCTGTAAATACCAACACATCTTTGACATCAATGACAATCTACTTTCATCAGGTAGTCTCCTCTACTCTTTGAGCTTAGCTTAGATTCTGGAAGTATATTCTAAAGGGGTATACATGAATAGGTATTGATTTTAAAACCAGATGAACAACTAAAAATGTGAATAACCAAACCCAAATCGCTCTCTCAACCCCAAATTTGTCACTAGACTGAGAAAAATTGGTTATTATAAGACCCCTATATAGCTGATACAAAGAATCCTACAATGTGAGGATGCATAAAAACTACTATTGTGTCTAAAGAATGGATATATCATTCTGTTAAATTTAAGATTGGGTGATCAAGAACTACTCAGAACGGTGCCTATCCATTAGGCTACAGAGTCTAACATTCAACAGAGGAAAAACAACTACAAAGAAATGTACATCTGCCTATTTGATAAATCAAATATACATGAAAATCAATACCAAATCACTGAAAATGCTTATTAATCAAACATCATACCATATTCTTCCTCATGTAATGCTGAAAAGATCATCTACAAAGCCTTGGAGATGAATTAAGAACCATCACATTCATTCAAATCAACAATTACGTTCATACCACGAAGTGTGGCAAAAGAAAACCTAACTGCGATTACAGCTTTCTAAGAAGAACATCTACAATAGTGGAGAAAAATAGTGATTCGATACAAGGATTTATAAAATACATTACATACATTTCATAACTAATTCATGATGAACAAAGAGTGCAAAATAACCTGTTCTTTTTTGTCGTCTGGACCCTAGAACCTGCCTAAGAGAAAAGCTGCCCAAAAAATGACCAACCATTAGAATGACTTCTAATCTTCCTTTTATATCACTTGAAACCTAGGTCTAATGTTGGAATGGGAGGGAAAACCCTACCAACTCCACCAATCGCATTAAAACCACTAAAATTGATCACCCACTTTGCATTTATGGCGATTAGGAGAGTAGATGGCACATTTTTGCGTGTTCATGGGTGTTGGCGAGAGTTCGGACCCTAGCGGGACTTCGGGCCACGAGGAAGTCAGAACTTGGAACCATTAATCAGACCAAAAGTTCCATCAGGCCTCAGATTCCCAATAGAACCTCTTTTAAATCGGCACCGCTAAAGAAGTCCAGAAAGGCAGGCGTCGGGTCGGTGGAGGAATTTAGCACTTTAGGATTTTGAACTGGGACCCAAAGTTCCATCAGGCCTCGGAGACCCGATGGGACCACTTTAAAATATACTGCGATCTTCCAAAGGAGCGGGAACCGGGTCCGTGGGAGAAACTTGGACCTTCAGACTTTCCAGAAAGGGTCCAAGAACCTAGTCGGGCCCCGAGGCCTGAAAAGGACCAAAACACCAAAAGTCAAAAATTGAAGTTTGATTAGAAACACCATCAAACACTTTAACCATTTTCTCCAAAATCACTTGAAAACTCGATCATTTGCTCCTCCAAATCAGACTTCAAATATCAGGGGGTCCAAGAAAAACTTGAACTTTAGCAGAAGGAAATTGGACACAGGGCGTAAGAAAGATTTCAGACCTTGGGAAAGAGTCCAAAAACTCGGCAGGTCTCGAAGCTCTACAAGGACCAAATGTCCAGTCGAGTCCCAAAAACCTGACAAGATTGCATACTCTATACTTAGCCAATTTTTAGAATTTTCAAGATTCACTCTTACATTTCAAAAGGAATGAACTGGGATTTCAGATGAACATGGGCAAAATAATGCATCTAGGGAGTTGGATTTTTCATGGGTCAACAGATCCTTAGGAGTAATTCGTATATGATTGTATCTAAAAAAAACTATACATGAGGGATAGTATTTCATAGCTTGTTGTGAGGTCAACGTTCATATCAATGTTTGACAATGCAAAGTCATCTTTTGGGCATGCTTTGTTAAGGTTATGAAATTAGTGCATATGTGGATTCTTTTAGGTTTCTTGCTAACAGGGATGATGTTGGAGATCCATTCAGGATAGTCGATTGGTCTAATGAAGCCCACCTCTATGAGTTTCTATAGTTTTTCTTCTAGTAGGAGAGCGATCTTGCGATGCATATTTTGGAGTTTTTGTTTTACTAGTTTATCATTGGGGTGGACTACTAGATGATGAATCACAAGGGATAGGTCCAAACAAGGCATATCAACATATGACCAAGCAAAAATATCTAGCAAATCCTCAAGGATAGCAGTGATAGATTTTTTTTCTTTTGATCCCATGGTTGTTGCAAGATAAGTGATTTTTTGTTCATCTTTTGTTCTTAGGTTGAATTCCAAAGTATCTTCAACCAAGATAGTAGATCTGTCCTGCCATTGTATAGATATCGAGGGAAAATTGGCTTCCTCATTTATTGACACCTCAAAGAGGTTTTCATTGATAGACATGTCGGTTTCTCTTTCTCTTTGTGAGTCTAATAGTACCTTAGTGAGGTTTTTACTAGGGGACTTTGATTTTTTTTTTTTTTAAGTTTGTGGACTAGAGGACTTGACCTACTCCCCAAAGTAGGTTGCAGTGTCAAGGTTGATTTCAAAACCTTCTTTCTGATCTTCTACAAGGATAGATCATCACAGAGCCCCATGAATTTGATTATAGCCTCACCATTCTGAAATGTGTTTAAAGACACAAGATCTTGTTGGTCCCAATCAATGAGTTCAAGGTATGTGAGTTGGAAGTCAATAGCGCAAATGGAGGTTTCATGGAAGATATTGGTAATGATGATATTGTCGAATGAGTTAGTGATGGTGCTTACCTTGATGTTGTCAATATCAGGAGAGGTCTCATCCACAATCGCAGAAGTGTCATTCAATTTATTAGATTTCTCATCAAGTGGTATGTATCCCAAACCTTGAGTTTTGATGTTAGCCTTCACATATGTGGGTTCAAGAATACCTTGTTCATGCAACCCAAGGCCTTTACCTTTGTACTTCATATTTTTGCATGTATGAAGAGGTGTAGGATATTTCTCTTTCAAGAAACATGAGGCAAATTCTTCATCTTTATAGATTCAGGAGTTGATTATACCCTTAATGTCTTCATCGACTAGGAAGCCATGTTGCACAAATGTGGTGGTACCAAAGAGGTATTGTGTCCTTTTAGGTCATAGATTAGGTCAATCATAAGATTGTGGGGATAGAGGGAGCTTTCCCACATGGAAGGTGTCATGCAACTCATACTCTGGACAACTGATATTAATTATCTTGACTTTGGATTTAAAGGGTGGCGAGGTGGATGTAGATGTGAGCTTTTCAGGATCACCGTAAGAGGATGATGCTTTGAATTTTGAATGGATGATAACTTTGGTACTAGGACAATGATGGGCTTTTTAGTAGGAGTCCTTCAACATTTTGCAATACTGGAATGGGTGAGAAACAATTGGAATGGTGACTTCCATAATATCATGAGGGAATTTTAGGCATTGATAGTATGTGGATGGAATGGCTTGCATGGTCTAAATCCATGGGTGACCTAAGAGGATGTTGTTGGGTTTCTTTTCTTTTTTTAGACCATGACTTGGATTGTATGATGAAAAACCCTTTGATAAAGACTCCGAGGATAGTCAGACTTTGTAGCAGCAAGTAAGACTTGAATTGTTCACAATACCAAGAAAGGACAAGACCACATTAGAGAGAGACACTCTCTCCTTCTTTGAGTTCTGCTAGACTCATGGGGGTATTCTCTACAATTCCTCTTGATATGTAAATAATTCAGGTTACCACAACATTGGAAAGGTTTCTTACTTTTAGACTAGGCTTTAACGACACAGTGATGGATCCAATTTGTTGTTATTAGCCCAAACTAGTTCGTTTAATGAAAGATGTGAAGAGGATGTTTGAAAGAATAAATAGAACCTTGAACAATTGTAGTGGGAAGATATATGCAACTATAATTATACTGCAAATCTCATTTGTACAATCATCATAAGTTATTTAAATTATCACAACTAAGGATGTCAAATTGAAAGTCATGGAAATCTAGGAAGTTAAATGATTGGTGCCTTTTAAGTATTGGGTGCAAAGTCAAATACAATGTTCATAACATAGAAAATTTGTTTAACACAACAATAGTTCAGGTGACCCTATGAAACATATCTCACTATTTGAGATAAGGGCCTTTAACAAATTCCAAATTCATGCTTCACAACTCTACTTAGTAATCCTTCATCCTAAGAAATGATTTTGTTGTGAAGTATGAAAGATGTCATGATAAACATAACATTTAACATGACATTTTACAGTATTATCTAAATGACCAACTAGCATAATCTTAACAAAAAATATATCAAAAGTCGTAACTTAGAGAGAAAGGAGACAATTCTAAAAGACAAACAAGGAATCATCATTGCATTGATTTTTCAAGAACCACTATTATAGAAATCTTAGACGAAAATGAATATCACAAATAAATTCTACAAACCCCTTTTATTTTCTATTGCCAACATTACACCATATGTGATACAAATTCCCTCCCAAAAGTCCTCAAACAAAAAATAAAAAATTCCTATTTGTAGTATTAGACAAGACTCATCTCACTCGGATGATTGACACTTGTCAATTCTTGATACAATAAGTTGTTGTGAAGTGGGTTGTGTTCATAACAATATTCGTGGTGAGTCTGATTTCCCAACGTGAAGAGTTTTCATGTGATAGGGTGTCCCTAGAGATGACATGGGAGAGAAATCAAGTGTATGAATCCTTATCTTAACCCTTTGAGCTTAGCTCCATATTACGCACCTACCAAAAAGAAGATTGCAAAGTTGCAACAACTCCATTTTTAGGGCTAGCATCACCAAGTCCATGCACCATTGACCAAGAACACAAGGTCAAGGAAGGAACATGAACAAGATCTATAGGTCAAGGATGTAGCAAAGAAGCAACAACAACAAACTCCTTTCCATCTTCCTAGTTGAGAAGGTTTGGAAATGAAGCATGAGTAGTTTATCGAATATTCTTCCTCATCCTCTGAGGCTTGATAATTCACTACCCTACCATTGGGAAAGCAATGAATGACAACATGTCGAGAGGAAGAAACTCATTCATTTCCTCTGCATGGGTCTACTCCTGGTAGACATTGTTTTGCAAACTACATGTTGTAAGGGGTTGTCGAAATCCAACCCAAGACTCTAGCCAAAGCTTCTCATATTGAGAGATAGTTTTAGAAGAATTAGAATAGCTTGAATAACCTATACTTCTAGAAGAGGAGGGAGAGCTAGAAAAAGACATGGATACAAAATACATTGATAAATAGAGCTTGAAGCTCCTCTCATATCTTCTCTTTCCATGGCTAGCTAGAAAACTTATAGACTTCATGTTTACAACAACAAAATAGATGATAAGAGTCAGGTTAATCACTTCTATATATAAAAAAATATTCCAAAAGGAAAAAAAGGACACATCGAAGTAGGCCCAAACAAGAAAGATCGCATGCATGACATCAATGCACATCTTGAAGCAAATCTCAGTCATATCTCAGAAAGATAAAGGTTCAATTTAACAAGGGGAAATGCCACCACTTTCCCTTACATCAAATTTGTTAATCTCAAAAAGTGGGTGTTGGCACGCTCTATAGTTTTTGGATGCAGATAAATAAGGACCAAAAAGGACTTGATATGTCACTAGTAATCTTGTGTAAACTTTTTTGTCCAGTTGTCAAATTCATCATCAGATGGCCACACTGTTTCCAATATAAATTTGATTTTGTTGACACTCATGGCATACTTGGCATCCAATAGGATCTTGATCTACCCTCAAGTACTATTGCTTTGTCCACTTGGGAGATGACTAACAAAAGGTCAATCTTGGCATCTCAAAGAGTAGGATTTAACCATAAAGGGATTAAATCGTCAAAACCATACTTTCGGGTGTTGATGTATTTGACAAGACCCTTGGATTCCATCACATTTGGCAAACCAAGACGAATTAAGTTCTTATTTTCCACCTCCTTTTCTTTTAATGACACTTGTAACTTATTCATGAATGCTGACACTTCACCCAAAAGGCATGTCATTTGAAAGATTTCATTGATGAGCTTGGGGCTGTCAGGATTATACTTAGCATTTTTTAAAATTATTTTCATGACAGGGGCTTGAAGAATCCACTTCATATTTAGCTTCTTCAATCTTGGAGTTACCTCGTTCAAGTGCTCATTAGCACTCCTCATGTGTGCATGTCATTCCTAGAAATCATCAGATATTCTTAACAAGTTAACAAGTCTCTCCATCTAACAAGATCCTCAACATCTTGCTTGGCTTTGTGAACAAGCTATTGTATCTCTCCTTGCAAAGTTTTAATTTGTCTCTCCAGTCTTTTCTTCTCATCCCAAGGCATGTCATTTCTCTGAACAATTTTTAATTGGGGAGCCAAAGTGGCTGGAACCATTCCCTTAATATATTGAATATATCTCTCTGATTTTTCCTTCTCTTTATTCAATTCTTGCTGTATCCTTATGACATCTTTTGACATATCATAATCCTTTTGCGATTTCTTGGTCATGACCTCACTAAATTGTGTAGTCTGCACAATTAAGGCTACAACTTCAGGAGCAGGGGTGTTAACCACTCTCTTTATTATCACAGATCCAATTAAACCCTCAGGATCATCATGAACTACTGGTTTGTCATGTTTAGGGGCAATTTCCCTAAGTTCCAATGTATTCTTATGTGGGAAGAATGCAAAGCTTGAATAAAACTTCCTTTCTCGCTCGGCATCAGTAAAGACATCACCTACCTTTGCATTCATTCTCAAGGTATCAACAGCCAATTTTGAAGCAATGTCCCACCTTGGTAACAATAAGCAATTGCTTTCTCTAACCAACTTCCTGGCCTTTTTAGGGGTAATGTGCTCGTAACTAATGTTGAAAGAAGAGTCATCTCCTTCTACATCGAGATTGTAGCCCAGGGCCTTGGAAAAGTTTTGTCTAGCTTGCAAGTCACTCAAGGCATATGTTTTCATTTTGAGCACGAAATTTTTAAATTCATCAATTTTGATGAATTGGTCATCCTTCATGAATGCCTCACAAGCCTTGATCCTTAAATCGTTTATCATTTCATCACCTTCAAGCTCACTTGGAACTGTGACAACATCCAGTGTAGTAGCATGTATCCTCCATGATTGTTCAAGGGAGTTGATGGCTCTAATGATTTCCTCATTTACAGGCTCAACAATGCCATCCCCACCTGTACTCTCTGTTTGCACAAGGGAATTTGGAATTTCAACTACTAACTTCTCTGACTGTGACAATTCAGATGACCCTTCCATCAGTATTCATTTACCTTTTGATTGGGCACTTACAATATTGCTTGTTTGCTAAGTTCCCCCTGATGTAGATGCTTCAAGTGCTCCACTTCCTTGATTAAGCAGTTTGGGAGAAGGGATTTAGGAAGCTACAATCCTAGGAAAAGTTACACAAAGGGTATCCCAATTGTCTATTATGGTCTACATTCTTCGAATAGGGTTAGCAAGGTCCATGTAAAAGCCTTTGTGATTACAAGGATCAAGTTGCAAATTATTACTCTCAACACTTTTGACTCTAAACCATCATGTTCTTCTATCTCTCTTTTCTCTTTCATCCATGCAGCTTTTGATTAGATCTTCATGTTCACCATACTAGTGTTCATAACTAGATAGCTCCAACTCTCTTCCAGACTCATTTATGTATCCCTCAGGGTCATATTGTCTTGCCTCAGCAAATTTCAAGTCATATCTACCAATCAAATCATCTAACCTGTCATAGCCCTCAAGTCCCTTTGTTATGAAATCTAAACCTTTTTCCTGGGGAGGAAGGATGGTTCTTCTCTTATGCTTCTTAAAATAGTACTAATTAGCAACAACCATCTACCACAAGGCTTCTACATATACAAGCCTACCAGTTACTTTAGATGGTAATTTGTGTGGCACACTTAGTGATCCAAACACCATAATCATAGTGTATCCATTATGGAGGAACAAATCACCCCAATTGTGTAACCTTTCAAGGTTGTTTGCATTTTTCAAAGGCCTAAGAAACTCAGAAAATATTGGGGAATTATCGGCTTGTTGAATTCCCAATTTACTTAGAATAGGGCCTATGAAGTAATCCTTGAAGATACATAAGTGGGACTTAGAATCAAATTTGTTGAGATGAAGAGTCCACGACTACACTGGCTTACAAGGCCCCATTTTGTTTGCATTAGAGTACACTTGGACCTCCAATGCAAGGTCCCAACTATCAACACTGATGTATAAGTAGATATGGCACAACATAAAGTACCATCTGAAAGGCTTCATTGGTCCACTTTCTTTTACATATTTTAAATCTTTCCTCAAGTGCTTGGTAAGGAAACTAGTAAAATCATAGAGTGTTTATATGCATGCTCTAAATATGATTGGTGAAAGCCAAAGCACCTTGTGATATCATCGGGACCACATCGATCCCCATAATGTGGCACATTGCTTCAATTAAATTTGGGAAAGGTAATGAGAAAATTGATATTGAACAATAGCAACAATATATATACAAATAAGGTTGGTAAATAACCAACTGGGTCGAGCATACTCGACCAACTAACCTATAACTATGTGAAATAGTTATAAGTTACATGATGTTAATAATATGCAAATATTATTAACATAATACAATGAAAATGATGTAATATAATATATGCTAACAAACACCCCCTTGTTACATCATATGTTCAAGAGAACAAAGCAAGAAAGTTCAAAAATTTTTGAACTTCACAGCTGCAAGATATTTTGTAAATATGTCAACACATTGCTCTTTTGTCGAATGATAGTGGAGATGGATATTCTATTGCTAAACATGTTCATGTATATAGTATTTCTAAATCTCAATGTGTTTGGTGCACTCATAAAAAACATGATTGCGAACAAGCTTCAACACACTTTGATTGTCATAAAATAAAGTGGTAGGACCTATCTCAAGAACACTTATGCCTATCAAAATGCGATGTAACCATATTGCCTCATAGACAACTCCACATGTTGTGCAATATTCTACATTTTTGGAAGAGAGAAATAATGGTTTTATTTTTTCTCCCCAATATATCAGAAGAGATCCCAAAAAGAAAATGAATCCTGAAGTAGACTTCATGTTATCCACAGAACCTACATAGTTTGCATCCGTGTATCCACACAAAGGAAAAAATGCAGTCTACTTGTATTCCAAGCCATATGCCAATGTACCATGGATGTATCTCCAAACATGCTTTGTTGTTTTCTGATGAATAACCTAAGGTTCTTGCATAAACCTAGAAAGATAGATGACAACATAGCTAATGTTGGGCCTAGTATAAGTCAGGTAGATGAGACTCCCAATCAAGTAATCATAAAGAGTAGCATTCACCTGAGGTGATGGATCATGGTGAGAAAGTTGCAATCCTGTCTCCATGGGGGTCGAAATAGGTTTGTAGTCTCCCATTCTAAATTTCTCAAGCAACGTCTTGGCATATTTCATCTGAGAGACATAGATCTAATTCTTTTGTGGCCACACTTCAAGTCTAACACAATAATGCAAGAGCCTAAGATTTGTCATGTCAAACGATCATTTGAGATCATTCTTTGTAGCATCAATAATTTATGGAGAACTCCCTGTGATGACCGAATTGTCGACATCTACAATCAAGATTACAATCTCCCCCCTTCCTCTTTAGGGTAGAGATTTGGATAATATGGATTCCTGATGAATCCATGTTGAAGGAGATGCTCATTGATCTTGATGTACTAGGCTTGAGGAGCTTGTTTAAGACCATAAAGGGATTTCACAAGTCTACACACTTTGTGCTATTGGCTAGGTGTAGTGTACCCCTTAGGTTGAGTCATGTATACTTCTTCTTTGAGATCTTCATTAAGAAAGGCACTCTTAACAGATCCATCTAATGAACTTTCCATCCAAATTGTGTTGCCAAATTAACAAAACCATATGAATAGACTTGATCTTTGTTGTAAGGGCAAAAGCTTCATCATGTTCAATACCTTCCTTCTATGCATAGCCCTTAGCTACAAGTCAGACCTTCTACTTGTCAATGCTACCATCTTCCTTATATTTGATTCGGAAAACCCATTTGCATCTAATAGCTTTCTTCCCTAGTGGAAGATCAACAAGTTCCCATGTGTTATTCCTTAGTAATGCTTGATATTCTGCATTCATGGCATCTTCCTAAGGTGGTGACTCAAGAGCCTATTGTATTGTTTTTTGTTTTGAACCCTGAATAATTGTACACAAAGGACCATGTTTACCTCCTCATGAGACTTATTGTGAATTTTAGGCCTAGTGATAGATGTATCTACAACTGCATCATCTTTGACATCCTTCATTGTGGCCCAATACTACTTATGAAGTCTGTTGTGCATAGGAGATGAGGATGGAGGTGGTGAAAGAGGGGGAAACTTATCCAATGGAAACAAAGCCTCTTCTTGTTCTTCATCATTAGGTTCCTCATCTTTAACTTCAAGAATTCTTAGTGTTTGAGAACTAACAGGTGATGGTGAGGAAGAGGTGGTGAATCCTATTTCTTCATCAAAAACATCCCTGCTAATGTACACCTTCTTTGTTAGTGCATCCATAAGTTGATATCCTTTCAAGTCTGAATTGTACTAAGAAAAACACATTTCAAAGACTTGTCATGCAACTTTGTCCTTTGTACCTTGGGAACATGCATGAAAGATATACACCCAAACAATCTAAGATGTGATATAGAGGACTTCTTCCCGGTCCATGCTTCTTCAAGTGTGATATTTTCAAGCACTCTCTGGTGGGTGCTCAATTCAAAAATTACATAGTTGTATGAATTCCTTTAGCCCATAATGTAGGAGTAAGATTTGTATCATTTGATATACATTGCACCATTTTCACAATAGTACGATTACACCTCTTTGCAACACCATTTTTTTGAGGTGTGTAAGCAGTGGATAATTGTATTTTGATCCCATGTTCTTGTAGGTAGTGTGAAAACTCCTTACTGGTGAATTTACCCCCTCAATTCGAGAAAAGGGCTATGAGAGATTAAATTGATGACCTTTCTACAAGGGCTCAAAATTCTTTGAGTTTCTCAAAAGATTGATCTTTGTGAGCCAAACAATAGACCCATATTTTTCTAGAATAGTCATCCACAAAGAGTAGAAAATACTGGGCATTATTATGACTTGATGGCATAGGTCTGCATAGATCAATGTGAACTAACTCTAAGGGACTAGAGGCTCATGTTTCTGTAGTAGGAAATGGAGTCTGATGTTGTTTCCAGGCAAGACAACTGGAGCAAAGAACTTCTATTTTATGTATGGAGGGAAGTCCTTGCACCATATCTCTCTTCCTTAATGTGAGAAGATAACCAAAATTGAGATGACCAAATCTTTGATGCCAAAGAATAGTGGATGCATTAGTTTTGACTACAAGGGCATTGTCTTCATGTGTGATATTGAGAAATTGAAACATTTTTTTGACCCCTAAAGCATGAGCAACAACTTCACCATTGCGAGTTTTGTCTTGGATGAGAGAAACTTTCTCACCATTATGTTGATCAAATTCAACCTTTAAGTTGTGCTCTAGCAATTGACTTACTGATAGAAGGTTCTTTGTGAGCCCTGAAACATATAGAATCTTAGTAAGTTTGCATTTGTGAATTTTGAGTGGCAAGGAAATATCTCCAATTCCCTAAACTTCATAAGTTGTATCATCACCAAGGGAACTTTCCCATAAGAATTTGATGGATTGAGATCACAAAACCACTCTTGTTCACCTATCATATCTCTAGATGCACCAAAATCAACATACTAAACATAACTACTTGAAGTGGAGGTTTGGGTTTCTGCAATATACAAGAAATTTTCTTCATCTAAATCTCTTGTAGATGCAACATTCCCATGTTGCTTATTAGGCTTTATGTGCCAATGGCTGTTCTTCTTCTTGTCCCCATGAGAAGTCTTGTGTGGTTATATCATTGACTAGATTCACTATTGGCATAGGAATTGTATCAAAAATCCTAGAGATTATGTTCCTTTCTTCCATAAATGAAACACTTATTTTTCTTTATAGAAGAGTCTTCCTAGTGTGATTTGGAGGAACTTGATGGATCACTCTAACATTTAGGTTGTTTTCCCTTCTTCTTTGATGCAAGGGCCTGATTTTCTTGGGAGTTAGAAGTCTCACTATGAATTGCTTCTTGTTGAAGCAAAATTACCAACTCTTCAAAAGATAGTCTTCTACTAGCCACATTGAGACATGTGACAAACATGAAAAACAAAGGGGGTAGTGCTCTTAGGACAATAGGTACAAGAGAGTTATCTGACACTTCTTTCCCTAACACTTGCAGTGATGTCCTAATCTTTGCAACTCTTCTGAAGAAAGTCTTTACTTTTTCACCACTTTGCATTTGCAAAAAATGTAATTGACGTTCCAAATGAAGAATTTGATTCTAATTTTTGGCCTCATAAACTATTTTGAGGCAATCTGAAGCCTCTTTGGTAGTGGTGGTTGTGTGAATGTGAGGTTGAACCTCATCAATGACTCCAAACAAAATTATAAGTTTGGCCTTAGCAAATCTAGTTTGATCAGCACCAACTTGTGCAAGTCTAGTGCTACATCCATAAACTATATCCCAAAGGTCTTTAAACTCAAGTTGGGTTTGGACTTTTATTTTCTAGGCACCATAGTTGCCTCCTCTCAAAAGTTGAGAGTTAGGAAGCATGATTTTAGGAGTATTGGTAGCCATTGTTTATAGCTTTGAGGGTCATTATCTCTCAAGATGTAACCCTTATATCTATTGAAATGGTGGGCACTAAAAGAATATTGCAAATCAAACCATTATTGTATACACAGAAAAGTATATGATATAATATTGTTTTTCGGATTGATATTTTTGTTTTATTTACTAACTTACAAACTAACCTTTATTTATTATTATTTAATCTAACCTATACTATAAGATGTAATAAATCCAACATTCCCTTATTACATCAATCTGAACAAAGGACATAACACTTCAAGGACTAAACACGGAAACCCTTCTGGAAACTTTGATGAAGTGCCTTCGCAAATTCTCCTTGCTCACCCAGGAAACACCAAATTGAATCTATCAGCAGATCTCCTAATTTTCAAACCTTGAAATCCTCTGTACCACATGAGAGAACATAAATATTCCCATCCTTCATGCTCAATGAGAGAACAACTCTCCTCCAAGAGTCCACATCTCCTTCGAGTGTGTCAAAACCCCTCCTCTAGTGTTGAATATGAGAGAACAACTCTCCTCCGAGAGTCCACTTTCCTCTAAAAGTGTCAATATCCCTCCTCCAATGCGATGAGAAGCAAATCCCTCCTTTGTTGTACAAAAGGAACTAAACCAATGTAGATATGTCAGTCCCACACTATTTTAGATATTAAACTATCCACAAGTACTGTCAAGAATTGTCAAACCCCCCTTGCTCCATGAAGGGACACCTATTGAAACTAGTGCTTCTCATGCAATGTATCATCTCTAAGCGAGAAGCTATCTTGAGATGACAAAAACTCCTCCTGCCTCCAATGCCTCCAGCCTCCAATATACCTCTTTAGATATTAACCATCAAATACAACATTAATGACTCTAAATGCACCATTAGTAAATGTGATGTATGCATAAAAGTGTGTGTACATAAAAATAGGGATGTCGGATTCAACCGATAATGCATCCATTACAATAAAAATCTTTAATGCATCTGGGATGACCATTCTCTTTGTTTTGCCATACGGATGAGGAACTCTTAGGTAAGCCTTTAGTCTAGTGAGCGCTAATTCCCCTCGCTTAGTCTTGTGTGGAATCATTCCTCTAATTGTCCTCCCTATCTCTTCGTAGAAGAACAAAATGTCTTGAAAAACTTTAGCCCCTTATGATTACATTTGTAAATTTTTGTTTCCAAAATCCAAAAATAATTATTAATCTTATTCCTCCAAATGCAATGACACCCTTATCTCACCACAAACAAATAAAGAAATGTGAATTTTAAATTTACCTCCAAATTAATCTTTTCAAATACTTCCCCCTCATAATGGTTTTAGAAAGGAAAATAAACGATTATATGCACCTTGAGAGTTTTAGAAAAACTTATTTCCAACCATTTCTTTGCACATTGCTGGTCTTTTTCCCACGCACAACACAATTGATTCCTTCCCTATGCTCTCAGTGTATACTCCTTCACATGCAGGTATACTCCTTCGCCAAGATTTATAGTGCCTTTTTCTGCAGTCAAGGCATCACCTCTTTACACAAGAAAAGAAACATACACGCCCTAGGTTGACTAGAGACTTATTACAAGAGGTTCGGCCTACATTCCAATCGGCTTCATAGTGCAACAAATAAATGAAAAATACCTCTATCCATTGCTCATTTCACATGACCTCACACAAACTACAATCACTTCACACGGCTTCACACAGACTTCCCAAGCAATGTCAACAATAGATGAAGAGAATAGTGTTGCATTCAATCACAAAAACTAGATTTTGATACCCGCAAGAAATGTTATTCTTCAAGGCAGATTTAAATAGAAATTTCCATGCTTTTCCTCATCCTTGCGCACAAAATTAAGCAATGAATCAGTAATCAATAAATCCACTCCTTAATCAGTAAATCCAATGCCTTATCCCTCAACATGCATCGCCTTATCCAAATGACTCAAAGTATTTGGAGATTTCAATGGCTTGAAGTGTATGGTCATAAAAAATTGAAATGCCTTCTTATTGAGAACGCCTCTAGAAGATATTTCAGCACTCAAACAATCCCTCACCATTCAGACAATTTTATTCCAACTCCACCAACATTTCTTTGCCAGCAACCTCTTCATTTCTTCCTCACAGGCCTAGCATCATGAATGCTTTGATACCATATTGAAATGGTGAGCACTAAAAAAATATTGTAGATCAAACCATTATTGTAAACACAGAAAAGTATGATATAATATTGATTTCCAAACCAATATTTTCAGATAATGTTACAATTCAATACATTGGCTTTATAAAGCCATTATTCTCTTGTAAAACTAATCTACAAGAAAATAACTTCCCAAGAACTAACTTATGTTTTATTTACTAACTTACAAACTAACCTTTATTTATTATTATTTAATCTAACCTATACTATAAGATGTAATAAATCCAACATATCTCCCTGATGTTTTATAGGGTTGATGCCATAGACGTCATTGTTGCAACTTTGTTAGGCGATAGATGTAGTAATTCTTCACAGTGGCATTACTTGTAAATTCAAATTTTGCCATAGACGTCATTGTTGCAACTTTGTTAGGTGATAGATGTAGTAATTCTTCACGGTGGCATTACTTGTAAATTCAAATTTTATAGGGTTGATGCCATAGACGTCATTGTTGCAACTTTGTTAGGCGATAGATGTAGTAATTCGTGACAATGGCATTACTTGTAAATTCAAATCAAAGGCACCATTAATATCGGACATTGCTAGTTTGGTTTTGTTTGAGTTTTCAAAACTTAAAATGGCTTGCTATGGGGATTTGAACTCGAATCTCCATCTTTAGAAACTTATGGCCTTGCCATTTAAGCACAACTCCTTGGACACACACACACACACACATCACAAGGGGGACCTCCTCCCCTACAATATATTCAACTTAGATACCACTTATTCAACACTATTATTCAACTCTAGTTGACATAGAAGCCACTATAGAAGTCCAAGAGCCACCACTTGGAATTCCAACTATAGATGTCACTATGGGGATTTGAACTTGAATCTCCATCTTGAGAACCTTACGGCCTTGCCATTTAAGCACAACTCCTTTCACACACACACACACACACACACACACACACACACACACACACACACACACACACACACGCACACACACGCACATGCACGTGCACGCGTGCACACACACACGATCACACAATCACACACACAAACAGCATGCTCTGAGAGCATTAACAACTTGTGGTAACAAGTACAAAGAGATGCTTGGACTTAGCTACCCTTATCAAGATTACATGGCCACAGAGTACATTACTACATGCAATCCCTTGTATTGTATTTGCATATGAGCCACCTAACAACAAAGGACACTAGCACATGAGGTTTATTGCAACTAACTTTATACTATTTGTGAATCACCCAGCAATAGAGTATGCTAGTACATGTAATTCATAGAGGTATTATATGGTTCCTATCAATAGAGCAAGCTATATCTTGAACTATATCCTACCTTTTCCTAACAACAAAATATATTAGGATTATGTCTTTCTATATTCTAGTAAGTAAGCATGCTAGAAATTTTTTGATCTTTCTTGTCCATTTCTTTATGTGTGTTTCCTAGTTTATTTCCATGTATGTGTTGTGTACGCATTGGATTATATATGATTTTCTAGCATATTTTGTGTTATAGGTTATGTTTTTGTAACATATCTATTTTTTGGAAGTTTTATGTTTTTGACATTGTTGTGTTGCAGGTCTATTTAACATGTTATTTTGCATATTCTTGGCTAGGGGCATGAGCTTTTTTTTTTTTATTCGTAAGCATGAAGGTCACAAGGGGGACCTCCTCCCCATCAACATATCCAACATAGAAACCACATAATCAACTTAGAAGCCACATAAGCCACCAATGTTACTTGGGGGATTTGAACTTGGATCTCCATCTTGAGAACCATATGGCCTTGCCATTTAAGCACAATCCCTTTCACGGGGCATGAGCTTTTTTTATCAAGAATGTTGCAATAAGCACAATGTCGGCTATTAACCCACTCCTAGTACCAACTTTGTTTTGTGTTTTTGTATGTCCAAGTTCATTTTATGTGTTTTCATGTGTTCCTTGCGTCTATTTAATTTTTTATTTCTAGTTTGTAAAGTTTTTGGCCACATCATACTTGGAAATTAGTGCTAGTGTGTGGATGTTTGTGTGGAAGCGTTGTAATCCCATGATAGTACAATCATACAATGTATGTTTCCAACCAAACACTGACCTTTCCACTTCCAAAATTTCATGTGTAATTACCATATGGCCTACTGGATAGAATCCAAACAGTCACCTTTGTCCAAGAATAGATTTTGGTGATCTTTGAGGTTCCTTCCCACTCTCTCCACATTCATTCATGCAAGTTTAACATCTTGGATGCAACTTTCAACATTCTCTCTTGGATATTGACTACATTCTCTGTGAGAAACACTCTATCATCTTGTTATTCACATTCTACAACACTTTGTGAGCTTTCTCTTGATCTTCAAGTCATTGGTGTGGAGAGCTATGCATTATACTTCATCATTTTCATAACATCTCTTCTCCAAGTTGCAAGATTATAGTGACAAAGCTTGTTAGCTTGTTGCTGGAGGTTTCTACATTGAATGATAACTTATCATCTACAAGTGTAATTTCCTTTTAACAACAAGAGAGGCATATTCTTCAAAGCCTTCTTGAGCAAGGTAATATTTTCATTTGCTATTTTCCTCAAGTCCCCTTTTGACTTCCAACCCTTAATCTTTATTCTAAGGTCTTTACTATTTCATAGTATATTCAAATATTACCATTGTCATTGTTCTTATACTCTTTCCATTTTCTTGAGAGAGATTTGTAAGAATATTTATATTTTGTTGGTTTACCATACTTGTTCTTGTTGCCACTTTGTGGTTCTCGCCTATTATTTTCCATTACCATATACACAAGGATATTGGTAGTTCCATAGACTAGGGTTATTGATATTGATAGATTATTAGATTTTGTTTCTCTTTAGGATTATAGACACATTTATGATTTTTAAGAGCACACACTATTGATCTTCATTCCGATCTATTTTATATATGACTACATGCGGAAGTTGAAAGACCATATTTGGGATTTCGGCAAGCTTCCAAGTAGTCAAACCTTTTTCCCTATGTCCTAGCTATAGGTATATCTTGGAGACTCGTTCATACAAAGGTTTTGCATTCCCCAACTCTCCATTATTTTATTTTTTAAATTTAGTTTAGATCATCTTGCTATTATTCTATATTTTTTAATGTATTTCCAGTATTATATGCTTCTCATCTTTACCTCCCTTATGTGCAAGAATTTTGGCATCCATGCAAGTACTTTATTTTTCTCTTACTTTCAGATGATAATGTGATTGAAGGATGAAAATATGCTTGGTGGACTATAGCGTTGACACACCGGTGTTTGAAGTATCTCTTAGTTTCCTTCTCCAGATTCTTGTCCAATCTAGGTTTTTTGTTCTATGGTTTTTTTTAATTTAGTTTCTTTGTTTCGAGTATTTCATTATTTTCATTCCTAGCTTAGTACTTTTGCTTAAGGGATAAACGTAATTTAATTAGGCAAATGTATATTTAGATAAGATTGATTATATTACTAGTTATCGATAATAAATGGTAGTGTTTTCTAATTCTTAGTCTTATCTAGTGTGGTGATTAGTTGAAATCTTAGACTAGTTAGAGATGAACCTTTTACCCATTACACATTCTAAAATGTCTTGTCACCCACATCAATAGACCTTCTCCCACACACATCAATAGGAGTGTCATCACCCATGAAAATAGCCAGTGTAGTACAAGGATCCAAGGATGTAAAATTAGTATTTTATTGTTAGTTTGGTTCCTACAAAGCTCAATTTTAAGCTATATTGGCTCCTAAAAGCATGAATGGATAGTAAAATCATTGAGCAAACTATTATTTGGTAAAGTGAGAAGGCAAAAATAAAAATCAGTTATATTATTATGAAGAGCGTGAAATTTTTCCCCATTTCAAAAAACTACTCAAAAAAATACCTCCATATGAGAAAGTTATGGCCTCCTGAAGTTGGCCTTGAAATTTGAAAAGTACAATGAGAGAGGGGTCCCTACCTTGGTGGTGGACTAGTGGCTAGCTAGTAGTGTCATTAGTATAAGTGGTGGCTTGGTTGAGCATGGATGGAAAAACAATGACATTGGAGTTGAGGGTCACGTGGGTGGCACAGAGGTGATGGAGGAGCCATAGTAGCAATGCCAATCATAGCTAGTTTACCCATTGGGGTGGCAGAGTGCAATGAGTGATGGCATGTGAGCCACAAGTGGGTGCCTTGTAGGTGGTAATCAGGATTAGGCCAACTTGGGCTGGTTTGGGCCCAAGGGGGCCAAGTCCCAAGGGGTCTGTAGACTCCTTTTGGCCCATAGGTGGCTTGTTTAGGCTACAATTGGACCACTTGGCCATTCAATTTTTTATATTTTTTTGAATTTTTTACAGACCTGTGTATCTAGAAAAATATTTGTTTTGCCTCAAATTCTCTCGACTTAGATTTTAATGAAAATAAAATCATCCCTCGAGTTTGACATCTTTTGGACACAGCATTGTCCATTTGGCCCCAAAATGCCCACAAAACTAGTATTTCACATATGGCCATGACTAAAACCTCTGTTGTAGATCAACTTCTCAGTCTGCGATTTGAGCAAAATAAAAGTCTTTAAAACTAACTTTTTCGAGCCTTCCAAACATAATGGAATAACTTAAAATGTTGTTTGGGTTATCAAAAATTGACACACACATAGAATACAAAAAACCAAGAATGAAACCCTAGAGATGTTATTTTCTTATCAAACATTTCTAGTTCTCTAGATCATTTGAAAATGCAAGAGAAGAGCATATTGGGTTTTAAGGAAATTTGCATGCAAAGTGATTAACCCCCAAATCTCTTATAAATTAGAAATTTATTGATCTATTGAAAGCATCATGTCTTTGATATCGTGTAAGATGATTTAGAAATAAATTGAAGCTACTCAAACCTGGTGCATGAAAATGAAACAATGAAACAATTCTAGTAAATGATATTAAAACCAAAATAGTTGAACAAAGTTAGTTTCTACAAAGAGATATGGAAATGCTCAAGAAGCAAAATAACATTAAGAAAGTTCACAACAACATGAATGGAAACAAGCTAGAGGAGTGGATACACATATAGAAAAGAGGGGAGGCAAAACCAACCAATGAGAAAAGTAACTCCAACTACCAAATAAAGTTGGGAGCCACACTTATGGAAGATGACATCTACCCTTATAATGACTCACTCACTACAACTAAGCAAGCTAAATAAACATGTAAGAAAATACAATAATACCTAACAAAGGAAAATAAAAAAATCTACACTAACAAATATCAAGTGGAATAATGTTGGGATTAGGTGATATCTACCTTGCAAATCCTATGTCTAATATTAAATTATATGTGTAGACATGTATAATAAAAATATATTTTCTCTTAATTCATGTAAATGGGAAAAGTTAGATGCCCATGTGTGCTAGTGACAATGTTTATTTAATATTATTCTCTAGATTAAATGCTTTCTGGTTGCAAAAAGATATGGAAAGAGAAAAGGAAGATGAAAGGTCACATTGAAAGACAAAGAGTTATACCTTGTAAATGGAGCCTTCATGGAGCACATTACAAATCAACTTATTCTTGCATAATGATAGGGGTTACATACTCATGAGTTACATTTGCTATTTCAAAACATGCTCTTCATGAATATGGGCATTGGGTTTTCACTTGTGGGATTGGGGTTCCTAGTTTTGGCCCTTAGTTTTGGTCATTAGTTTTGTAAACCATTTATGGTTTCTTATTTCTATTTGCTCTATATATTGGAGGCATGGGATAGAGATTGATGTCTTTTAAGTGAAGTAAATTTATGTTTCCAAAATGTTATTTGACTAAGGAGTTGGGTGGATTGTATTATGTAGCAATATTTATTTGATTAATACAAGCTCAAGGATCTCTTTGGTGGTGGAGTTTTTTCTCGAAATGGTTTCTCCACATTAATTCTAGTGTTATGTGTTTTATATGAGTTTGTTGATACATGTTTCTCCTCATATAATTTAATGGTGAATCACATGCTACATTAATTAGTATATGAGATTTGTTCACTATTTGCACATCCTTTCACTATAGTTGTTTACCTTATTTATCAACACTTATACACTGCCATATTTGGAATGTGAAAAATTAATGTATGTCATCAAAAGGTTTGAAAACTTTTGTGGGGTACAGCTTCATGGTTTTGAAAATTCAAATGATAAGGGTGTGGTGAATGTTAAATTAGTTGTAATGGTTGGTGATGATTGGACTAGTCATATTTTTTATCATTTGCAAGAGGCACTAGGTGACTTTGGGGGTTTCAACCCTTTAATAATCTAGATGTATGTTAAATTTTTGTTGTTAGTTTATATATGCTTTTACTTTGTTATCCTCTCTTGCTTTCTGCCTACTACACCCTTTCATGTAGGCCATTATGACATGTTTATCTAGTTTTAGTTTAGGGCCAGGGCTCCTTAATAGATCCCCATATAATTATCTTTAAAAAAACTATAACAATTTAATATAATTTATTAATTATAACTATTTAACATAATTTATTGAAAATAAATAAAATTTAATATTTTTTAATAACTAGGATAAATGAATAAATCAAGCAATATTGAACAAATTATTATAACGGCCTACAAGCACTTGATCACTTGAAAACTATTTGCCTTGAATATCTAAGCATGTGACTACAATTTGGTGGTATCTACACACGTGGTTGGACTTTGATATGCAAGGGTTATTCTTGTTGGTCAAACCCCTTGAGTTGATATAACACTTTTGAACAAGGATAAAAGACATGTCAAACAACCATGAAATATGCCAAGCAACTATGCAATATGCCTAGTATGTTGTTATGATATAAATGCTAGTTGATGATGTAATGATATCCTATGATGCTCTCTAAGTGATAATGTGATGATTAGAACCATGGATGCTTGATGGATCTTGGATACTAAAAATGAATTAGATTTGTTTTTTTATACAACATCCTAGCATGCAAATCACATATTTCATGCTCAAGTTGACAAGTATGACTAGTAGGAAGAAATTTTGCTTGGGTCCATTTTAAAACTTGAATTTAAAAGTTTGGGAATCAAAACTGTGACTATAAATTTGAAATAGGTTCAAATTTGCACCAATGGAATTGACTCAGGTTAAAGAATTAAATATATGTAGATTAGATTTGCATCCTTGGATGAATGGATTTAAGTTTTATGAAGGCTTTGGTTTATTTCCAACCTTTATACAGAAACATGCCACTTGTACACTAGTCATTGCATTTGGGACAAATGGGTCAAAGCGACTCCAAAATGGAGGGGAAAAGGTGTAAGGAATGCTCTTTTTGCCCCTACAAATAGAATAATTAATAATGATATATATACAAATAGTTTATATATAATTTAATAATTAATTTATAATTATAATATACTATATTAATTAATTTATATATTATAATTATAATTTATAAGATTTTTGTATAGAAGTAATAAGAGATGTATTGGGTCCCTTGCCCATGAAATGTAAACACCAATACATACATTGATTCATTAATGACAAGAGAAAACACCATCAAGGAAAACCCATATAAGCTATAGGTATACCATCAAGTCTATTGTCTACAAAGGACTGAAAAACCATTACAGACCAAAAAACTAGCTAACTAAACATTAATACAAAAGTAGTTAAAAAAACATCAGGGCCTTATCATCCATGTGCATAACTAAAGTGCTCACTACCCTCATGCATCACCTTTTATAACTCCTAACTTTTGTGCCCAAGCCACTGTCAACACCACTATGACCTAGAACCTACTTAGCAACTCCTTCTACTAACTTACATAGTCTAAATTTCATCACATAGGGTATAAATTTCCTCATGCACATAAGGACCATGAATCTCAAGAGAATCCACTTCCATTTTTGGGAAAATTTCCACCATCACTACTACCTACACTACCTCATTTAGGAGCACCATACCAAGAATCCATTTTGTGATTTCTCTCTTAGGCACCAAATCTTCCAATTTTGTGACAAAGTCTATTGTAATGGTGCTCATGGACTTGAAACAACCAATATTTGCAATTCCCTTAGGACCTAAAATCATTTCAATCATTCATAGGGTTGTTGCATTCAGACAACATAACAAAACCTTCAATCTACAATCATGTTGCCCTCCAATCATCACTTTTACATTCCCACATCTCAACACATACTCTTGGTGCCAACTATAATGAAAACTTGCAAGGAAACATCTAATGATAACAAAGATAGCTTACACCTTCGACAAAAGGGACCACACTTATACAATTTTTGAAATGTGACAAGATAAATCCCTTCACTTGTGCTAAGGGAATGACATGTTATCTTTAATATAGAATCCCCTACCTTAATCAATCACCACTTTTCAAATTACTTAATCAAAAAACAATTAAGGGCCTACAAACTTAATCAAAATTTCTCCCATGAAGAGTGGAGGATTAGAGAAGATCAAAGAATACAACCCCTCTTGGACCTCCAATCTATCACTAGTTTCTATCATTAGAGGATTCAATTCAATGCTTGAGTTGGCCAGAAAATATGTCAATCTATTACACTCCCAACAAGTTTGTGAAAAAATTATTGTCAAAATGTTTATAGAGATTCAATTCCTTGTCCAATAGACTTTTAAATTTCCAACAATGGATAAACATCTTAGACAAACCATAGATCATACTATAGAATCTCATTCCACTATCAACTTTTTGCAACCCACAAATGGTGCATGTTACCTATTTTTATTTTTCAGCTCAATCAAGTGGGGCTGATTAAGTTTTCTAGTTTTGAGGGTGCATGTTTGTTATTAGTAAGTGTTTTGCCAAGAGAAAAATGCCATAAAAGAACTTCAATTAAATGCAATTGTTTACAATCAAGAAGAAACATACAACATTGCATATTTTGAAAGGCTTTTTCATTATTCATAAATGTCAAATAAGATGCTCCCACACAATTCGTAGGAGTAACTGAAATAGGCTACATAACAGTAAATTTTACTTTTGAAAAGAAACAAATTGCATAGGAAAAGAGAGGGGACCCGTCATTGCCTGTGAATGACAAATCCTGTGGTCGATCCAGCTGCTGTCTTCCTCCATCCGTTTAAGCTCCAGTGTACCTGGAAAATAGTTTTTTGTTAATGCATGGGGTCTCAAATCTTTTCATACACAATCAGAACTTCAAAAGTACTATCTACTTTTATGTAGCGGCAACATCAGTCATCGGATATCAACATAAGAAAAATCAGAATGAGTAGATACTAGTGCCATATCGGGAGAGATAGATCCATACAAGTCACATCACATCATAAACAAAGGTATGTTTTATATGCTAACATGTTTGCTTCCTGTGCAGGTGTATGAGAAATCAGTTTATTGATTCATTTTTTATAAAATGGCATGTGGGGAAAATAGGCTCCCACAAGGGTAGAGCCCAACATGCTTCCTTCTTACTCATTCAAGAAGGATGTCAGATTGTGATAAACCGCGTGCACTATCATGTAATGCATCAGAACAGTTAACATAGTAGATGGAGTGAAGTCATCAATGAAGATCAATAGTTGCTCCTACAAACCATGCTCATTTTAGAAAGAACTTATTAAAGTGAAGTATCATGTTCACAATGCCTTATAAGAGATAGAAGATGCTTCATTCAAAAGCCATCTTGATAACAGTCAAGATATAAACTCCCTGACAATCCTCAGGTACCATGCATAGAAACAACCATCATTGATGCAATCAAAGTGGAATCATAATAGAAAGTCAAAGGGGCAGTTGCTCCTATAAACTATGCATCATCACAAGAAGAATTTATCTAGACCAAACAACTATGTGGTACTTAATCACTTTCATGTCACAGAATGAACAAATGCACCCACGCAAGAGAAGAATGGAGTGCAGATACAAAACTGAATTTATCAAAGAAATGTCACATCCAAGAGGTATCAAGAGCAAGTACAAAAGGTACAGTGATCAATAGAAGGTACATTTCCATCTCGTAGTTGTGGTTGAAGTATGATTTTATTGTCCACATATACCTTGAAGATAGAACAACTATATAATAGAGCAGCATAAGAAATAGTGTATCATTGGATATCACATGTTATAGTCTTTATTCAAATTCAAGTCAAATACAATCTGCATAAAAGAATAATGCATTTTTGAAGTAAAACTGTTGTGAAGAAGCCAACTGTGTGAAGCAGTCTCATCAAGTGACCACATAAAGAATAGGCTACAAGAGCCATATGTGGAATGAGAAGCATCCATATCATACACCCGCATATATGAAAGAATAAGTGTATACATATACATAGGAAATGATGGGTATAGCAACCTTTCTCACTGAAAGGAATGCAAGTATACAAGGAATGCAAAAGATGGATATAAAAACAATATAGCTTCATTACAAAAGTGTTCTTACTTCTTATCACTCGAAACATCACACTTCATCATTATGATAGTGTAGAAGGTCATGGAGCATCAAAGAATATATGTACCCTGGTTACCACAGTCTATTCAAACACTATATGGGACAGCCAAAAGAGAGATGACATGCAAAGAGACAAACAAGTATAGCCATACATTCATGGAATGGGTACCTTTTTCATTTATGTCATGAATGAAGTGTCAAATTACTTTTGAATGCATGTAACAACCTTATATCATGTCAAAAAGGGCAGTCATATGGCAATGGATAGTAGTAGGCAAGGTACATCCATGCCAAATGAAATATAGTATATTCATACACAGAGAGGACAACAAGAGAAAGGTGAAGTATAGATGTATAATGTTTTATCTTCAGTGATTCAAACTATTTTGAATGTTACCAAGCTATACAACGAAAATGTCATCACTGGCATATCCCAAGTCAAAAGAAGATAGAATAGTTGAATAGTATAACAGAAATACATTAAAAGGGACAATTATAACAGTAGTGTATGAGGTCCACATGACTATACAAAGCTACAGGAGTCATATCAATACGATGCAGTGCCACTATACTGTCGCAATTGCTTCTTGAAGCAAAAAAGGTGTATAATTTATCAAATGCCAAAGAGTCGTATGACCACTCAAGTGCCATAACAGTAGCTCATTAAAAAGGACAGTCATACATGAGACAACAGTCATTATCTAGCCAAGTAAAGAAACATCAATCAACTCTAGATATCATCCACTTCAACAGTTGAAAGCCCAGTCTAGGCCAATAAAAATATGACAAATATTTACCACTTTTTGTTGTGAGTAAAATGTAAAATTGCTTATGAAGTGTTTTGACTATTGAAGTGAATGATATCCAAACAGAATGATGTTTTAAAATCCAGAAGCGATTTTTTTCATGATGACTGTGCAAAAAATGCATAAGAAATTCACCTACAGGATGATTAATTGCTACAGAAGTTCAAAGTACTCAGCCAAATGAAGATAAAAGAAAACAGAATAATGCCTTTAAAGTGCCAAAATCTTGTATCATTTGATACCTTAGAGTCATTAAAGATGCAAAGCTTGTATCATTTGATACAGTTGAAATTACAAAAGATATATGCATCATTGACTATGACAGTCATACATGAAAGATAATACATCAAATGAAGGAGACAAGTGTATGCTACATAAAATTAGATAACATCAATTACAAGTGACAGTCATGAAACAAGATAGTAATCAAAGTGCAAAGTTATCAAAGAAAGTGCAGTCATATCTGAAGTGGTTGTGTGTTGAGGAGAGATTGATAAAGATTTATGTATACAAATATGACTGTGAGACAGCAAACATAACAGGTGCAACAAAAGTATTTATGTCTTCATATTTGCATGTATTTATGAGTTCATATCATCAGCCTGTCAAAGGAATTTCATTGGAACAACCATGTTATGACAAGTTTTGGGTGCTCTATAAAGTATACAAATGATCTCTTTTGTTTTGAATAGAAGGTGCAGTCAAGGGTAAGAGGCAAAAAATGAGTGTAGTCATCATGGATTCATGCAATGAAAGCACAAACAAGATATATTTGTCAAGCACCTGCAGATGGACAATATTCATCAGGAGAATGATAAGATTTAGTCACTATGAATGCAAAGGGAGTGCATAGAAATGTCATGAGGACTGTAGAATGAAATACAGAGGGTCCTTCACTTCTATAACCCATATGGGGTTTTGAAGGCAAAAAATTACAGTTCATCACTATTGAAATATGCAAATATACAGATTCTTGGAACCTTAGCATAATATGTATTCAGAGGCAAAACAACACATCTTTCATAATCTTCTCAAACCCTAAGGTAATGTCACAATGAGTTCTTATCATCCTTCAAAGAGGATGCCTATGTGTCTCTAGGCCGCAGCCTATAACAAAACTGTATACCCATCTGGGGTCAGAAGAAAGTTGCATACATAGAACAATCAAGGTTCCCCATTTACCATAGACTTTCTGACAGAAGAGCAAAAGAGAGCATGTTGGCTCAGAATCCCGTATTACAAGGTTTCGACTGAGTAAGCAAGGTTAGCATCACCATTGAAAGTATACAGGTTTTGCTTTGAGAAGATATCATGTCTATGACTGCTTGTAGAAGGTAAAAGTTACATATTTGCTATAAATCTTTTCAAAAGCAAATAGAAGGAACACATTTAGAGTTTCAGTCAAAAGCTTTCAGGTTCAACAGAGAAGAAAAGATAATCTGTGTTTTGGCCGCAGCCTTCAAATGATTAAAATATATAACAAAAATGAACTCACCTTGTCATCTATCAACAGATCCATGAGGTTTCCTTGTTTTCATTTTGCTTCCAAATAAACTCAAAATGGATCATTCATGGTAGCCAGAATGTATGTGGTGACATAAAACAAAGAAATACATAAAAAAACCAGTCAAAAATCGTGGCCAAAGATGCCCAAAATTGACAACAAAAGTTCAAAATCTTAGTAAAAAGCAACTTACCTTGCAAAATCCTCAGAGATTCTGCATCAAAATCCTCAGAAAATTGACAATGTAAGGTAGTTTTCTTCCCAAACCCTAGAGGCATGGTGGCACGGCATCAAGGAAGCAGAAAAGAATGAAAAGAAAATGAATGATTTTTAGGTTTTTCTTCTTTTGGGTCGAATAGACCTAATTCACGTTTGTGTAGTTTTTGACTTTTGATTTAAAACAAAATCATTGCTATCCATTTGAAGCCCGTGGTAAAGAATTGCAAAAGTCTTTAAAACCTAATCACATTGCACATGGGGCCATGAGACGTTTTTTCTACCTTTTGATTCTTTTCAAAGTCAAGTCAAAAATATTATGAAGCTATGGAGGTCGAGTGCCTTATGTTTTGGCAAAGGCATGTTGGTGTTGAGATCACATGGTGGGTATGATAATATAAGGCATTGTAATGTGTATAGGGAGGCATAAGGGTCAGTTTAAAATGTATTGCATTAGACCTTGTATAATGATGATGTATGTATGCATGTATGAATGGCTAGGGATTATAAGGTATTTTGACAAGCCATGAGATGCTAGAGGTAATGCAAGTGTATGGGGAGTCATGTTTATTTTGCCTAGGGATTACAAGGTATTTTTATGTCAATTTTACATAATCTAGAGATAGATTAAATGTTGTAAATGAACGATAAAGTAATAAATTATGAACTACCTTATCATTTGTAATAAAAATGCAAAAGGCAACTATATGCAAATTTATCACACGTGGCAAAGTAAGTCTCGTTGATTACTTTGTCATTCTTTCACAACATTTAATTTGTCCCCAAACTATGCAAAATTAGGGGATTAAATGTTATGTCCTGAGTGCCAATTTTTTCTGCATGGAATTGTAATAAATTTGGAATATAAAACATTTGACTAAGTGGTGTAGTTATAAATCACTTAGTTAATGTTGATTAAATGCAGAAATAATTGGGTTTATGACATTTATTGTGCAAAGGGCAAGTTGAGGAAGCTTGCAGATATAGTCAAAGAGATATGGTTGAACATTTATTGTGCACATGCCAAACATTTATAATGTTGCAGGGGAGGTTGAAAAATAGATTGAGGAGTTATTGAGATATTTGGCTTGATTTTTATGGCCTTAAAGAGCATTTAAGGGCATTTTCTGGAGCTTTTATGGTGGGTGATGACATGCCTTGACTATTTCTGCACTGGGAACCCATTTTGGAGGACTTTAGGCAGATATTTTGGGGGATTTTATGAGATGCACGAAAATGGAGGTTTCTCATCCTTATCTCATTACAGCTGCTTGGAGAGTATATAGTCATTCATTTGACTCTTTGTAAAGAAGTTATTTTCCATGCAATTTCTGGAGTTAGTGATTTTTCTGCAATCCTTACTCAGTTTGAGCATGTTTTTGTAACCCTTTTGGCATAAGAAATACAAAGAACAGCTTGGATACCATTGATAGTCAAATTTTGCCTTCCAATTTTTGCGGTATTGGGTATCATCAAGTGTTTGATCACGTCATTTGTGAGGTATTTTTGTTTCCTTGTGACTTTGTCTCATGTTTCAATACCTTTTCTGCAAAAGGTGTGTTTATGCAGGTTGCAAACTGTGTCTTAAAGTGGTATAAGGATTTTTAAACATCACAGGTGACCCACAGGCCTAGAAAGATCTCATGTTTCTCCAGATTGCTAAGTTCTACAACTTAGCCAGGGTGCAAATCTAAGAGACAACAGTGCCATATTGATGCCTTACACTATCGTCATCCACTTATTATTAGTCTTGGTACCTAAAAAGGAGCTCCCCTTTTCAAAATGATCCTCATTGTTCCTAAACATGCATCCAACCCCCACCAACCTTGGGTTTCTTCTAGAAACACCAGAAAAATTAAGCTTCACAAATCCTTTAGGAAGCCCCTTCCAAAATTGATTACTACACACCATAGATTTGTCGTTTACCCCATGAACACAGGAAAATTTAGGGTAAAGCTCACAAAAGACATGGGGGTGGGCTTGATTCCTTAATATGGTTACACTTTTTGGTACCTCAAGGTGTCCCATGGTGAAACATACAACGGACTTTGGTCTATGCATTGCCATAAGTATGGCCTTTATCTTTGAGTGTTCCCATCACCACTACAAAGTGCCCTACACATAGAAATTAATCTTGAGTCGGTAGTGTGAAACTCGTCACCTCCCACCACTAAACCCAAACTTATTAAACTTATAAATTATAATAATTAGTATCATATTTACATATTTATTAATAATAATATAATATTCTCAATATTATTAATTATATACTAGCATAAATATTTCAAATACATCTATTTAAAAGATGTGAAAATATCTTAAGTGCCTATCTATCTATAAAACAATTTTTAATAACAAGTGAGGCATTGTGTCTGGTTCCTATCGATATTGAGAAAAGGAGCTAGTAATTGGGTTTGTTAGGAGCAATGATGAATTATGGTGTACCAAAGATCTAGTTATAGAGTTGTACCGATGTTAAAGTGATCCATTTTAAAGTATGTCATGTGACAATATTATATTTAATAGTCCAAGGGGTTGAGCTTAATTGGTTAAAATGTTGGGTTCTCATTGTGGAGACTCAAGTTCAAATCTCCATAGGGACATCTAATGTGGAATTCTAATTTGTGACTCTTCGTCTTCCATAGTTGGCTTCTAATGTGGATGTGGTTTCTAAATAAAGTAGATTTCTAAGTAGTGACTCTTGGTCTTCCGTAGGTGATTTCTAGTTTGTTTGCTTGTAAAGAGCTTGTATTGGTCTCACATTGATGCTTGTATGAGCAAAATATTTGTAAATGATATGCAATATAAAAAATATATTATATTTAATTAGTATAATTGTGTTTTTTAACTACCTTATGTATTAATTGTCTAATTATAGAATGTCTATACACAATATTTGAATAATTGGTCAATCTTCAAATTTTAGATGCAATTCTGGATAGTCTATTCGAAGAAGTCAATGTGCATCACTATGTTTCTAAATCAAAAAATACAAAGGTAAAAGGTATAATATATATATGCAAAATGGATAATAGCTTGTGAACAAGAAGTGTTGTTTGAGCTCTAGATGTAATTTTGAACAATGACAAAAGAAGAAAATATGCAAACACTGTCAATTGTTGCTCTTCATAATTTTAAAGACCACTTAACACTAGAACATGTGTCCATGGATATCAGTGTTGACTAAACACCAAAGGTTTAAATACACTTGTGTTCATGAATGTGGGAGAGGAATAGTTAGTAGTAAAGCCCATTACATGATCATGGACTATTTGCCCATTGGTATAGACATGGTTTTTTATGAGAATAGTTATGTACAATATAGTTGTGTCTTTACTAATCTAAAGACACACTCTAATTCATTGGCATCCTTCTCTATCCACTCACATGTTGGTGCAATCGTGACCAGGGGACCTTATCAAGCAACCCAATCACACAGCTCGACAACACAACAAAGACATGAACTCATAAACAAATCTGAAATTGTTTTATTAAAATTTATAATATCAACAATTACAAACTTATTAGCCCTTTAGGCCTAATGCAATCCCCAATCGATTATGTGCTTACAACACCAAATTGCCTTTCAACAACACAGAGATCAAATCTCCCCCACTCTCGTAGCCTCACACCTTATCTTGCATTCTCTGCAAGTTTCCTCCTGCTCTCTAGCCGAGCCTCCCTTCATTCTCTTGAATCTACTCTAAGAAATCTCCCTATGAGAAATCTACCCAACAAGAATGGTGATCGCCTTTTATTCTTTCTGACTGGAAGTTGAAATAGTTAAGGAGTTATTCATATATGAAACTGAACAATTAGGTATCTCAATGACCATTTTGTATGTTTCAAACTACTAGAATAAATTACTAAAGTTGTGTGATTACTGGAATAATTGCTCTTTATTAAAATCCCTCATCTGTAATCCATTGGTCAACAGATTCTCCGTGAGCTATGGGATTCTTTATTTATATCTCCTTTCAGCAACACTTGTCAGTGTAAGTCTTTTTCCATCAACAAATTATAATTTTCTCAAACCTTAGAGTCTTTCATCAGTGGAACCAAACTGTTCAAAACTCTCCACTTTATCGGCAATTGTCGAGTTTTCTGAACTTGCAAAATAAATGCCTATCGGCAAACTATCAATTTTTTGAACCTTCACTATAAAGGCTTATCGGCAAAATACACTTTCCACGAACTTGGGAACATCCCTTTGTTATTAGCAAAATAAAGCTTTTACGAACTTAGTTGACAAATCGGTAACTTGTAGAAGTCCCGAAGTAGTTAGGAACTCTGAAGTTTCACCGACTAAGTGATTTATTTCTATCAGCAAAGTTATACTTTATGAAACTCAAAATTTAGTCAATAGTTGACTTCAACACTATCATCAACTTCAGGGAAAATGAAACTCCTTACTTAGGCCTTTATCGGCTTATCAGCCTTTTGTTGAAACTCCAAACCATAGTCTTCTATCGGCAATCTTATGCTGTCACGAACCAAAGAATTCATGACTTCAACTTTCAAGACTTGTCGGTGGAAAGGACAATTGGTGAACTAATGAGTTCGCTAACTCACACTATTGCTGATAAAGTTTTGAAACCCTAGACTTCATCGATAATGATCTCTATCCATACTCTGAAGTTTTTATATTTTGAAAAGTGAAGTTTGAAGAAAAAACATGTCGATGATATAGGCTATTGGCGAACTTATGAGTTCACCATCTCACGATACTGCCGATAAGTTCTACAATTCAAAACTTTGTCGATAGGGAGTTCTTTCAACACTGTGAAGACAAAATGAACTTGAACAAAGGCCTATCAATGAATTGGGAAAAGACAAAACTGGAAAACTGAGCTATCAATGAACCTATAAGTTTGCGAACTGTAATGTCCTCTTTTGGGATTTCCCTAAATATTGCCCTAGAATCACGAATTAGCGTTACAACTTACCATTTAAAATTTGTAAGCAAGATAAATCTTGGTTTAGGTCCTGCAATCATGTTAGATAACATTGGAAATATAATTCATATGACCAAAACATGTATAACAAATTATCTATTCAAATCATGTAAGATATATATATATATATATATATATATATATATAACTATTTCAAATCTACATAAACTACACAATACGTATAAAGCATGATAGAGGATCAACTCTAATGCATAGAGGCAATTTAATCATGATAGGACTTGGATGAGGAACATGATAAGTCTGCTCGAAGCCACCCATACCAAGCCTAAGAGCACAAGTGTCTTAAAACAACCCACTCCTTAGCCCAAGCGACAGGAATATCTAATTTCACCCTTGGCTGGGTGTACTTGGTGGATAAACTTGTATTTTCTTTCTTATCCATGTTACCCTTTCCGTCCTTCCTTGAATCCATCCTACTAACTAGTCATAATTTGGTTTGAAAGGAAAGCCTTGAAAGGGGTGCTTGTAAACTACACCCACCTAAGCCCAAGAGCACGAGTGTCTTAAAACAACCCACCTCTTGGCCCCGAGTGGCAAGAATATCCAATTCCACCCTCGTAGTGGCCTACTTAGCATGAGGGCATGTAAATAGAATTCTTTATCTCACCTCCTTCAACCTTTGATTGGTTATAGGATAAAGACATATATGTATATCATTTATTTATATTAAATGATCTAAGTATCAAATGATAATAGCAGTACTATTATATATATGAGAGAATTCAGACTTATAAAATAATCACTTTATATTATTCATCAAATTCATAACAAATCTATTTTTGTTGTTTAGTGTATGCTTGCACCTGAATCTGATTAGTATTACAAATTTGCAGATCGCTTGAGTATTTTATTTATTGATGGTCTTCTTTTGTTGATTGCTTGATGCCGCCCTTTCCATTGGCGATCTCCCTTTTATACTTCTTATGTCTTGAAATGACATGTCCCAATGAATGGTCATGTCTAACCATTCGCATTCTTTCTTAATCATTGCTCCTTGTCTTACGTTGGTTGGCCAATATTAAGGTGGTTGGATTTGAGTGGAGTCATCCACACTAAGGAAGTCTGCCTATGCGCTTCCTCTTTTTACTTGACAGGGGCATCATAGTCCGCCCTTCCCAAGATTACTTGCCCTGAATTAATTTCAAGTTGGGATGATCAAAGATCTCAGGTCCTTCCCAAGTGGCATCCTCTTCAAGTAGTCCTTTCCATTTAACCAAATATTCAAGAATAGTCTTGTTCCTTAATCTCTTCTCACGCATGTTAAGAATGATTTCTGGCTCCAAAATCAATTTGCCCTCATCATCCAATGGTGGCAATTCTAGGCATGGGGAAATGTGTTTCCCTAATACCTTCTTGAGGCAATATATGTGGAACATAGTGTGAATTTTGCTATTTGTGGGCAGCTCCAACTCATAAGCAACTTCTCCTAGTTTCCTCAAAATTTTGTATGGCCCATAAAATCTAGGCTTAAGTTTCTCGGCCCCACTTATCTTGATTGACGATTGTTTATATGGCTGCAACCTTAAGAAGACCAAGTCCCCAATCTCGAATGTCCATTCGGTCCTCTTTTTATCTACGTACACTTTCTACTGGTTTTGCGCTTGACGTAGGTTGTCGTTAAGTGTATTCATGATATCCACATTTTGTTTTATAAAATCTTTAGCTCCCGATACGCGACTTTCTGTATAGATCAAATCTCCAAAAGATGTTGAATACCCATATAGTGCTTGAAAAGGGCTCATCCTTATAGAAATATGGTGGGTGGTGTTGTAGCAATACTCCCTCAAATGTAGTCATTTGATCCATGCATTTTGTTGCCCAGTGACGTAGTTTCTTAAATACCCCTCTAACCATTTATTTACGATCTCTATTTGCCCATCTGTTTGCGGATGATAATTGGTACTAGGGGTTAATTTTGTTCCTGCTAATTTGAATAGTTCTTGCCAAAATGGGCTAAGGAAGCGATTGTCTTGATCGATCACAATATTTCGGGGGAGACTATGTAACTTGAAGACTTCTCTAAAGAAAACTTCTGCCACTTATGGGGCTCTAAAATCTATTGACATGGTCATGAAGTGAGCATATTTGGTTAAGCGGTCTACCACCATATAGATGTAGTCTTTGCCTTGTACCTTAGGTAATCTTGTTATGAAATCCATAGATATGCTTTCCCACTTTTGATTGGGTATGGGCAGGGGTTGGAGAAGTCCTGCTAGATATGTATGTTCCTCTTTATTCTTTTAGCACACCATGCATTCCCTAATATGCTTTAGTACATCTCCTTTGAGGCCCTTCCAGGAGAATCTTTCCCTGATTTGTTTGTAAGTCTTGTAGTATCATTGATGTCCAGATGATGGATTGTCATGGTATACCTTCAAAATTTATTTCTTTAACTTTGACCCTGGAGTAATGTATATCCTGCTTTTGTAAAGAATGAGGTCATCAATAACTTGTACCTTTCATCTTGTACCTTTCCTTCTATTTTGTCATTTGAAAATGTGTCCTTAACATATTCTGAAAGTACGGAAGTCTTCCATTCCATGGATACTGTTGTCATGGTCTCAAGGTGAGACCTACATGATAAGGCATCAGCTACAAAATTGTTTTTGCCCTTCATGTACTTGATATCGAAATCATATGCTTGTAATTTTCTTACCCATTTTTGTTGTCTATCATTTAAGTCTTTTTGGTTTAGAAAGAACGTCAAACTATTGTGATCAGTTTTTACTACAAATCTCCCACATATTAGGTATTGTCTAAATTTTTCTAGGGCATGCATGATTGCCAGCATTTCTTTATCATAGACGGAATATGTCTTTTCTATTTCTCTAAGTTTTCTACTCTCGAAGGCTATGGAGTGTTTGTTTTGCATAAATACTGCCCCAATGCCTTCCCCTGAAGCATCACAATATAACTCAAAAGGTAAAGAAAAATCTGGTATTGCCAAAATGGGACAGGAACTCGTTACCACTTTGAGCCTTTCAAAGATTTTTTGTACTTCTTCATTCCAGGTAAATGCCCCTTTCTTGGTCAAGTCAGATAGGGGAGCGGCCAACTCTGAGAAGTTCTTGACAAATCTCTGATAATAGCTACAAAATCCCAAGAAACCCCTGAGGTGTGTTAAGGTCTTAGGTTTTGGCCAACTCCTTATGGCCTCAATCTTTTCTTCATCTACCCTAACTCCTTGAGCACTGATTTTGTGCCCTAGGTACAAAATTTCTTCCTCCCCAAATTCACACATTTTTTTTTGAAATCCCGAATTCACACTTGGATAATTTGGCAAATAGTGAATGTTGCTCAAGTATTCCCAATGTCAATATGTCTTAGGTGCTCCTCCCAAGTTTTACTATACATAAGGATATCATCAAAGAAGACCAATAGGAATTTCCTTGGCTTCCCCCTGAAGATATGGTTCATACATGATTGAAAAGTGGCAGAGGCGTTTGTCAACCCAAAGGGTAGGACAAGAAATTCAAAATGACCATAATGGCACCTAAAATCTATTTTGGGTATATCTTCTTTCCTTAGTCTAATTTGGTGGTACCCTAATCATAAGTCAATTTTTGAGAAGTATTCTGCCCCATGAAGCTCATCGATTAATTCATCTACCCTTGGAATGGGGTATCGATTTTTTATTGTCTTTTTGTTAAGTGCCCTGTAATCAATGCACATTCTCATAGTCCCATCTTTTTTCTTTGCAACCAAAGAGGCAAAAGGGCTAGAACTAAGCTGGATATGCCTGGGTATTTCTAATCATTCTTTGATGGCTCTTTCAATTTCTTCTTTATAGTTTTGAGGATGGCGGTAGGGAGTGGTAACAATAGGTTTCGCCCCTTCCTCTAGCTTAATGGAGTGCTCAAAACCCCTCTTGGGTGGAAGTCCCAGAGGGACATCAACATCAATGAGCTACTAAATACCTTCATATGTTTGTTCAATAGTGGTTGTATGTCAACATGAATTGATTTTCCCTTACTGGAGGACTTGTCTAGGATTAAACATTGGGTGACCCAATCCACTTGTCCATGCCTAAAATCTCTCTCCATCCTTTTGGATGATATTACCCTTGGGGAACAATTTGATAATCCTTGTAGGAGGACTTCTCATCCATTATGTTGAAAACTTAATTCCAATTTTGGAAAATTCATGGAGAATTTTCCCAACGAGTGCAACCATGGGACACCCAAGCTTATATCAGTGTCCCCCATATTTATAATATAGAAATCTTCCTTAATTGAATGTTCTCCTAATGTGAAACTTAACTGTGAAACCTTTTTTGTGCAAGGGGTGGTAGATCCATCAACCAAGGTTACATGGAATCCCTTAAAATCTTCTATTTCAAGTTTCATTTTTCTTGCTAAATTTTCATCAACAAAGTTGTGGGTTGCCCCACTATCCACAAGGGTTGTTACCTTTTTCCCCTTAATAATGCCTCGAACTCTAAAAGGGTGATGTCTTGATGCTTTGGAGATGGAAGCCAAGGTTCCATACTCCTCTTCCTCTTTATTGTACCTTGTTTTCTTCTTTGGGTGTTTGTTCCTTTCCTCCCTTGTTTCTTCATTAGATATTATTTCTATATTATGAGCTTGGCTTCTTTTTCCACATTTGTGCCCTGGTTTCCAATTTTCTTTGCATTTGAAACACAAGTTCCTCTTTTGATTTTCATCATTTTTACAAATATGACCTCGCTCCCACTTTTCTTTACAATTGAAGCATAACCCTTCCCTTCAGAGCCTCTCTTGTTCATTTTTAGAAAGGAAGGTATCTTTATGTTGGTTTTTCTTATAGGTTGGTTTTGTGTGTGTATCCCTTGTTTTGTCTTTTGAGGTTGTATCTTCTAGTTTTAGGGCTTTATCAATTGCATCCTCAAAGGAGGTAGGGTTTACAACACTTACCAATCCTCGGATTGAATCCTTTAATCCTTCTACAAAAAGGTAGGTAAATCAATCCTCATCAACCCCTAAAAGCCTAACTGAGATCCTTTGGAATTCTGCTATGTAGTCCTCAACTGACCCATGTTGCCTAAGTCGGGTTAATTCTCTAAAATATTTTTGTGGATGCTTTCTGTCAAACTGTTTTATAAGTTTCATAGTAAATTCATCATAGGATATTTCATTTTGGTGCCCTTTAGTGTGGATACCATGATGCCACCACTCATGGGCCAAACCCTCTAGGTGTAGGATAGCAAATTGTATGGTATCTTGTTCCATCATTGGGCTAAGGTTCAAGTAGGTGTTTAATTTTTGAATCCAAGAATGTGCTATGATTTTTCTGAACCCATCAAATTTGGGTATGGTTATTTTATTTACCTTCTGTCTTAAGTTCTTACTAGGCTACCTCCTACAGTTTTTTGTTACTTCCTTTTTCTTGGCTTCACAGAAGTCCTTAAATGGGACATGTCTCCTAACCTCAGGGTCCATTTTTGTGTAAGCTGTAGCAATTTCCTCAGTGTTAGAGGGGGTGGATTATTTTCTTCTTCCTCCACCGGTGTTTCCTCCCTAGGTAGAAACGAGGGTTTTGGTAATGTAAAAGTGTAAGACATGTCGATATTTTCTGAATGATTAGAGTTTACATCTTTTCCATTTGTATGGTCAGATCTACAAGTATTACCCATGTTTCCTATGGCTTGGAGAAGGGCTTGGCTTGTTCTTTCATTTTGTTCCATCAAGGTTTTAGTTTTCATTTCTATGAATGATCTCAATTCATTTCCCATTGGCTCATCCATTTTATTATTTTCAGTAGGGTTGGGTTTTGTTACAAGTTTCCTCTTTTATCTTTCCAAAACCCTTTGCTTTCTTTGTCTATGTTGCATCAACTATCATTCAAAGGATGGCAGGAAGCATGCTCTGATACCACTTGTAATGTCCCCTTTTGGGATTGCCCTAAATCTTTCCCTAGAATCACAAATTAGGGTTACAACTTACCAATTAAAAGTTGTAAGCAAGATAAATCTTGGTTTAGGTCCTGCAATCATGTTAGATAACATTGGAAATATAATTCATATGATCAAAACATGTATAAAAAATTATCTATTCAAATCATGTAAGATATATATATATATATATATATATATATAACTATTTCAGATCTACATAAACTACACAATATCTATAATGCATGATAGAGGATCAGCTATAATGCATAAAGGCAATTTAATCATGATAGGACTTGGATGAGGAACATGATAAGTCTGCTCGAAGCCATCCATACCAAGCTCAAGAGCACGATTGTCTTAAAACAACCCACCCCTTGGCCCAAGTAGTAGGAATATCTAATTCCACCCTTGGGTGGGCATACTTGGCAGATAAACTTGTATTTTCTTTCTTATCCATGTTACCCTTTCCGTCCTTCCTTGAATCCATCCTACTAACCAGTCATAATTTGGTTTGAAAGGAAAGCCTTGAAAGGGGTGCTTGTAAACTACACCCACCTAAGCCCAAGAGCACGAGTGTCTTAAAACATGCTCCAGGCAGTTCCAGACATGCTCCGAATGCTCCTTGGCCAACCCACCTCTTGGCCTCGAGTGTAGGAATATCCAATTCCACCCTCGGAGTGGTGTGCTTAGCATGAGGGCATGTAAACAACATTCCCTATCTTGCCTCCTTCAACCTTTAATTGGTTATAGGATAAAGACATATATGTATATCATTTATTTATATTAAATGATCTAAGTATCAAATGATAATAGCAGTACTATTATATATATATGAGAGAATTTAGACTTATAAAATAATCACTTTATATTATTCATCAAATTTGTACCAGATCTATTTTTGTTGTTTAGTGTATGCTTTCACCTGAATCTGATTAGTATTACAAATTTCTAGATCGCCTAAGTATTTTATTTACTGATGGTCTTCTTTTGTTGATTGCTTGATGCCCTCCTTTCCATTGGTGATCTCCCTTTTATACTTCTCATGTCTTCAAATGACATCTCCCAATGAATGGTCATGTCTAACCATTCACATTCTTTCTTAATCGCCACTCCTTGTCATACGTTGGTCGGCCAATATTAAGGTGGTCGGCTTTGGGTGGAGTCAGCCACACTAAGGAAGTCTACCTCTACGCTTCTTTTCATTTGACAGGGGCATCACATGAACCCAGGATTTCTCTGATTGGCTATAACTTCATCATTTTTTATCCAAACTTCACCAAATTGGAACTGTGGATACCCATTAGGCTCTTCTACATGATAAAGCTCTTACTTGGCCAAATAAATCTACATTTGCTCCAAAACCAAAAACAACACAAAAATAAGCCCAAAGCACAACAAGAACTGAATAGAAATAGAAACCGAAAACCTGAAATATTTTAGGTGATGTTGATTGCTTGTGGACTCGGATGCTCCTGCATCAGACATGCAAGGTAAAAAGTTTGTGAGCATGGGCTCACAAAATGAAGATGAATAGTAGAACTACCCTTCCAGGTTGCAACAACCTGTAGCAATCTCCATCACTGTAACAGGTTCATCAGAAACTTTCTTCCTTCACCTCTTCTAGCATATGGCTGGGACACTTGTCGTCCTCCTCCACCAAGTGAGCACTTTCTTCCTCCTTCCTCTCATGGATTCACATCCACTATAGACCATCCTCCTTCGTCAAAGGCTCTCTCTTCTTTTCCTCCAAATAGTTCCTCCACTCCTCACCTCCTTTGTGGGATCCAACCCACCATCATCTGGCCTCCTCCACCAAAATACCTCATCACAACCTGCAACATCTACATACAAATCTGCACTTACAACTTGACCATTCTGCATAACAACTACATATAACGTTGTACTAACAATATTCATCTGTACCATTTCTACATTTACTTCTTCTTTCACATTCATCATCTCATTTGGATCTACAATACAAGATTCAAGAAAACTAATTTTTACCTCTTCCTCCTTTGTTGTTGCGACAACATCTTGTTCATCCTCTACTGCAACTTGTTCATATTCACTAGCCACTGCTACCACCATCATCATGACCTCAACTACAACAACATTATGCTCACCTTCAACTGCTGCAATCTCATTATCTACATTCCTCTTCTCATCCTCTATAATCTCTATTGTAATCTCTTCTCTTTCCTCTTCATCGTCAACCACTGCTACACCTTCCTCTTTCCCACTCTCTTTGTCCATGCTTTCATCATGGCATACTGCTGCAATCCCTTCACTGCTTCTTTCTTCTTCCGCTTTACCTACATACACATCATCACTTGCAAACACATCTTTGTCAAAAAAATAATGGGACTCCTTCATACCCATATTTTCCTCTTCAATCTTCACATCCTCAACTGGTTCCGCCACTTCTTCCTTCTTATCCTACAACAGACTCAAAACATATTCTTCCCCATCCTTTATTATGCTATATGTATTATTCCTACCATCATGCACAACTTCTCTATCCCAAATCCAAGGTCACCCCAACAAAACATGACATATATCCATTGGTACTATATCACATACAATTTCATCCTTATACCTACGAATCTAAAAATCAACAATACATTGTTCACTTACCCATATCTGACGATCTCCTTGCAATCAAGAAATACTATAAGAGTTATGATGCTTTCTTCTCTTCAATCTCAGCTTCTCGACCATCTCCAGTGACACCAAATTATATGTGCTACTGTTGTCCACAACCACTCTGCATCACTTTCCACCTAACTTGAAAATAGTTTGAAACACATTGTACCTCTGGATGGGCTCTTGCTTCTCTTTTTGTGGCTTCATGAATTATTTCTTCATCATAAAACATTCTCCTGGCTTCCAAGACATTCTGTCCAACACTCTCCTATACACTCACAAAACCAACTCTCTGCAACCTGCACACACTTAAAGGTACACATCAATTCAAAAAACAAGATCACTCTCACAACCAACTCTCCCTCACGGCTTCAATGCCTTCTCTCAACTCTCAATCACTCAGGACTTCTCGCAAACCTACAACAATTCTCTCGAGCACCTCAAACAACACATCTGCTTCACTCTCCACCCGCAGATCTTGGTGCAGACTGCCTCACATTCGGCACTTTGTCTACACACTCAAGACCATAGCTCTGATACCACTTGGTGTAGTCATGACCAGGGGACCTTATCAGGCAACCCAATCATGTAGCTCAACAACACAACAAAGACATGAACTTATAAACAAATTTGAAATTGTTTTATTAAAATTCACAATATCAGCAATTACAAACTTATTGGCCCTTTGGGCCTTAGCCTCAGCCTTTACAATGCAATCCCCAAATGATTATGTGCTTACAGCACCAAATCACCTTTCAACAACACAAAGATAAAATCTCCCCCTCTCATAGCCTCACACCTTATCTTTCATTCTCTGCAAGTTTCCTCCTGCTCTCTAGTCGAGCCTCCCTTCTCTTGAATTTGTTCAAAGAAATCTCTCTAAGAAATATCCCTATGAGAAATCTGCCCAACAAGGATGATGATCGCCTTTTATTCTTCCTAACTGGAAGTTAAAATAGTTAAGTAGTTATTTAGTTATGAAAATGAACAATTAGGTATCCCAACGACCATTTTGGACGTTTCAAATTACCGGAATAGATTACAAAAGTTGTCGTGTGATTACTAGAATAATTACTCTTTATTAAAATCCCTCATCTGTAATCCATCGGTCAACAGATTCTTCGTGATCTATGGGATTCTTTATTTATATCTCCTTTTTAGTAACACTTGTCAGTGTAAGTCTTTTGCCATCGGCAAATTATAATTTTCTCAAACCTTGGAGTCTTTCATCGATGGAACTAAACTGTGCAAAACTCTCCACGTTATCGGCAATTGTCGAGTTTTCCAAACTTGAGAAATAAATGCCTATCGGCAAACTATTGATTTTCCAAACCCTCACTATAAAGGCTTATTGGCAAAATACACTTTCCATGAACTTGGGAACATCCCTTTGTTATCGGCAAAATAAAGCTTTTACAAACTTAGTTGACAAATCGGTAACATGTAGAAGTCACGAACTAGTTAGGAACTCTGAAGTTTCATCGACTAAGCGATTTATTTCTATCGGCAAAGTTGAACTTTGTGAAACTCAAAATTTAGTCAATAGTTGACTTCAACACTATCGTTAACTTCAGGGAAAATGGAACTCCTTAAGCCTTTATCAGCTTATCGACCTTTTGCTGAAACTCCAAACCATAGTCTTCTATCGGCAATCTTATGTTGCCGCGAACCAAAGAATTCATGACTTCAACTTGTAAGACTTGTCGGCGGAAAGGACAATCGATGAACTAATGAGTTTGCTAACTCACACTATTTCCGATAAAGTTTTGAAACCCTAGACTTCGCCGATAATGATCTCTATCCATACTGCGAAGTTTTTATATTTTGAAAAGTGAACTTTGAATTAAAAAAAGAAGCATGTCGGTGATATAGGCTATTAGCGAATTTATGAATTCGCCAACTCACGATACTGCCGATAAGTTATACAATTCAAAACTTTACTGATAGGGAGTTCTTTCAACACTGCAAAGACAAAATGAACTTGAAAAAGGCATGTCAGTGAACCTATAAGTTCGAGAACCCAGGATTTCTCCGAATGCCTATAACTTCATCATTTTTTATCCAAACTTCACCAAATTGGAACTGTGGATACTGATGAGGTATAAACAACCTCATTTCTTTGATGAAACAAATAACCCTTTTTGCATTGCCCAATCCCCTAGCCTTGCCAATTTGTTTGTTTTTATAAGAAATATTTATCTATTTTTAATAAAATGTTATACAAATCTTTACTTCCTGAATTGATTGGAATTAGCTCTTAAATGTTGATATAACGGTATGTAGAGTTGGGTAATTGTGCAGGGTTAATGCGTGGCCTATGTGAGAGTGGACTTCATGTAGCTGAGGTCAAGTGAGCCGGAAGTTGACGACGCCAGAAATTTTAGGCGTGCATTGATTGAAGACTCTTTTTAGTTCTGTATAATTCTGTTGGTTATCCAAGATATTATGGCTCCATTCAAAGCCTTTCATAAGTTTTAAAGTCATCAGTAGTTAAAGATTCTATTTTTTTGTTATAAGACTTTTTTAAATGGCATTTTACCGCCATCTAAAATTTAGGAGTTTGAAAATAGTTCAGTTTTAGTTGGTTGCTCAAAACATGGATATATATATATCATACTATGGATGGATGAAATTCAATCTTTTGGTTTTTGGAAATAATGAGAGCTATGTACTACAATTTTTCCATGAATGCAAATAGTGTTGTTTTGAGTATTTTCTTCTGAGATATATAGATCTGAATGGAGTTACCATGTTGCTGTGGAAATGATTGAATGTGATCTGAGTTAAAGACAAATTTCTCCCAAGAGCTAGCCACTCGCGGGATTGTAGAGTAGATAAGTATTTCTATTTCTGTGGATGTTTCATTTCAGTTCAAGTTATTTTATGTTTTGTATTTTGTTGTGAACCTGCAGGGTGTGTTGTCTAAGGCATTAGTTCTACAGCTTTGTTTGTTTAAATATTTCTAGAGCATCTACTTTAGTTTAAAACTGTTGTTTATTGATAGATGAAAGTTAGAATGTTTGTGTATTATAGAATTTTTCATCATTCAAGATCAGAGTAAAGTTGCATGTTTGAATTTCTAGTATAGCGTTTATATGCTTTTTAGTATAGAGTTTATATGCTTTCTAGTGTAGTATTTACATGCTTTCTAGTATAGAGTTTGAATGCTTTCTAGGATAGGATATCACTGCTTTTTAGTTTAATATGTTGTTTATGTTTTTCAAAGGAATTAGAAAATTGTTTTTAAATGAGATATTCAAACAATACCCCCTATTGCATACAGCCTCGGACACTACCCCGGTCAATAAACTGATATTTTCAACTAAAGTGTTAGGACCTCATGATAGCCTTGTTGGCAAGAGACACTATATGGATTCATGATTGTTGTCATTGATGGCAACAAAGTTCATCCCACACATCCGTAGGACATGGTGTGTCTCTACCGGAAGTCAGAGTGAAGAATGTTGTGGTCTGGTAAACAAGAACAGAGCATGTGGTGAGGTCTGACAAACAGGTCTGGATCTTTCAGAGGAAGTATCTTGGTGAAGTGCAGATTTGGGGAAGTCAAGAGGACTACCTTGAGTGATAGATTCCAAGGATTTATCCTCTGGTGATAGATGAGGAAAAAGATATGAATATTTGAGTACCGGGTTCCTGAGTGACAGTATGAACAGAGGAAGAACTGACTGGCAGAACATCATACTTTATTCCGGATGTGTTACTGATGGTGGTAAAGGTTATGAAGGCATGAATTATGTTTGGTCAACATGATTAATGGTTTCTGCAAATATATGCTTGATCCGCATTACTTGATGTGCAAGGATTCAGCCGACAGATCAGAGTTTGTGAAAAGAATGATTATTCCAGGTGCTGACTAGAAAGGTGATGAAATCACTTGTGCAGATATATATACACGATGGATTTAGTTGTGAGGTGTGTCGTTGTTATTATTGATGTGCGAATAAAAGCAGAAGAGCATAATAGAAGCAGTAAGGAAGGTCCGGTATGTGAAAGAAAAGCAGCATAAGAGAAGAGGAAAGATGAAGTGCAGTAGATCAGTGTACTGGGCCTAACCGGAACTGAACTCCAGCATATGTAGATGCTTCCAATTAGTTCAAGTATTGTATAACACTCTTTTGTAGACAGTGTGTCTCTTGTAGGCAGTGTGCCTTCTTGTGAGCAGTGTGCTCAGGCAGTGAGCCCCAATTGGCAAGTGCCATTTTGTATTTCCATTCTTCTAACAGAGAATACAATCTTGGGTTAATCACCCCGTGGTTTTCTCCCTTAACAGGGTTTCCACGTCAAAAATATTGTGTCATGTGTATTTCCATTTCATGGTTATGATTGTTTATTTGAATTAATGTTGCATTGATTATTAATTAAGTTTAGAAAGCAGAAATAATTAGGATAACTGATTCACCCCCCTCTCAGTTATCAACAATTGGTATCAGAGCCAAGTTCCTCCTAACAGAGTCTAATAGCTTGAGGAATATCTGGGAATCCAAATGGATGCTTATGGTTTAAGGGAGCAACTCAAGACTGCCCTTGAAGATCTTGAGCAGTCAAACTCTAAAGTAAATGAATTGAAGGAAAGACTCAAACAGGCTGATGAGTTCATGAGAGAACTAAAAGACAAATTAAGTCTCTCTATGAAAAAGAGAAAGGAGCTACTTCAGCAATTGGCAAGTCAAGGTGAAGCAAATGTTACAAATGAAGATCTGAAGGAGAAAACCCAATTATGTGAAAAGTTATCAAAAGAAATCATTATGGTAAGACATGAAATGGAATTAGGAGTTATGAAGTTTACCCAAGAGGTTGAAGAGAAAAGAAAAACTGAAGATAATCTAAAACAATCCCTCAAGGAGAAATCAGAAGATTGCTACAAGATGGATAGAATTATCAGACATCTTGAATCTGATCTTGAAGATGCTAAAGATAATGAAGAAAAACTTGAGGATCAAATTGTCTCTCTCAAAAGGGATCTTCAAACAGCAAATGAATATAAAGAGAAATTCAAGATAAGTTCTGCTCAACTTGAAGTTCTCCTTGGAAGTCAAAAGAGGGTAGATGTCAAGTGTGGTTTGGGATATGAGAAAGGAGAAAGCTCTGGATCAGGTCAGAAGAATTTTGGACCAGAAAATCCAAGCAACAGGCCTAGAAGACCTCCGGTAAGACAACCTAATGCTCAAAGATATCCATCCTTCAATGGATACTGCCACAACTGCAATAACTTTGGTCATAAAGCTAATCAGTGCAGAAAGAGAATGAATCAGACTAATTCATCCTTCTCCGGACAGTGTTTTAACTATAAAAGGTATGGTCACAAATCTCATGAATGCAGAAATATGCAAATGAATAAATCATTCAATGGTAGATGCTTTGCATGCAATAGAATAGGTCATATGGCTAATCAATGCAGATCAAGAGGATATCAATCAAATATGCAAAGAAATGTTGTTTGCCAAATTTGCAATAGATTTGGTCATATTGCAAAATTCTGTAGAAGCAAGAATCGAAACAAAAGAGGTCCAATATATCATAATCAGAATCAAGATAAGGAAAAACAAAAAGTGAATGCGGATGAAGTTCAAAGTGAGATGAACAAGATTTGGGTGAAGAAAAGTATAGAGAATGTAGAGGATGGATCCACACTAGACTCTGGTGCTGATATTCCTTCCGGAAATTAAAAGGTGAACTCTGGCTCAGGGGGAGACTCAAAGAAAACCTTGTTCCCCCAGCCAGTCAATTGGTGTCAGAACTGGCACAAGGAGAGCTGCAGATTAAAAGCGGTCATACAAGAAACATCTAAAAGGGGTATGGTAAAGATTTGAGAGATCCGCAAGAAGATTTGAAGAGTCTAATCCTACCAAAATTGATCTGGTAAAATAGTCTTCCGATAAAAATAGATTCCTTACAAGTTTGGTATGGCATGATTCAAACTATGGTGTCTTGATCTACAAATAAATCAAATGTCTAATGAAAGGAAGATAGATTATCACTACTCTCCTAGAATAATTTTGAAATTTGTCTCAATGATCTGAAAAGGTTTTGTCTCTAAATAAGACAAACAAGGGAAACCGGAACGAATTAGGTTGCGCATTTATTGCAGAATGAAAATTAGGGCTTCTCAGAAATAAAAGAGTTCATTCGCTCATCATTTGTACACTCACATTCGAAGAAAAGAGAAAAGGAGCTCTGCAACTACTTCTCACAAAGATCAAGACGATTCTTCATACAGCTCAATCTGGATTTCATCATGCGTGCCCTATTCAGTGTAAAAGGTATTCTTCGTTCTTGATATCTCTCAGTAAGATTCCTTGATGATGGCTACTCTGAATATAGTAAAGATTTCTGATAGACCTCGCCCCATATTTAAAAAGCATCCATACAAATCCTTGGAGGTAGATCCCCTAGGAGCCTTCTCTAGTGTTTCGCATGGTGTTTTGCACACCGAAGATATTAGGGTTTACATTCACGCAAATGTTGAAGAGTTTGGGGAATTCAAACTAAGAGATATTTATCATAAACAACTGTTAGATGATTCATTTGAGCTCCAACCCCAATACAAGGGCCTCTGAAATAAGCACTTTGCACAATACATACATTTCCCCTGTTTTACTGAGGATGAATGGGTCAGGTACATTTTGAGCAGAATACATGACAACTTCATGTGGTTAAATGGACCATTCAAAATCACAAAAGATGCCATCGGGGCAGTTACCAGATTACACTCATCCGGTGGGATTCCTGTTCTTAAATCTGTGAAGAATCAAACTGTGAGTGAAGCTACTAGATCCAAGTTTGACAAAAGAGCAATGACAGTAGATGACATCTCTGATCCAGATGTCAAGTTTGCCTCCATGATCATTTGATATAAAATATATCATTCTAGCAGAGAAAATTCAGTACCTGGAACTGCCATCTATACTGCTTATGAAATGCTAAGAAAGGATGCAGACTACGATCTTTGTCAACTTCTCTTGAACCAACTCTTGGAGAATCTGCAGAAAATTAAGAAAGATAAAAAGAATTCATTCAAGTATGGTGGATTGATATTGTGCTTATTCTTCTACTTTATGAATGAGCTTCCCAGATCTAGTGGCTGGGTGTGGGAGAATGATAAACCAGTAGCTATCCAAATCAGAGATTATTTGCATGGACTTGGTGGTAACTATAAGGGTAAAACGTAGATCAATCAAATGAATTATATAAGACCCAAACATCAACAGAATAGGAGATAACAAGAAAGATCAAAAGTAAATAGCAATGAATGACATAAAGCAAACCTTCCCTGAAATCGATGCTTCTGTTGTTTGCCTATTACAACCGTCCTTTTGCAGATGAAGTGAGCCCTCAAAGAGTACACTCTTTTAGCTGTTCGTAGGAAGTCGATGGTAAATGGCTATGGTGATATGCAATGAAGATGAGCTCCAAGGCAAGTATGTGATCTCAAGCTTGTGGATGGTAAGAGGGTGCCAAAGGCGCGCTGGTGATATTTCTGCAGAGTAACGATGTCAAAAGCCTGGATGAATAGAATGGAGGGATGAGGTTCCATTTATAGACTTGGAAGAATGGGAATCAACGGTTGAGGGAAGATATGAAGATCAACGGCTGAGGATGGTTGAGGAATGTGCAACCAATAGAAATGTGACAAGTGTCCTAGCTCCATCATGAAAGAGGGGATGTGACAAAATTGATTGGAGAGTTAACTCCATTGACTGAACAGTTAACAGACTTGATTGATCAGTTAGAAGAGTGGATTATGGAACTGACTGATTTGATTGAGGGATTGACTCAATTGACAGGTTAGTTAACACTTTTGATTGATTAGTTAACTAACCTCTGATTTGAGAAGAAATAGGCCATGTGGGTGAGGGAAAATAAGGTAATTAAATATTAAATATATTTAATTACATGTGCAACCAGATGAGGTGGACAAGGTGAGGTGGAAAAGGTGAGGTGTAAAGGTGAGGTGGATTTTTGAATTTAGAACTTAGGATAGAGGAATTTGGATTAATTAAATAATTTATGATTATTTAATTGTGTAGGACTTTTAGAAGAATTTTAATTAAATAAATTGAATTTATTTAATTATGGATTAGTGAATCGATTAAATAAATTTGGAATATTTATTTAATTAATAGAAGAATGGAATAAATATTTAGAATACTTATTTAGGATGATTCGTGTCATTTTTAGGCGTATACATTTTGCCCCTCTTTGATGCAATGTTGTTTATAGCGTTGTTTCAAAGAAGTCGATAATCTAATAGTGATACATGCCCCAGTTTGCCCCTGGTACAGGCTTACTGATGATAGGATGCCCCCTCGGGAGATTGGACGGGAAAAGGGTGAAAGAATCAGAGACGGACAATCTCACGAAGACGAAGGGGTTAGGATAGGCAAGAGGAAAAAGGATACGTTTCAGGAAACGAGAAGAAAACCAGAGGAAAAATAGACGCGGGAAGTAGTCATAGTCATCACCTAGCCAGAATTAGGGTATGGAGGCTATAAATAGGAGTTGGGTCCACAAGAATAGTCATTTGCACACTTGTTTGATCTGGATTGGATAGAGAGAGCCTAGAGCAACTTGGAGCAACATGGCAGCCAGAGCAGCAGACATTCCACGCAAGGAGCATCGATTCGAGCGAGTCCGTCGATTCGGGCGGCCAGCAGAGGCAGGACCCCCGGTATGTGCTTCGAAAAAATTCTCCTAGGGTCAATTTAGGGTGTCATAAATGCATGTAGAAAATAGGGGAAACATATGCACCGAAATGCAAAATGGCGCATATGCCTCGCGAAGTGGCGCTTTTGTCGTTGCGCAGCGCATATGTCAATTTTGGCGGCGCATACATGAAAACGGCGCATACATGCATTGAAGCTGCGCATGTGTAATTAGACTGCGCATGTGTACTTAAGCGGCGCATATGTCGAAAGTAGCGGTGCATGCGTGAAAGCCGCGCGTATGCTGAATGTAGCGGCGCTTTCATAATTAGGCGGCGCATATGCTGAGTTCTGTGGCGCATGTATTGAAACTGCGCATATGTGCACTGTAGCAGCGCATCTGTGTTTAGGTGGCGCATATGTTGATTCTAGTGGCGCATACACCAAGAAATGGCGCTTTTACCACCTATAGTGGCGCATTTGCTTTGAATAGCGAATTACTTAGTCAAATTGATTCAATTAGCGTCCTATTTGACGTGGGAATCGATGAGCTATCTCCGAGATTACAGGAATCTAGTCAAGAGATGTAGTGTGTTGTTTTGATCAATTTGAAATGCTAAGTTTAGTTGATATAGTTTAGTAGGTATGTTGAGTATGGTATATGCCATTTGAGACTGACGCATTGCCTTGCTTGCTTGCAGGAGGATATTCGAGATACATTACAGTCGAGGGAGACGTTTCCCATGCCTCTATTGCAGAGGTACATGCTGACAGAGACTGACAGAGTGGCGCTTGGTGCCATGGGTTTGGATTATGTTTGCTTCATGCCCGAGGTGCAGGCGAACCGTGGACTGTTGACAACTACTTTGGAGAGATTTCATAGCGAGGATGGGACCTTTCACTTTCCTACTGGAGAGATGACTGTGACGCTGGAGGACGTCTACCGAATATTGCACTTACCCGTAGTGGGTGAGTTAGTAGAGTATGACGCACAGCGGGATGCGGGACTCGTCGAGTGCCAACGAGTGTTCGATGATCCCAAGCTGGTTGGACAGGTCATCCCGTGGCAGGATATATACGACTGTTATGACTACTTCCCGGGGATTGTGGCGGGACTGATCGGGGGCGTTGTATGCCTGGACAGGAGATCGCATGGGTTCCCCATTGGATGGGGCAGGATCATGGAGCGGATGCTGACTGAGGGCACCCAATATGCATGGGGAGTCTGCGTACTGGCCCATTTATACCACGACATGCATCAGGTGGTGTACCACCGCAACATGAGTCTATCGGCTGGGGTGTTACTGCTACAGTTTTGGCTGTGGGAGCACATAGCGGTGACTAGGCTGATATGTGTCTTCGCGAGGCAGCGAGGAGAGCCATACAGTTATGGCTACGCAGGAGTGATTTCCCAGCACAGGCTGGGGAAGTTAGAGTATTGGAGGCATACATTGGATGGAGTAGATGTGGTCGTCTAGCGACCATATCTGGACTGCGAGCCCTGGGACGACGAGGGAGACAAGCTACCGTATTGCTTTCAGACCAGGTGGCTGATAGGCCGTACATGACATATATTGGAGAGGCAGATGGTGGGCCGAGTGCTGAGACAGTTCGACAGGAGGCAGGGCATGCCACAGGGGTAGGCACTATTTGCGCGGACACATGCAGAGAGGGTCCGATGGGGGCCGATGGCTTCATATGAGGAGGCCCTAGCAGAGTTCCGTCTGACGCCCTACGTGGCATGGGACATGCAGACAGAGATAGCAGACGCAGGGGTGACATAGGATTACGAGGATTGGATGACTGCACATCCGTTCCTGAGATATTCAGGACCCGGCATGCTGGTGCCTCGTATTGACGAGGCTGACTCAGAGGAGGAGGGACAGGTTGGCCCAGGGCGGAGGGGAGTTAGAGGAGGATGAGGATGAGGAGTACGGGGTGGTAGAGATGGAGAGAGGCCGAGACAGCGGAGGAGATTAGGTCAGGCTGAGCAGGCAGTGCCAGGACAGGTGGCACAGCAGCAGATACCTCAGCAGGCGCAGATGCCGCCACCCCAGCAGGTACCACAGCAGCAGGTGCCCCAACCACAGGGGCCAGGATAGGCAGAGGCAGCACAGGGGCCAGTGGAGGCAGAGGTGCATGAGAGGGCCATAGTCGGCCTGAGGGGATAGGTGCGAGCGCTGCAGGCACAGCTGAGGAGGGCCGATGGCAGGCGAGAGACGGATGCAGCAGTTATCGCTGGGTTGACTCGCGAGAGAGACATGGCAGATGCACGGTTACAGATTGTCTGTGTAGAGCGGGACACGACTGTGGCTACCATGGGGACAGATGCAGCAAGTTCATTTTTGGTTGGGCAGGTGCAGCAGGCACAAGCACAGGTGGGCCAGTTGCAGACGCAGTTGGCATAGGTATAGGCAGAGCTTGTTAGAGCACAGTCACAGGCTCAGTACTACCGGGGATTATACCATGGTGCCGTGGCATCGAGTCAGAGGGCGGGGAGCTTCAGGAGTCAGTCTAGGGCTACTCATAGAGCAGGTCCATCACAGTCAGGGGCTTCCATGATGGGTCCCCAGCAGTCAGGAGCTGGCAGTGGTGGCCCACAGCAGCGGGGATAGACACAGACCAGATTTTGTACATTTTGGGACATGTATCACCATCCATTTGGATGCATATTGTATATGACACTTTGATTTTTGAGAGAGATGGTGATATTGTACATTTGGACCTTTTATATGATAGTATATATGATGATGCAGCTTTGTGTATCTATTGCATGCGTTATGAGATGCTTTTTACTTCTATTGTATGATGTGATGTATGTGTAGAGTTAGATGGTCTATTCGGTGCTATATGAGATGCTTTTTTATATGATGCTATATGATGTCTATATGATTTAATGCTTTGAATGTATGCATATGTAACAGGATTTTTATGCGATGATGCAGCTTTGTGTATGATGTTATGGGATGTCTATATGATCTAATGCTTTGAATGTATGCAAATGTAATATGATTTCTATGTGATGATGCAGCTGTGTGTATGATGTTATGGGATGTCTATATGATCTAATGTTTTGAATGTATGCAAATGTAATATGATTTCTATGTGATGATGCAGCTTTGTATGCGATGCACTTAGCTATGTTTTTGTGATTTTCTGTGTTTTAAGATGTGATATGATGCTGATGTTTGGATGACCTAATGCATTGTGTTAGGTATGCTACTGACTTAATCATGTTCATGACTAGCTCTACATATGATATGATATGCTCCTATATGCTTTGTTTTTGTGATGTCCAAATGTACTCTATCGACACAAGAATGACATGATAGATAGAAGAACGGTTTTGATAGAATGACTTAGAAACTGCATTTGATATTGTTACTCTGCATAATTTGGGTAATGAGGATTGTATGGGATATGGATGCATGGATGTGTATATGGATATAGGATGGATGTTTTGCTTTTAGAGTGCTTTATTTCATCATTGGGCATTTTGTTTTTGGTACATTTTCTGAGATGTTGTAAGTGAATACAAGCATCTTGGTATAATTGAACCGAGATGACCTGAGCATCGCTTACATGGATTGTGGTTTAGCAAGTTAATACAAGCATCTAGTCAAAATTGAATCTAGATGACCTGAGTACTTCTTGCGGTTCAACAAACAAGGATTGCCCTCGTTCATGTTATACTTTTGATGTCCTCGATGATCTTTTGCCGATCATGTCCTTAGACAAGGCTTCACATTACTAAAGTTTAATCCACAAATAGCAAACAAAGAAAAAAAATCATGCCCCCATCATAGCATCTCTAGCTTTTGGCATCCTTGAGTAGCATAGGAAGGTATGATAGCAAAAATCAGGACTCGAACTGTTAACCATGTTTCCGATCTACAAAGTATATTTGCGTGGATATGTGTTTAGTTCTTGCTGTAATTTGCATAAAATCATTTAGAAGACCTTGGGTATTTGCTTTGCATTGGATAGGTTAAGATGCTCACAGTCAAGATTTCTGCTTGAGGCGCAGGTTCTGCTTGCATTTGCTTGCTTGGTGAGAAGATTGCACAATCTTTATTGGGGAGACGGACCCTAATGGACTAACCTAGTGCCTCGGGGGCTCATTGCTAAATGGCCTTGCCTACGTGACGACGCAGAGGCAACGTAGTTCGGGGTAAACCCTAATGGACCATGGATGGACTAGAAGAAAGACGACAAGAATGAAGACAAGAAAGGGGACAAATGGGACCATGGAAGAAATGGAAGCCTCGGGGGCTCATTACAATAATGGCCTTGCCTATGTGACGGCGCAGAGGCAACGTAGTTCACGGACTTGGACCATGGACACTGACAAGAGACCCTATGCTAGGCTCACATTAAGGAGACGGTATGGGACAAAACCTTGGTTGACAAGGCCACAGGAAGAGTATCAAGCCATGATAGGTAATTGTCAAGTGTTTATTTGCGGGATAGATATGGGTCGAATGGGGCAAATGGAGAAAGAATGGATGCAAGGTGATTGGATTCTCAAAGAAGGAGAAGGCGGTTTATCACAAGTAATGCCTGTTTACCAGGTTTTCATCACTTGCTTTTATTTGCATGAGAAGCTAGAAAGTAACATGACGCCTGATTGCCAGGTTTTCATCATGATACCTATCCAAGGTGCCTGTTTGCCAGGTTTTCACCAAAGGACGATTTTTTTTGCATGCTTTCTATTTTTCTTTTTTTTTGTTTTTTCTCTTTTCAACTTTTTTTGACTTTTTGATTTTTGATTTTATTGTGCCCTCTTGCATTGGGGTTCTCCTAGGTATAGAACTGGCGAAGGTGCATGCTGTTGATTGGATCATCCAACAACTCACCCTCTGAAGTGGCCAGCTGATATGCCCCCGATCCGTAAGCAACTACAATCACATAGGGCCCAAGCCAGTTAGGCTCAAACTTACCTTTCTTTTCCCTATCTTGTTGATTGCGAGGATTCTCTTTTAGAACTAGGTCCCCAACCTTAAAGCATCTTGGGCGAACCTTGTGATTATAGCTTCTGGACATCATCTGTTGATATGCTTTAAGATGATCGAAGGCTTTCTGGCGCCTTTCTTCCAGCAGCTCTAGTTCTTGTAACCTGGAGACTCTGTATTCTTCGTCTGATATGAGACCTTTCAACGACACCCTGAGGGATGGTAGTTCGACCTCAATGGGGAGGATGGCTTCTAAACCATAGACAAGGGCGTAGGGTGTAGCACCTGTGGGAGTGCGTATACTAGTTTTGTAGGCCCACAGAGCAGGGTTCAGTTGGACATGCCAATCACGGCCAGCCTCATTGACAGTCTTCTTTAGGATTTTCAGAATGGTTTTATTTGATGCCTCAGCTTGGCCGTTACCCTAGGGGTAGTATGGAGTGGAGAAATGATGTTGGATTTTGAAACACTCATAGAGTTCCTGGACATCCTAATTTTTGAATGGTCTTCCATTATCCGTTATGATGGATGAAGGGATGCCATATCTGCAGATAATGTAATTCAGAATGAAAGAGGAAATTTGTTTTCCTGTGACGGTGGTTAGGGGAATGGCTTCAATCCACTTTGTAAAATACTCAGTGGTGGTTATGATGAATTTGTGGCCGTTGGAAGAGGGTGGGTGAATCTTTCCCACAAGGTCAAGTCCCCACTGGCAGAAGGGCCAGGGTGTCGTTAAAGGTCTCAACTCTTGAGCAGGTGCATGGATCAGGTTCCCGTGTATTTGACACTGTTTGCACTTTTTGACAAACTGATATGAATCCATTTCCATATTTGGCCAGTAATAACCCAAACGCATGAGTTTCTTAGCTAAGGAAGGGCCACTGGAGTGTGTTCCGCATATCCCTTCATGTACGTCTCGCAAGGCAGTTATGGATTCTTCTTGTTCCAAACAACGGAGCAAAGTACCATCCAGACCACGTCGGTAAAGGGTATCGGCTATGATGGTGTAACGAGAGGCTTGTCGAATGAAAGTTCATTTTTGGTTGGAAGAGAGGTCCGGGGGGAGAATATTGTCCTTGAGGTAAGTGTAAGTCTTACCGTACCAAGGTGAATCAGATCCGACTAGGAGGAAAATGGAATGGGTTTCAAGGAGATCATAAGCCGGTTGCCGGATGTTTTCTACTAAGAACTCATATCATGACTCATATTCAGGAATTTCTAGAAGAGAGGCTATGGTAGCCATTGCATCTGCTGCTTTGTTCTCTATCCTGGGTATTGCTCAAAGGAGATGGCCCCAAAGTGTTCTTTAAGGTCGTTGACTATCCGTTTGTATGGGATGAGCTTCTCATCTTTGGTCTAATACTCATCGTTGACCTGATTTATGATAAGCTGGGAATCACCATAGACATGTAGTTCTTGAATTTTCCACTCAGTTGCCATCTTAAGACCAATCACCAAGGCTTCATACTCCGCTATGTTATTAGTGCATGGAAATAACAACCGGTAGGACTTCAGAATTGTGTCACCTTGGGGAGTGATAAACAGGATACCTGCACCCGATCCATGGTTGGTGTAAGACCCGTCAAAGTAGAGTTTCCACGGAGATGTAGATAGAGTGAATAAAGACTCGTCGAGAAACTCAAACTGCATTGGTGAAGTCTCTTGTAATGGTGCCTCGGCCAGTTGGTCAGCGATGATTTGTCCTTTGATAGCTTTTTTGTCCACATATTCTATATCATATTCACTAAGAAGCATAACCCATTTTGCTAGTCGACCTGTGAGAGCTGCTTTGCTGAGAAGATATTTCAGTGGGTCGATCTTGGCAATGAGTTTGACAGGATGTGCCAACATGTAATGTCAGAGTTTTTGTGAAGCAAAAACCACCGCAAGGCATGATCGTTCTACCTGTGAGTATTGCAACTCATAGCCCACTAAGGTTCGACTGATGTAGTATACAGCTCTCTCCTTGTTTTCGTAGTCTTGCTGTGCTAGCAGGGCCCCAAGAGCAGTGGGTGTAGCAGATATGTAGAGAATTAAAGGTTTTCCTTGAATCGAAGGCATGAGTATGGGAGGATTCATAAGGTACTCCTTTAGCTTGTTGAATGCCTCTTCGCACCGCTCATCCCATTTAAATGGAATGTTCTTATGTAGGAGGTGGATGAAAGGTTGGCACTTGTCTGCCAGCTGTGAGATGAACCTGTGGATGGCCTGCAGCTTGCCCTGTAGGGATCTCAACTGAGTTAGAGTCTTGGGCGGTGGCATGTCCATTATAGCTTTGACCTTGGCAGGGTCAACCTCTATTCCGTTTGCCGACACGATGAAGCCTAGCAGCTTGCCTGAAGTTACCCCAAACACACATTTCTTTGGGTTTAGTTTGACTTGGAATTGGTCCAATCTCTGAAAGACTTTTTCTAATATGTCCAGGTGTGAGTCCCTTGTGAGAGATTTTGCTAAGATATCATCAACATAGTCCTCCATAGTTACATGCATCATGTCATGGAATATAGTTGTCATGGCTCGCTGATATGTAGCACCTACGTTTTTCAGCCCAAAAGGCATGACATTCCAGCAAAAGGTACCCCATGTGCAAGTGAAAGCTGTTTTGTGTTGATCCTCAGGTGCTATTTTGATTTGGTTATATCCTGAGAATCCGTCCATGAGTGATAGCATTGTATGTCCTACAGTTAGATCGACTATGATATCGATGTTTGGCAATGGAAAGTCATCCTTGCGGCATGCTTTGTTTAAGTCTCGAAAATCATTGCATAGTCAAACCCGGCCATCTGGTTTAGACATTGGCACAATATTAAATATCCATTCTGGGTAATCTATGGCTCTGATGAACCCCACATCTAGCAATTTCTTGAGTTCTTCTTTGACCAAAAGGGCTATGTGAGGATGCATCTTTCTCAGCTTCTGTTTTACTGGTTTCACCCCTGGATCCAATGGCAAATGATGTAGAATCAGGTTTGGGTCTAAACCTGGCATGTCGACATATGACCAAGCAAAGCTGCCTCTCTTCTTCTTAAAGAATGGTACAAACCTGGTTTTCTCTGGCGGTGTGAGAGATTTGGCAAAGTGGATAATCTTGGGTTGCTCTTCGGTTCCAATATTCGCAGGCTCTGTCGGCTCTACCACAATCTGTGACCTTTCCTGGTACATATCACTAGGGAGAGTGTCAAGCATTCCATCGTCAGGTGCCACAGTTGGGTTTTCACCATCAGATGCGTCCTTTCTTTTTATTGTTTTATGATCTGACACTGCCGCAAGGCGGTTTTCACTGTCAGATCCATTTTTGATCTTGATATTTTTGCGACTGGAAGGCTTGGCACCCTCCCCGAAGTAAGCCACGGTATTCAGTTCGATAGCAAAACCAGCTTTATGATCTCCTTTTGGTAAGTGGTCCCTAAGTTCCATATAGTCAATGTAAGCATCATCGTTCTGGAACATATCTAATTGGGGGGTTCCTTGCAGATCCCAGTCAATAAGCTTAGGGTGTAAGAGGGGAAGGGAGTCGGATGAGAGACCTGATTCATTGATGGTGTGAATAGAAATGTTAGGGGCATTGGTGGGGGTAGTGTTCTGGGTGGTACTTTCTTCCAAGTTGTTTATCGCAATGGAATCTAAACTTTCCTCGAAAGCCATAATCTCAGGGGTGGGCAAATCAGACTCCAGTGGTCTGTCCCGTTGCGTTTGTCCCTCATGGTAGGGGCTAAGAGTTTGGATGGTGTCAACCTCTTTGTCGTCGTAGGAGTGCTCTGTTAGCTCGTCCCATTCATGCTCATTGGAATCATCTGAATCTGTGTCGCTGTCCACTTGGAGTGTTTGGATTGTCTCCACAAGGCAGGCATTTTCCTTGGCTTTACCCTTGCCTTTGTAGCCTAGGCCACTTGTGTTTCTAGCCAAAGAGGATGAAGAAGGTTGTATAGGTTCAATGATTCCTTCTTTTCTGAGGCCTATGGGGCCTTGTCCTTCGTACCCCATCCTGTGCAAAATAGTCTCACCCCGCCCATAGAGTTCTGTAGGGAGTTTAGGCGATTCTTGGGGTGTGTTTTCTTCTTCAGCATAAAGCCACTGCAGGAGATCTCGCTCCTCTGTCTCATCAGATAAGGTCCCCCATTTTACAAAGGGATTTGCGGGAGCTATAGGAGGAGCAGATGGCTTTGGAAAATGTTTGGGCAGATGTTTGGGTTGGCCAAAAGAGCGAGGAGACAAAGGCATCTTGGCAAGGTTGAGGCTGTGCTCAATGGAGTATTCCCCCATGCCATTTTCTTTTATGGTAAGTTTCAGCAGTTTGGGTCTTGAGGAGGAAGCTTCAGCGGTATGGTCCTGTTGCGGGGTAGGGGAAATGTAGGCTCTGTTGTTGGGTATGACACATTCAGGTTTTGCACGGAAAGAATTGCAGTGCTGGTAGGGGTCGGGGTCGCCTTGAATGGTGACCTGCTTGCCATTGTGTGGGAACTTAATGCATTGATGATAGGTGGAGGGGACAGCCTTCATGGCGTGGATCCATGGTCTCCCTAGTAGAATATTATAAGCAAGCTCTCGATCAAGGACTTGGCACACCACATCTTTAATTACCGGTCCCACTTGAATGGGTAGGACAACCGTTCCTTTTGTGGTTCTTTCTTCCTCGTCATATGCCTTTATAGTAATTTTCCTCCTTGGATCAACTGCTTGTTCGGAGAACCCCAGTGCAAGGACTAGCTTCAATGTGCAAATATTTAAACCGACACCCCCATCAATGAGAACCCTCTTGATGCGGTGCTTGTGTATGAATGCGACAATGTGCAAAGGGGTGTTATGAGGTTGGGAGACAGAGAGGTCATCTTGCTCAGTAAAAGATATGGAGTTGGAAGATGTCAGATTGCCTACCATGGTCTGAAACTTTTCTTGGGCCAGGTTAGTGGGGACAGTGGTTTCCACTAAAGCTTTCTCAAGAATCTCCTTATGAGAAGGAGATAGACACAAGAGCTCCAATATAGAAATGTGAGCCGGAGTTTTCTGTAACTGGTCGATGACATTGTACTGACAGAAGGTGGATGGAGATGGTGACGACCTTGGAGGAACGGTATTGAGTGTGACTTTACCACTGCGGGTAATTATACTACAACCAGTTCGGTTAGGTCCTGGTTGTTGATTGGGTGAGATGACATTGACCTGCGGAATATGTTCAGAAATGTAGTTTATGGTGTAGTCAAATGGAACACTTGCATAGTTAGCATTACTCGTCCCGCTGTTCTGATTTGGCCGGTTGCGATTATTGTTGTTGTCATTGCTGTTGTTGCCGTTGGTGTTGTGGCCATGGTGGTTGTTGTTGTGGTCATTGTTGTTATATGGCCTGTTATGATTCAAAAGTGGATCCCTGTAGGCCACATGAGTTTCATTGGAGGTATGCTATTGTGTCCCTCCCTGATTCTGATCCAGTATATCTTGTATGACATTTTTGAGGCGGATGCAGTTGTTAGTTGTATGCCCCCTTCCTCGGTGATATTCACAATAGTCTGTGTCCTTCCAGTAGGGAGGTTTGACTATAGGCTCATAATCACTTGTTGGCGGTAGAGAAATTTCGTTGTTAGCCAACAACTTCCTTAGTGCAGATTCTTGAGATTCGCCTAACAGTGTGAATTTTCTCCTTGGGTTTGAATTGAACCAAGGTCTAGGCTCCCAAGAGGGTGGTTTGTTGATTGCACCATTGTTTGTGTCCCCTTTAAGAGTGAATATGGGTTGTTGTTTAGGAGCTGCCGCTTTGGCATCAACTACCCCATCATTGACCACATTCTTGTTCTTGGTCCAAAACTTTGATTTAACCGTTGTGTAATTGGAATTTGGCGTGTCCTTGTATAGCTTGATAGCTCCTTTAGTGATCATAGCCTTTTCGATGAATAAGCCCATTTCGATGACTTTTGAGAATGATGTAGGGCATTGTATCTGAATTTGATAGCTAAGATCAGTATTCAAATTGTGGACAAACATTTCCAATAGTTGCTTCTCAGGTATATCATAAGAACACTTACTAGCTAGCTGTCTCCATCGTTGTAAGAAGGTGGTGAATGCCTCACCACTCTTTTGTTTGGTGTTGCATAGATCTAGCATAGATACCTCGTGTTCTATGTTGTAAGAGAAGTGCGTTATAAATTTATTGACAAGTTCATCAAAAGTTTTGATTCCTGGTGGGAGGCGCGAGAACCACTCCATAGCTTGACCACCTAAGGATCTTGGGAATAGTCTCATCAAGTAGGTCTCGTTGTGAGCTACTTCTAAACATGCGGCATTGAATTCCCAGATATGATCTCTAGGGTCCCCCTTCCCTTTGTATTTGTCAAACTTTGGGACCCCGAACTGAAAGGGGAAGGGTTTCATGACCAAACTTTTGTCAAAAGGATACGGAGCTATATCTTCCAAAGTGTATTGCTTGGAACTTGTACCGGTCTTAAGGTTGGATATTTCTTGTTTTAGACTTTCGATTTGTTGTCTCACGTCATCCATAGGAGCATTTTGATCTATGGGTTTCTTGCCTCTATCATTTGCATTCGGGACTGTGTCATTCGTGCCTCTCTCATGATCATCACGTCTCTGCTCATGATCATTGTCTACATTTTCCATGATGGAGCTTATGTCAAAGTCTGCGGGGAGTTTGACTCTGAGATTAGCAAGATGGTGGAAGTATTTGTCGGGGTCTTCAAGGAGCACCCTCTCTACCAGGCGTTGGAATTTTCTATCTTGGATGTGCGCTACTAATTCTTCATGAGAAATTTCTTCGTCACCACCACGTGGTGGGGCGAGGTGATCAGATGAGTCGGCCATTTCAATTTGCTTGTTGTATTGGGATCGAGTAAGAACCATGCAAGGTAGGGTGGGATGAAGTGGACCAGGATTAGAAATTTTGGCGAGGTGCCAACTGAGACTGTTGTGAATGGGATACCTAGGACAAGATTTGGACAAAGGATTGCATCAAAGAGGGGCAAAATGTATACGCCTAAAAATGACACGAATCATCCTAAATAAGTATTCTAAATATTTATTCCATTCTTCTATTAATTAAATAAATATTCCAAATTTATTTAATCGATTCACTAATCCATAATTAAATAAATTTGGAATATTTATTTAATTATTAGAAGAATGGAATAAATATTTAGAATACTTATTTAGGATGATTCATGTCATTTTTAGGCATATACAGTAACAAAGCACAAAATATAGCTCTGTGGGGATATTTCAAGAACTTTCAGAACATGATGCAAGCAAGAGAAAGGATTCCCAGTCTCTTGTTGAGAAATACAAAGACACAATTTGTTTTATGGTAGAGACTGATCAGTGCCTAATGGAGGTAGTAGAACCAAGAACTGTATGGATCATGCCCATGGGGTATGAAGTTGATGAACAAATTATGGAGCTGCATGTTCAACACATGCTAAGTCAGCCAAAGGATCCAAAGGCAGAAAGGTTTGGAACCTTTGAGGAGCTGAGTGTAAAGATTCATGTGGAACTCAGAGAACCAGAGATCAAGAGGAAGGTGAGAAAAGAAGTAGAAAATGTTGCCAAAGGCCTTGGCATCTCAAAGGAGGCACTTGATGCCAATAGGGAAAAGAGGCAAAAGGCTGAGGAAGAAAAGGAAAGCAAGGAAAGTGCTCCGGTAGAAACCTCAACCTAGACCAGATCATCAAAAAGATCTGCACCTGTCATAGCCAAAAGCTCAAGAATTTCAAAACTGGAAGTCCAAGCATCTGGCAAAGGAGAGAAAAGATCAAAGACAAAAGCCACAAGGGCTTATGCAAGTCAAAGAGATGAAGAGGAAACTGAATCAGATGAGGGGATAAAGGAAATAAAGGAGCAGAAGAAGAAAGGATTCGGTAAACCTTCCGCAGGTCAAGAAAAGGAAGAAATGGCAGAGGAATTTGTTGAAAAGCCCACCCTGTCTTTAGAAAGTGTAATCAAATCAGTCACTGTGGATGGAAACCTTCAACCAATGGCTGAATTCTATGATGATTATAATGAGGCTGACCAAAAGATCCTGTAGGAAGCTACAGTCAAGTATCTGAACATATACAATAAGGCTTTCATTGAAATTATATCTCTTATACCTAAGAGCCTAGAAAAGGAGTTAGAAATGAGAAAGACCAATGCCATGGAAAAAGACCTTGAGATCTGGGAACAGATAGCTATTCAGCTATATCCTTCAATCGATCCCAAGACAATGAATATGGTATTCAAAGATTGCAAGGATGAGTTCAGGAGCAAAGCAAGGATGAATCAACTTATGCTTGGTGAGACCGACAAGATAGCCAAGGACACAGAAGAGATTCTCTGAAAAGCCTTCAAAAGATTCAATCTTCCTATCATAGAGGACTTGGGTGCTGACCCCTCAGCCACAAATATTGCAGAAGAGCTCTTTGAGAAAATAACAGAAGAAGTTACGGATACCGATGCAGAAATAGCTAGGGACTTGGAATCCTCTGCTCCTGAAGAGGTGGCCCATGAACAGACTAACATCTCTCCTCCGATTTCCCCTGCTGACTCCGGATCCAAAGGAGAAGAAAGAGTAAAAGAGAAAGAAGTAGAGGTGAAGGGAAAAGAAGATATCAATGCAAAGGTTGTGGAAGGAGAGAAAACTCCAAAAGACAGTTCAGTGACTGCAGAAGAAAAGAAAAATCTGTCTCCGGCAAGAGACACTGCAGAATCAGTCAAGGACTTTTTGACAAAAGCTTCTATGGAAATTGATGAACTGGATCTATTAAAAGGGCCTCTGGACTTTGACTCTCTATCTCCGATGCAAACAATGAAGATAGCTTCATTTGCAAATGCGAAGGCCAAAGAGAAGCTACTGAAATCTCACATGGAAGATTGTGAGCTTATAGAGGTAGCATCCAGAGTTTTGGAAAAGATCATGCCATCTTTTCAGAAGGATCCCACAGCTTCCTCTTCTGGTAATCTCAAAACTCTAGTCAGTAGTGTTAGTACACATTTTGATTCTCTAGAGAAGTCAGCTGAAGAAAAGGTCCGGAAGGAGTTTTTGGATAAGAGATTCTCAGAGGTACAAGGGTTGATCATTAATGATAGGAGAAATATGAATATTGGGATAAAGAGCTTAGAAAATGCTCTTAAGGATGGCGGAGAAGTATACAAATTTTGTATTTCCTAGTCCAAAGCAACAGTGGAGATTGAGAAGAAAATGAAAGAACAGGAGGATAAACTGATAAAACTTTCTCAAAATTTTGATCCACTTACTACATCAATAATAAATCAAGAATGTCAAACGATTGCAGTTTTGAATGAGATTAAGAAGCTTGAAAAAGAAAAGAAAAATAGAATAAGTAGGTTGAGTGAGCTCAGAGGGATAATTGTCCCTAAGTTAGAGGCCATGCATGAGGCCATAAAAGAAGCTCAAATCACAACCCAGACAAATGATCCAACAGATCTAAAAAGGGCAGATGCGTTTGCATTTCTGTTGAGCAGTCATATATCAATTTTGGATAGAATGAAGCAAAGTTGGGCTACAAAATTTATTCAACTAAAAATAACTTTTGCAGACATACTGCAGTATATGTAAGTATTCCATATGTATATACTTATGCGGCTAAGTATAGTAAAATTTTTGAAAATTTTGGAATGCGGACCCTACCCTTTGCCATTGATGTCAAAAGGGGAGTGAGGAGTAGTGAAAAATGAGGAATCCAATTAAGGGGGAGCTCCAAAAAATGTATATAAAAATAGAGCATCAGCCAAGGGGGAGCATAGTGTAAACACTTAGTCATTTTTCACTAAGTGTTGCCATCAATGCCAAAGGGGGAGATTGTTGGCAAGAGACACTATATGGATTCATGATTGTTTTCATTGATGGCAACAAAGTTCATCCCACACATCCGCAGGACATGGTGTGTCTCTACCGGAAGTCAGAGTGAAGAATGTTGTGGTCCGGTAAACAAGAACAGAGCATGTGGCGAGGTCCGACGGACAGGTCCGGATCTCTCAGAGGAAGTATCTTGGTGAAGTACGGATTTGGGGAAGTCAAGAGGACTACCTTGAGTGATAGATTCCAAGGATTTAGCCTCCGGTGATAGATGAGGAAAAAGATATGAATATTTGAGTACCGAGTTCCTGAGTGACAGTATGAACAGAGGAAGAACTGACTGGCAGAACATCAAACTTTATTCCAGATGTGTTACTGATGGTGGTAAAGGTTATGAAGGCATGAATTATGTTTGGCCGACATGATTAATGGTTTCTACAAGTATATGCTTGATCTGCATTACTTGATGTGCAAGGATTCAGCTGACAGATCAGAGTTTGTGAAAAGATTGACTATTCCGGGTGCCGACTAGAAAGGTGATGAAATCACTTGTGCGGATATATATACATGATGGATTTAGTTGTGAGGTGTGTCATGGTTATTATTGATGTGCGAATAAAAGCAGAAGAGCAGAACAGAAGCAGTAAGGAAGGTCCGATATGTGAAAGAAAAGCAGCATAAGAGAAGAGGAAAGATGAAGTGCAGTAGATCAGTGTACAGAGCCTAACCGGAACTGAACTCCAGCATATGTAGATGCTTCCAATCAGTTCAAGTATTGTATAACACTCTTTTGTAGATAGTGTGTCTCTTGTAGGCAGTGTGCCTTCTTGTGAGCAGTGTGCTCGGGCAGTGAGCCCTAATTGGCAAGTGTCATTTTGTATTTCCATTCTTCTAACAGAGAATACAATCTTGGGTTAATCACCCCGTGGTTTTCTCCCTTAACAGGGTTTCCACGTCAAAAATATTGTGTCATGTGTATTTCCATTTCATGGTTATGATTGCTTATTTGAATTAATGTTGCATTGATTATTAATTAAGTTCAGAAAGCAGAAATAATTAGGATAACTGATTTACCCTCTCCCTCTCAGTTATCAACAAGCCTGTCACTTTTTGGCACCATTGCCGGGGATACGTGATTCTTTTCTAAGTGTTATTAGGGAAATGTTTGGAAACCTCTTATAGTAAACACCTAAAAAATTTCACCAAAACTCTCTTTCTGTATGGTAAGGAAATGAGGCCCACACGGAAGATTTATATCAAAAACCCCCCAGCAGTAGTCCCAACTATAAATAAGGAGGAAGAAGTCTCAGCTGAAGAACTAAGTTATGAATTGATCGAGCAGGATCACCCTAAGACCTCCCAAAATACCCCAGAAGTTCTACCAACTGACCAAATCTTTTAGGAGGTGGTCATTCAGCCAACCAACCTAGTCTTCGAAGAGGAGAACATTCCTTTTGTCATTATGGCTAATAATCACCATAATGACCCTCTCAATAGGAGAGGAGATGGTGATATTCCGAGAAGACCGGCAGCACGAACCTTTACCTACCCTATTGCTCTCAACGAAGATGACGATGCACCAATGAAAAACATTTCACCATCCATATTACTGACTTTCATGGAACTTTCCTCTGAAGATCCTAACTAGTTCCTCTTTGAGTTCAAAACCTTATGTCAAACATACAAATACAAGAACGATAACCAGAAACTTAAACTCTTTCCCTCCACTCTGAGAGACACTACAATGCGTTGGTTCATGGGACTATTTTCTGGGTCAATCACTACATGGGATGAAATGGAAACTGTCTTTTTAGACAAATACCAGAGTTATTGCAGAGTTAGTGATAGGAAAGAGGAATTGTTCAAACTAAGACAAAAAGAAGATGAGAGCCTGGAAGATTACCTTGATAGGTTTATCTTTCTAACCAAACGATGTGGTGAAGAAGTCATAAGTTCAGAAATTCTAAAGACCATATTTCTCAAAGGACTTGATGAAGACGCTAGGAGAAGCTTAGATTTAATGGCAAAGGGAGATGTGTCCCAACTTGAACTTGGTGATATCTCTAAGTTATGTTAGAATTTTTCCCGCACTCAAGGAGGCATCCGAAAATCTAGCCTTTTAAGGAGTTCAAATGAAATAGGTAAATTGCGAGAGGAAATAGCAAATCTAAAGACTGACATTCTTGTTCAGTTGAACACTACTTTGGATGGAATACAGGCCAGAACACGTAATCCTGATACTTTATCTATCTATTGCCCTAGGTGTCAGAACAAGCATCTGTTAAGAGAATGTCCTTTGGATAAGGCTGACAATTGCCAAATTTGTGAAAAGAGTCATGCCACTGATCAATGTGAGATTCTGAATGTAATCAAGAATTCTAAAAAATGACCATCTCACACTGAGGAGGAAATCAATTTTGTGGGTCAAAGACCTGGAGGAAATTTCTCCTATGGTCAAAACTCCAACCCTACATGGCGACCTCAAAACAATTGGAACAATACACAGTGGACATCTCCTTGGCCCTCAGCACCACCTAGTTGGGGATCTTACCCACCTTGGGAACCACCTGAATGGACGAACCAAGCTTGGGGAAATCCCCAATGGCCAAATCAGCAATAGCACCCTCACAATCAACCTCTACAATGGACCCAGCCACCAAATCAATTCCAAAATGGTCCAAGATGAATGCCAAATCTGCAACAGAACCTCCTTACGGCACCCCAGAATCCTCAACAAAATGAACAAGTTAATCAACCACCACTACCAGAACAGCATGTTCCTAATCCTAAGAACACATGTCAAAATGCCCCAGTATATACTACTGATCAGGATAACATGGCAAGGGTTAATGCTATCTATTGTGGAAACCTTCAACTGAGGTCAGGGAAAACACTTAATCAACCTACCATTGTTGAAGTCACAGAAGACCCAAATGAGGAACTTAACATAGAACCAGAAACTCTTCTTGTACCTACAAAACGTGACCTCAGGAACAATCAGGAGGAATCATCCCCAACACAATTTCAAGTAACTCCACCACCTACCATAGAACCATCTCAAGAAGTTACCAAGTGACCATCAATTACTTCAGAAAAAGATCTTATGCTAAGAAAGAAGGCTCAGGCACCCTTTCTGGAACATCTCAAAGAAACTATTTCGAGAAACCCTCCGGAAGTATCATTATCTAATGAAAATACTTTGATGCAAGAAATTAAACGACTCCATATTGAGATTTCCTTGTTACAGGCAATTAAAGAAATTCCTAAACTAAACCAGCTAGTTAAAAGTTGTTCATTAAAACACTAGGAAGGAAACTAAAATAGATTAATATGGTGCACATCAATGGATATCTAGCTGACCTCCTAGCTAGAAAAACCTTAACCCCAAAATATGGCGACCTAGGTAGTCCACTTGTAACAATAACAATTAATGAGGTAGCAATACCTAATGCATTAGTGGACTTGGGAGCAGCCATTAATGTTATGACAGTGGATGTTATGAAAAAATTTGGACTCACTAATTTGCGTCCTACAACTACCATATTACAAATGGAAAATCAGTCCATAGCCATTCCCAAAGGTGTATTAGAAAACGTCCTTGTCAAGGTTGACGATTGGGAATATCCAGTAGACTTCCAAATTCTCCAGTCTGTCACACCCAAGGACAGTTACCCGGTAATACTAGGTAGGCCATGGTTAGCTACAGTTACAGCCAAGATTGACTATAGAGTAGGAGTAATGATCATTTCAAAGAGTCCCAATAGCAAACATTTAAGTCTATATCCTCCCACTCAACCTGCGGAGCATAACCAAGTTTGGGTTGACGAATCAGATGAATCTGACAAATAAGAGAATCTAGCTTCACTTGCTATGGTAGTTATTAAATAACATGGTGAAGAATTAGAAGATGAATTAGAAAACATCCAAGACCTTTCCTTAGACTCAGGTGATGAAGAGATTGAAGTGGAAGAAATCTTGGGACATCCAATCCACATTGACGACAATGAACATGATTATACCAACTTCACAACTCTACCTTGTCCCCTGCCGAATATCATTCTGAAAACAGATCACTTCATCGAAGATATTGCCAAACTCCATAGAACTATACCACATAGTTGTCCTCTCAACACTTTAACAAAAGAAGTTTACACTGTCACCTCCAATTACCCTGGGACCAAGACTATCATGTTATTACCAGGAAAAAATTTAAATATCAATAGTTGGTTGACAGAATCAGATGAGCTCAAATTATTTGATGTTTTGATGAATAGGTCCAAATATTTTGCTTAGGACTATACAGACATGAGAGGAATTCACCCAAGTGTTTGTACCCACCACATCTATACTAAGGACGTTAGACCAGTCCATCAACCACAGTGAAGACTCAATCCTGCTCTCAAAGATATTGTCAAAACTAAAATTGAGAAACTTTTACAGGTAGGATTTATTTATCCTATCTCAGACAACAAATGGGTTTCACCCTTGGTAGTAGTTCCAAATAAAAATAGGAAATGGAGAGTGTGTGTTGACTACCGAGAACTCAACAAAGCAACCTACTGAGATTATTTCCCACTACCCTTCATAGATCAAGTTTTGGATAATCTAGCAGGAAGGAAGTATTTTTCATTTCTGGATAGGTTTAGTGGATATAACCAAATACAAGTGGAAGCAGAGGACCAGGACAAAACTACTTTCACCTGTCCTTCTGGAACATTTGCATATCAGGTTCTTCCCTTTGGACTCTGTAATGCTCCTGCCACATTCTAGAGAGTCATTCTGGCTATCTTTGTTGAACTTGTAAACGATTATGTAGAAGTCTATATGGATGACTTCATAGTCTATGGCTCCACTTTTGATGAAGGCCTCAAAAACTTGGATAGAGTATTGCAATGATGTGAATATCATCAACTGTCTCTAAGCCATGAGAAGTGTCTAATAATGGTAGAACAAGGTATAGTGTTGGGACATCATATCTCAACTGAAGGGATAAAGGTTGACCCTAAGAAGATTGAAGTAATACAACAATTAGAAACCCCAAAGAATCAAACTAATGTTAGAAGTTTCTTAGGACATGTTGGTTATTACCGGAGGTTCATAGAAAACTTCAATAAAATTGTAGCTCCCATGTTCTCTCTTTTGCAGAAAGACGTGGATTTTGTCTGGACAAAAGAGTGTCAAATATCCTTTGTGTAAAGTACTAAAAATTTCCACATCTTAATTACTAAAGTAAAAACCACATTATAACATCAAGTGAATAAAGTAACTACAACATCATCATGGAAGAGATAAACATAACTTTAAATGTCAATGCAAGATTCCATTCATAAGTTTGATATCTAATCTTGTTTAAATACATCATTCTGAAGTCAATTACAGAGTTTACAAATCAAATAATATTACAAGTTTCAAAAAATGGCATAACGCCTTACAATTCATTTTGAGTTACAAGAGATAGTATAACTGTCTACAAATGTCAAATAAATCCAAATCCAATAATCCATCCTCGACCGCCATCAACCATCTGGCCATCTACTGCGTCGAAGGACAAGAACATGGTTCAGGCACTTTTTCCGCCCAACCACGAAGCTTGCGCTTCCCCAGTATCCTTCAAACTAAAGGATGCCCAACCCTGCTTGAAGGGCCTAGCAACCTATAAACAAGTGCAGGGTGGAATCTGGTGTGTGCCTATCAATCTACATGCATCTCTAACATGAATGCAGCATCTCATCAATAGGACATGGCAGGGAAATACATGTATATGAACACTAGGCAATCAAACCATTTACAACAATGGTACATATGTCTATTTCAACATCATAGTCGCTTTGGCCAAAGCATTAACCGATAAAACGGTGTGTAGGTTTTGAAAAATAAAACCTACTTCCCTGTTATTCCATAATCGACACCTGTCCCAAAAGGCAATCTTTCTCAAAAGAACAATGTAACATGGATTATCATGTGTAACTATTTGCTTTCAAAAATACTATTTGCAGAAGATAAGAAAAGAAAAATACACTTCTACCATGCATTCATGAGAACAGGGATATAAAGTTGTTTAAGCTATCCACCTTCATTTTACTCAATACAGTTAAATAATCGTAGGAGGAAAGTAATAGAGCAATTTATTCGTCTATAAGGATTTGGTACTAGGAGTTTGTCAATTTACAACAGTTGATAAAAGGCAACTTAGTATTCAATTGCAACAAGGAAAAGAAATAACAACTACATATTCCTTCATATTAATCGAGTTTTTAATTCTAACCATTACACATATACTAACTTACTAATCGTAGAGACTCAAGGAATTAATGACAAAAATATTACACATTTATAGGGTCTCTAAGTTGAAATGCCCTTATAAAATTATATATATATATATATTTCTCATATCATGATTTCCTTAAATTCTTTATAAAAATAGATTTCCTATATCATGATTTCCTTAAATTAAAAATCATCCCTATATCATGATTTCCTTATATTAAAAATAATCCTTAAATCATGATTTCCTTATATTAAAAATAGTCCTTATATCATTATTTCCTTATATTAAAATTAAGTAAATTCTTAAAGGCACTCAAAGAAAATAAAGTAAAAAAAAATGATAAAAAAGCTAGTGATTTAATTCAAAAAAAAGACTATCACTTAAAGATTAAGATTCTTAGAGAATCGTGGGAAATGTTCATGGTTTCTAATTTAAATAAAATAGTTCGCCAATTTCGCAAGAAACAGAAAGAGAACAGTTTATAAGTTTAAGGAACTAGTTGTGCAAGGAAATCACGTTGCTTACAAAGAAAGAAGTCATTTTTTTCTTTTTATAAGCAGAAATATAGCATTGCGATTAAGAGCAACAAGAGGTCGATTGCTAAAAAGAGAGGTCGTTCAAATAAGGTCGAACCCATATTAATTAAAAGCTATTTTTAATATTCAGGCTGCATTTAAATCAAGGATCCTATAGGGTAAAGCAAAATAGGAGTAAACATATTTTTAATAAAAGGTTTGCAGTAAAAGAGATCGATCTAATAAAAAGCCGATTTTAAGAAGTAAAAGAGTCTATAAAACGGTAGGAGCAAAATGCAACCAAAGGCAAATCGAAAGAAAATTTCCCAAGGAAAAATACCTGGATTTAGGTGCTTGCCAAATGATAGGAATATGGGTCTCCCTTTGAGCTTCCAAATTCTTTTTATTCTAGTTTCTTCCCCGTCTTCTTCCGTCTCCCTTTCTTATTCTTTTGCCTCCCTTTTAATCTTTTTCCAAAACCTAATTTTCTTTGATTCGTTGATTTCCATGCAAAATATCTTTCTTTTTATTTATTTAGTTCACTTTGCATGCTACGCATGCTTTCTTCTTCTTCTATTTTAATAAGTAAAACTCTAAATATATATGTGTAAGCATATGTTTATTTTTTTAAGTTTTAGTCTCTCGAAAATAGAAAAAAAATGATATATTTTAATAATTAAGTATTTATTTTATAATCTCTATTCATATTTCAAGCTATTTATTTTTATTCATTTATAAAACCAAAAGAAAACAATGCATATATATATAGACCATAAAATATGATTTATTTCTTTAATTTAAATATATATATTAGGTAATTAAAAAGGATGTCTTTTAAGACAACTATATATAACATTAACTATAAAAAAAGAATTTTGCAATAGGTATATATATAAATGGGTTATTAATAAATATGCTATTTTGTATTGATTATATAAATAAATAATAATGAAATTACAAGAATTATATTGGTTATATATATATATATATATATATATAATTCTTGTAATTTCATTAATATTTATTTATATAATCAATACAAAATAGCATATTTATTATATATATATAACCAATATAATTCTTGTAATTTCATTATTATTTATTTATATAATCAATACAAAATAGCATATTTTTTAATAACCCATTAATATTCACTTACATAGGAAAAAAAAAATTCAAGAAGTAATCATTTTAATACTATATACCTATTTATTTCAAAAAGCGATACTAACTTATTTCTTTTGACATAAGCTCGGGTAAAGAGACATACAGAAAGAACATCAAAACAAACGAATAATGATAAACAACTATCACATATAAATGCACTAGTGAGTACGTTAGACAACTTATAAAATCAAGCAAGGATGCAATCCTAAGTGTGTGTTTGTGTGTGAAAGAACACCAGTTAGAACCCAACACGTGTTGCCAAGTAGCTAGGACCCCTCTACCTTAGTCATATTCTTGTCCTTCGCCGAGACCTGTAGTCAATCAAACTTATCACAACATTAATAGGTTAATCCCAAAATATAGCCAAAGCAACTAAATTTTAAACCTATAATATATCAATAACCCATGTTGTCAACTAATGTTCAATGATTTCTATTGTGATTAACCAATTAGGTAAATCTGAAAGTCTAAGCTGTGACACTTTGACATTATTAAAGGAAAGCTTGTCTCAGCTCCAGTCCTACGAGGACCTAACTGAAAACTTCCCTTCCAAATTTATATTGATACTTCCAATGATGCTATTGGAGCAGTGTTAGGTCAAGAAGATGAAAATGGAGGAAAGTATGCTATATATTTCATCAGCAAAAACTTGAGCCCCACTGAACGGAATTACACTACCACAGAGAAGGAATTTCTAGCAATAGTTCATGCAATAAACAAATTCTGCTATTACATCATAGGATACAAAGTGACTGTGTTCACAAACGATTCAGCTATCAAATACTTGATGAACAAACCCTCAGTGAATGGGAGAATAATTAGATGGTTATTACTTCTCCAAGAAATCAATGTGACCATAATGGATAAGCCTAGGAAATTCAATGTAGTTGCAGATTTTCTATCCCAGATAAAACAAGATAATGGAGATTGTACTCCTGTGTAGGATGAATTTCTTGATGAAAATTTATCTGTTGTCTCCATTAAAACACCCTGGTTTGTAGACATTACCAATTACTTAGCCACTTCTGAGCTTCCCCTAGACTTTACATCAAAACAAAAGAAACGCCTCATTCAGGAAAGTGCTCACTTCAAATGGTTTAATGGCATGCTATTCAGATATGGGCATGACTTGTTCCTGCGATGTTGTGTCAAACCAGATGAAACATACAGCATCCTCAGAGCTTGCCATGACGATCCATCTGGTGGACACTACTCTTCCAAGAGGACTTCCCATAAAATCTTAGGTGCAGGATACTATTGGCCCTCTGTGCACAAGGATGTGAAGAACTATGTTCGTCGTTGTGATAAATGCCAACGTGTGGGAAGACCTACGGCATCCAACAAAATGCCTCTACAGCCACAGGTGGTTTTGAACCATTTGAAAAGTGGGGATTAGATTTCATCGGTCCTATAGATCCGCCTTTGCAAGGAAAAGAATATATTCTGGTCTATATGGACTATCTTACCAAATGAGAAGAAGTCCAAGCTTTAAAAGTTGCTAAGAAGAACATGTTGCAAATTTTCTGTATAATAGGATTTTTCTCATATTTGGAGCCCCTAGGTCAATTGTCATAGACCAAGGACCTCAATTTATGTCTAAGGTTATGTTAGCTTTTACTAATCATTTCTAGGTAAGCCATAAGAAATCATCACCCTATCACCCACAAGCAAATGGTCAAGTAGAAGTCACCAATAGGGAGCTCAAAAATATCTTGACAAAAATAGTTTCATTAGGCAGAAAGGACTGGGCCAGAAAATTGCCTGAAGCTGTTTGGGCTTACAACACAACTTGGAAACCCACCATTGGTCTTACTCCTTACAAATTGGTCTTTGGAAAGAAACCTCTTCTGCCCATCGAATTTGAACTTCAAACTCTGAGAATAGCAATGGACTTAGATTTAGACCTTGATTGGGCTCAAGTAGAGAGAGTCTTATAGCTTAGTGAACTAGATGAACTCGGCTTAGAAGCTATTCATCAAACTAAGCTAGTTCAACAACAATGAAAGGCCTGGCATGATAAACACATCAAGGAAAGAGAATTCCATGAGGGAGATTGGGCATTGTTGTTTGATTCTTGATATAAAGACCAGAAAGGTAAACTCAGAACTCATTGGCTAGGTCCATACGAGATTTCAGAGGTATTCCCAAATAGAGTAGTACAACTCAAACCCATTGATGGTGATTCTTGAACTCTCTTAGTCAATGGACATCGACTTAGGATCTACCATAAACCTATCAACAAAGAGGAGTTTACTCGACTGGTAGAAATGCAAGGAGAAACTCAATGTGTTGATTCTGCTTCGGCAGAAACAATATGATGAGTGAGTAAATAAATAAATAAAATAAAAATAATAAAATTTTGCGTGTATGTATGAGCATTTAGGAAACATTAATTCATGTATTCATCTTTGTACCTACCTAAAATTCATCATTGTTTTGCAGGATTACATCTCTAGAGAAGTGCTACAAATTATGTCGCATCTTTCAACGATACTCCGGAACTTTGTTCCTGCATTCTGGCTGCATCTTTCAGCGATGCTCTAGAACTTTGTTCCTGCATTTTGGCTGCATCTTTCAGCGATGCTCCAGAAATTTGTTCTTGCATTCCGGCTGCATCTTTCAGCGATGCTCCGAAACTTTGTTCCTGCATTCTAGATGCATCTTTCAGCGATGCTCTGGAACTTTGTTCCTACATTCTGGCTATATCTTTCAGTGATGCTTCAAAACTTTGTCCCACATTCCGGCTGCATCTTTTAGCGATGCTCTGGAACTTTGTTCCTGCATCCTGATTGCATCTTTCAGTGATGCTCCAAAACTTTGTTCCTGTGTTCTAGCTACATCTTTCAACGATGCTCCGAAACCTTGTTCCTTCAACCCGGCTGCATCTTGTGATGGTGCTCCAGAATTTTGTTCATATCCTACATATCCATTCCTTTGATATCTTTCTCCACCATTGTGAAATTGTGATTGCCTTTTGTGTAAGTATTCATACATTCTTAAGACACACCATTGTCACCCCCACAATACACCACGCTAAGCCATCATGAGTTTGTCATTCCCTACCATAATAAATATTGTTATAATGACAACTTGTCGACATGATAAATTCAACCACCCCATTATCATGTCATAATAAATTCATTCTGTCCAAATCTAATGGTACCGCCACTTAGGATGCTATTACATCAACAAAAACAAGTGACTTTCAAATCAATAACGGAATGGAAGGTACGTACATCTTTTATTTTAAATAGATAGTTTATTGTAAATAAAAATAGATAAATTGGCACGAACCCTTTTTCTTTTCCAAATTTGGCAAATGTGTGAATTGTTTCTTCACTGGAGAAGGTGGCGGCTCATTCACTCTATCCCATGCAATGTCATAATTAACTGCTGAGAAGCCGAGTACCCTGAATCAATTCATGTCTTATCAACATTGCCGAAGTATAAGTGGCCTCAAAACTTGCATTTTCATTAATTTACCTATCAGTCGCTTGAGTAGTTTTATCATTTTGGGTGCCACGATATTTTAGTAGTCATTGAGCAATATTATCAGTAAGAAATAGAATGGGAGGAGCCAAACGCAAGTCTGAGATAGCTTCACCAGATAAATCACTGGCATTAGGGAATATTTCAGAGGGTGGGATGGCTGGAATTTATGAAGAAATTTGAGGGACACCATGCGCAGCTGGTCAAAGAATTTGTCGAGAACTTTGTAGATGACCAGTCAATTATGCGTAGAAAGAAATTCTAGGTGAGTCCCCGAATTATCTCTAAATTATCTGGTATTGGGAATGAAGGTATTAATTTGTCAAAAACCACAAACATTTCCTATCAAAAAATGATAGAACTTTTTGCACAGGAAGGGGAACCTCACCCATTACTAGTTGTAAACACCCGGGGGCAAAACAAGGGATTCCACATAATGTCTATTGCAGAACCATGGCAAGCAGTAGTTCCATGGATTATTAAGTACTTCACATGTGAAGGGCAATGCGCCACTGTAGTTGGTCCTCCCTTTTGGCTGCTCATTCATCTGCGCCATGGTTGGAAAACCCTGAATTAAGGGTTAACATTCCTGCCTTCCTCCATGATTCCCTTGTTAGTATGATAGATTGGTTCAAGATAGGGTCTGGGCCTTTGAAACATCATGTGTAGTGCCCCTCACCTTGATTCCGTCAGACTGATAGTACTCCTAGTAGGATTAGATATCATGACATGAATTCTTTGTTATTAAGTTGAGTTGTTTATGGACCTATTTCTTTGATGATGATTGATGATATTGGATTATTGATATTTTATGTTTCATAGTTTGATGGACATATTTGATATAATGGATTAATGTTATTTCTGAGTTTAATGTGATATTTAATCAGGGTTATGATGCTCTAACAATAATTGTTTTACTAGATCGTATTGTTATTGATTGTTCTATGTTCTTGTAGACAACTGAATATTTAATTGTGGATGGAGGTGAACAGAACAGTGTCGCATTACTCATGTCCGAGTACCCTGCCATGCTGCGATTTCTGTTTACTGTGTGCATGTCTTCATGTTGTATATATATGTTTAACTTTGAGGTTTACTGCAAGATGCAGGTACTGGGCATCGACTCCACCTGAACTAGCAGGTCTGAGCATGCCCTAGCCAATGGAATTGTTGATGGGAGTTAGCATAAGGTTCCCTAGTTATCCGTCATCCTTGTAGAGGATAAGTCTTCAGTTTTGTGTCTAGTCGTTGTTCTCAGTTCGTTTGTCTCCATGGGTTGTCGTCTTGCTTTCTCTGCATGCTTGATGGTTGAGTAATTGCATGATTATGATTGGTTAGTTGTGGTATATAAATAGATAAATTTGATTGTGATTATTAAATAGAATTATAAATAATTATTAGTTGTTATATAACAAATGTATATTAAATATTAAATAAATAAAAATAAATAATAAAGGAGATAAATTAGTGTCATTATAGTTGTGGAATTGTTCTATAATTAATAAAATCAACATGAAAGTAAATATATGTGGCCAAGTAAATAAATGATTAAATAAAGTAATAAATATTTATGAGTTGTTATATATTAATATCAATATAAAATACTGGATTAAATAAAGTAAAAATTATAAGTTGTATTTTATTAAATAAAAGTTACCCTTGAGTAAATAAAAGAATCGGGGTTATATTGTAAGGTTATTAAAAAAATTAAATGATTGTAGGCTGTATTTTCTGTAGATGGTTGGCATTGGATTGTGGGTTTATTCCCTAACGGTGGAGTACAGGCAATTAGGGTAGGGGATTCTATATAATAGGCAGAGAGAAGAAGAGGAAGGGAGCGCTTTTGTAAGGGTTTTATTTGCAGATCTGAGTTCCTAACAGCAGCAATTACTGAGGATTCCGTGTGTACTGATTGGTGTAGAAGACTCTTACTTTCTGGAGCGCAGCCCACATCATCCATTTTGGAGCCGTCTTGCATTGTTTAGTGTGGCAGATCAACGTAAGGAAGACCTAACATCAATTGGAGGTAGCGATCTGCATTTAATTATAGAGATTGCATGTGTCATCAGCATATCAATCAAGGAAACAGCAGTTATTGGCACCATAGACCCTCACTTGAAGACCTCATTGACATCCTTCATCATCACATCGTGGTCAGACCTGACTTGGGTAGAGCTTCGCCTCATTTGCATTGTCATTTGACACCATCGTGGTATGTTGGAAAGCCTCTTTCATCTCTGTTCTGTAGTAGCTTCATTGTGGATATGTGTTGGCTATGATAGGGCCATGATCTTGTTGTGATTAATTCTAGAACAGTCTCAAAATGCTCATGCAAATATGTGTCTTTTGTGTGGTTCATGTTCGTAGTTTAGTCTTACGCATGCAGAGTTGTCACCACATGTGCTAAGAATATGAACAAAACTACAATACTCATATCCACATCATTTCAATGGTGTTGCAAAGACCCACATGAGAGACGCTGCACAAAGGAAAAGAAATTCAGATATATGACTGTGGCATGCTGAAGTGCAATTCTGCTGTGTATAGTGGAATAATGTTGTTTTAATTGTAGCATTTACGCTTGGACAGGAATCTTTGGAACTAGCCAATATTTTGTCCCTTTCCCACTTTGTGTCCTTCGCTGACTCTCGTACTTAGTAGGACGCTGTGTATTCCTGAGTCTTCGATGCGGCGCTTCCTCATTAGAGCCATACCTGCTGATAAGCTGCCCCTCACCCTCATTTAAACATATAAATTTCAATTCTACACCACCCATGTTGGACTCATTTTTATGGAGTTCGGTCATCTTTTCGGTGGTTTTCATTGACATTTGACCATATTAATTGGCCAAGTTTTGGACCGAATCAGAGTCCAAGCCCAAACAGAATTTGCAACACCCTTGGGTTTTGACTAATCTTAATTAAAAATACGGTCGCAAGTTTTAAATATTTGTGACATTGAAATTGAAGAAGAGTGTGATGGAGTTAATGGTGGGGCTTTAGGGTTTGTGGAAGCTAAGTATATATATAGAGGGAGGAGATCTCATATTCATCCATTAACATTTCAAGCACTACCGTCCATATAATATCAGTGTAGAATCAAAGAAATACTTGTGAAACAACAGATGGATCTTGATGAAGTTCTTTGCCTCCGAGACCAAAAATCCATCCATTTATAGATGATATCTGTCACCCTAAACTTAGTGACCTTTCCTCGTTCCGCATGAGGAGGACGAAGAAAGTAATTACGCATATCTACACTCCACTGATAATGACATTGCTGTGGACATTGAGAGGGACACAAATAATAGTAATGGCTGTAGCAATGAAGAAGGGAAAAGTAACCCGTTTGGTTTCATGGGGGCAATGCCGTCATTGGAATTGGGGCATGGTTTTTGGATCGATCCATTCAGAAATGGTACCCCAGAGATAGAGGGGGTGTACGAGTGGTTGAAGACGGTGATGTGCCTTCCATTGGCGTTGGTGAGGATGGAGTTGTTCAGAGTGGTGTTTGTCTTTTAACCCGCAGCTGCATATATAATTTTTCATCGGATATTTTAGTTACCAATATCATTTCTAAAGTAGGTTAACCTGGCACACATTTAAACAACTGTAGATGAAAAGTAATAAGGGTTACAAATGTGATCAAGGTATGTATAGTTTATATCCATTAACCCAGCATGACTGCGTACGCAACTAGTATGGTCAAACATGCACACATAATGCCCACGGTAGTTGAAATGCAATTAAGGGTTTCAAAGTGATTGAATTATGTATAGCTCTCACTTATTTACTACAGGATGTAGGAACAGCATACATTCAATCTACAGAAGGTTGAATCTGCAAATGTTAATCTTTCTAAAGTTCATGCTTACAGAAATTTCTCTGAACAATTCTCTAAAACCTAACCCGGAGTGGCATCTTCAGTCCATAATATATTTAGGGTTCAATGTCTTCGGTACAATAATAATGGTAATATTAATATCAATGTTATTATGGTTATCATTACTATTATAATTCCAATTATTTATCATTATTGTGCATTATTACAACAATAATTATTATTATTATTTTTACTATTATTAGCATTAATTCAAAATGGAAAGATGTTGACCAAATAACCGTTTTTATAATAATGTTATTGAAATTTCATTGTAGGAACGATTAAATTTTATGATAGGATAGTATGTTGTACATAAACATTTGGTGTCTTATCATCGTTAATGTAAATTAAATATTATAATTAATTGAGTAATTCATTTAGGTTAAATCGATGAAGTTTAATTGGTCAAACCATTTGCTTTGTCTATAGTTGAGAGAAAAATAATAAAGAAAAATTAGATGATCGGGATTCTATAGTATTAATACAATTGTTGATTAAAAGATTAATGATGGGATTAGAGAGTTGATGTAACTCGGTAATGATTTTATTACGAAGGTTGTCAATAAAATTTGGCATATAGGTATAAAGTTAGGTGTATCTACATTGTATTGAGTTCGAGTTTTAGTATTGACCCTAGAATATTATATTGAATTGAATGATTCAAGTTAATTTCATTAAAAGAAAATCTATGTGACTATATACTAATGGTGGATGAAATTTAATTTAACTAACATTGTTTTAATATGATTTTTGTATAATGGCCTGTTAGGATAAAATTAGATTAGATTCGAGATTTGTCGTAAAAGTTATTCTTTGGCAAATGGCTGTTTAACTATAAATTGTAAATATAATTTGTATAAATTGGTCGTTGGTCACAATAAGGTCTGGTCGCCGAGGATAGTTTTCCAGAGGCCTCGAATGTTATGTCTTGTTTTCACATGGTATGTTGTAAATGCATGAAGCTGTGTAAAAGGTCCTTCATGGATGTTATGAATTATTTATTTGTCGGGATGTTGTGTTGAAATGGACGATGGGGAGACATTGGTATCTATAAAGGAGAGTTTTGCTCATGATTTGCTCACTTGGAAGATATGGACAATGTTTTGTTAGTTGACCTTGTCACTAAGACGACATGTAAGATGGTGAATTCCTTGCATTGCTATATACACATGTTGATATGAGGATAATCGTGTGCAAGATGGTTGATTCCTTTCATGGTTCTTGTATCCTCGTTGTCCTGATGATGTTTTCTATGCTTGTTGAGTGGGGTTTTCTAGTTGCAGGTAGGGGAGTGGCTCTCAATGGGGGCCGGAGCCCAAAAGTGGCGTCCAAGACAACCCATGTGGGAGTTTGTTAACTCAGTGATAACCTAAATAATGAATTAGGGGGTGGGGTAGTTAATCACACATAAATAAAGATAAGTGGATGCCTCACTCATGGCTCAAGTGCTTGTTTAGGCTTGAGATGAGCTGAGAAGGCTTGGAATGGCAAGATCAACTACCTTGTCCTCATGAAAGGTATGTTGATTCCGCATGAGCGTTGTATGGGGGCCGGGAGTCGGGAGAGGCTACCAGGACAACCCAAGATGGGGGCTGGGGCCTAGGAAGGCTTGCCAGGACAACCCATGACAAGCCATGTGATGACACTCCTCCCTACTGCAGCTTAGCATTCCCTAGTTGTACTCTCCCCATTCGTTCTGTGGTTGCCTCTGGAAGTGTTGTTAAGTTGTTTGTGTTAATGATTTGTGTTGTTGGAGTTATGTGTTGTCTTGTTCTTTTAGTCAACTATCTACCTGACTGTATGTTGTAGTGGGAACCTTATGTTAACTCCTAGCTCGGGGGGTGGACCTTAGGGTTCCACATGGTTGGGTGGAAGAGCTTTTATCCATTGGTTTCTTTTTCCTTGCTATTGTTCATGTGCGAGGATGTTGTATCGTGTGTATCAGCCGTCAGATCTTGTATCAGGTATGAAGAAAGTGATTTGTATCCATGTACTTGTTTGTGTATTAGTTGATTTATAATATATGTGTTCAGAAGGTGTTAAGTAACAATGTATTGATGTACTCATATGTGAAAAGAAATTGTAACTACGTACTAGATCCTGATGATTACTTATCTGGTGTTATGGAGATGTAGATGTTTATTGGTTAAATGCAATAGGTTTAGTATGATCTATTAATGTTAGTTAATGATGCTTGTCAGATTATGTCGTTTGATTTGTCAGGTAATGCTCCCATGTTATCTTAGAGTAACTAGTTGATAGTTTAGTGATGTGCAATGATGTGTTAAACATTACTTTATTCTTTAAAAAAAAAAATTATTCTGGTTTGCTTAGCGTAGATGTGTGTTCTCTAAGGTGTTCATGTGGGGCGTTACATCATGGTCTTGTTCATTTAATTTGCAAATATCATTTCCATAAGAAAAGAAAACTAGATGTAAAATGGTAGAAGTTTCTACAGAAATTTGAGAACCCTGAACCCTCAAGACAGTTTGAGGAAGGTGAGTCATCTGGTATGGCAACCCAAAATGTGAGAGAATTCTCCCCTGTGCCTCAAGGTGACAGACAAGCCCCTGGCGGTGAAGCGTCAGAAAATCTAGTAAACCTCTTAGACCCTGAAGGAAGGCCTAAACCACATAATGTAGCTGAGACCCCAGAAAAATGAGAAAATGTGGATTTAGTAGATTCAGAGGAGGAATATATTCAGCCCTATAAAAGGAATAAGAGGCCCAAAATGAAACTGTAAAAACCTCCTCCTCCAAGAAGGAGCAAATGGATGGCCACTAAATCTAGCTATGTCGTAGCCTGTGAATTGCCCCCTATTCCCAAGAAAAAGAGGCAAGAAAGGTAGCCTTGTGAAAAAGCAACCTAGCCAAAAGAGAATGTATCTTAGATAGATGTAAATGTAACCCAAACTGTGGAAAGTAGTAAACCCCCTGAATCAAGACAAGGAACTAACCCATCTAGGGAAGAACAACAAGAAACATGAGAGGAAAGACAAGAGGAAACCAGTGAACAAATGCCTAATTATGTCCTAATTGAAGAAGAGGAGGGTCATGAATATGAGGCTGTAGAAATAATTCCTTCATCACAACAGCCAATAAACATTCAATGAATTGATACAGTGCCTGAGGTGAGACAATTGTCTCCTTTAAATAATGTTGGTGACATCAAACAAGGTCCAGTAGAAGCCATTAATGAAGGACATGTGTCCAGCAATGAAACGAAAATTTTTATTTCCCCCCTTTCCACAGATGCAGAGTATAACAAAAATGAGTATATGACACCTGAAACAGAGAAATTAAAAGCAAAAATCATGCAGTTGAAAAATAGCATACAACTGAATGAGGAATAGATAAACAGACAACAAAAGGAAATAAAGAAACAAATAGAGCTTCTGGAACAAAAGGATCAAACCATTAGAGAACTATGATCCCAATTGCAACAAATTGAAGAAAAAGATAAGCATTGTCTGACTAGTCTATCTGAAAAAGATAGACAAATTAAGGATTTAACCTTCAATTTGGAACAGTGCCTAAAAACATTTGCAGAGGAGCAGGAAAAACAAAAATTGGAGCTAAATAAAGCTGTGAGTAGAACTGTTGAATTGGAACAAGATTTACAGGAAGTAAATGTTAGACCAACTATGGAGTCAAAGGAGGTTCAAACTGAGCCAACTAAGATGGAATGGTTTCAAGTACATATTCATCCCATGATGACCAAGTGGATGGAGCAATGCTATTTCCTAAGACAATATGGGGCTGAAAATGCTAGACTTAAGAAGGAAATGGTATTGTTAAAAGAATCTTATGATAGATTGTATCAGGCTAAAATAGATGCATGTAAAATTGGAGAACTATTGTTGGTCTGTAGGAAACCATCTAGATTGTATTCAATGTTCCTTAATGAGCAACTATTAAGATGGAAGCTCTTAATGTCATGACCCCTAATTTCAATAATTAATTTTACTTATTAATTATGATATTTTATTGAGAATAATTAATATTTATTTATAGTTTCAAGTTAGTGGAGCTAATTTTAGATTCATTTATGAAATTATGATATAAGTTATAAAGAGAATAGAATTTAGCAGTAAGGTCTTGATATGGTTTAGTTAATTGATTTAAATTATTATTCTTGTGTGTTGTGGAGAATAAGAGCTATTTTATCATTATTTTAGAAAAGTTAAGACCATAGGTCAATCACCTACGGGTAGGGTACTTGTTTATTCATAAAAATTATGTTTTAGAGTTGTTTTAATGTATTTTTAGTGCACAAGAAAATAGGTGACGAAATTGGAAGTGGTAGAGTCTTCTTCTCTCGAAGAGTCTTAGAGAATTCAAGTCATCAAGAAAAGAAATAAAGGGAAATCCAAGAATCACATTTCTTAAATAAGAAATGAATGCCACAAGCAAGAAGAGGAATACAAGGAGTCATTGGAGCCCAAAAGAAGAACATGAAACTTGGAAAAAGAAGATATTATAAGGAGATGGAAGTTTGGCTTCAAGAAGGGAAAATCAAGAGAAGAGTCCAGGTTTATTTCTGATTTTTGCAGGTCATCAAGAGGATGTTCATAGATGATGTTGAAGAATTCTTGAAGGAAATTACAACCATTTTGATGAGGCAAAGAAAACATACATCCACAGTGACTTGTTAGATGAAAAAACTCTGAATTTCATGAGGTCAATAGAATCCTAAGTAGAAGAAAGGAAGCACTCAACTGAATAATATGGAAGCTCTCACATTAAGGAATCTTGGAGTCTTTCTTCAAATGTGTTTGGAGGTATTCTTCATTAATTAAATCCTTGAGGTATTTCATTGAAAACTCACCATTATTTATGTTAAAGTTATTCTAAAAATTCTTTTAAGAAAACTTGTTGTTGCTCATGAAATTAATCTTATCATATGAATTATTTTATAAAAAGGTTTCTGGGTTTTGAGAATTGTGTTTTCATCTTTCTAAAACATTTTACATTTTTCAACTTTGTTAAGTATTTTGAAAGTTATCACATTTTTACCACTACTGTAGAAAAGATTGAAAATCTAGGGTTTTGTTGGTAGTTTACTTTGTTGGAAATGAATTATTCTCATAACATAAGTGTGTTAGATGAATTCTCATATTTTCTTTCTTGGAATGGGTATGATTAGATAATATATCATATATTTTAGTTGTATCCAAAAATTAGATTGAATCAAGAACATTCTTGTAGTGCAAGGTCAAGTTAAATCCTTATGTTGATTAGTTTATAAAAACAATTGTTAAATCAGACATATATATATTACATTTTATTTGAAATGTCAAAATTAAAGCAAATAAAATATCTTTAATCTTTTAGTATTTCTATCATTTATTATAATATAGGGAATAATTTTGAGTAATCAGTTCATTCTCGATTTTTAATCAAGTTTGGGGTAAATCAAGATTTGAGGGAAAGGGATGATTGCAATAAATACTACCTCCTCATCTTATAGAAATTTTTTAATTTTTTTCTGAGTTTTATTCCCCTTTTCTTACCTTTCCAAAACATCTTGAATTTTAGAATTTCACTAATAAATAAGAAAGTTATGACAGATTTACTACTGAATGGTTTTTCATGTTAAGGCTATTTCTATTCAATTAATTCATATTTTCAACCATCTAGAATTTTTTGTCAAAAATTGAAATTGATTTATATAGGTCAATAATTGAAAATAAGAATCTCATTTAAGTAAGTAGAGTGAATTATTTTCTTAGAATCTTTAATGTGTAACTAGCCAAGTATGAGAGAATAGAACTCTTTAGATACTTGTGCATTGCTCTAATGACTTAGGAATTGGAGGTTTTCTTATTGAATGGACAATTTAGTAGGCTCTTCATTAAATACCTTAAGTTATATTTTACTTGTGTTTGGATAATAGAAATGTAGATTAGAATTTAGGAATGAGGCTAAAACTTTAAATTATAGTATAGATGAGGATGAGAGAAATATAAAAGATAGTGTGTTTCATATCAATCTCCTAGAATGGTTGGAATATTTTTGTTGTTATAACTTCTCTATTTTACCTGTAGGGAATATTTATAAATTTAATTGTTGCATGCACTTTTTAGAACTTGAATGATTTAATTAGTATATGGAACAATATGGATGTGTATATTAATTTATTTTTTGATTCTAGAAAATATTATGTGATGAACTAGATTCCTTGTGAGTTAAAATATCTAAGTCGACCTTATGGTTGCAAGACTAGTTACCCTGAACTACAAAGTCTCTGCGTTGCGCATATGTAGGCAAGGCCATCTTGAGCCCCTGAGACATTAGGTCGGCCCCTTAGGGCCTATAGGTTTGTCATCTTGTGCATTGATATCTAATATGTTGTTCATTGATTTTGTGGAACTAATGTTTATATCTAGTTGTGCAGATTCATGCAGAAAGATTTGTGCAGTTACTATTACGAAGACAAGCATTATATGAATGGTGTAGGTAATTGGACAAGCTGAAAGTGATTATTAATCATTCTGTAAATTGTACTTCTCATTATGTATCACCAATGTATTGGGAACAATTATAAAAGATGTTCTTTACTTATTATAAAAACTCGCTAAATGTTAAACATTTATGGATATTCCATTAATAAATTGATTTCCTTTCCATTTTTGGATTGATTTGCTTTTCAAATGTTATTTTGAGTAAGTAATAGTTCTGGACTTTACACTTAAGAATATCTTGCAACTTGCCACATGACCCAGACGATCAGCAATTCCTAGAAGCATTTAAAGAAGCATCTCCTATGCAAAAAAATCTATTATGTGAATTTTGTATTCATAATCTGTTTCTTAAAAAACATAATGATTTCTTCATCAATCTGTTTGTGGGGGAAGTTCAATTAAGGGCATTTATGTCAAACATGCAAAATCAGATTCAGTGGCAGGATAGGACTAGGGAATATCTCCATGCAGAGAGGACTGTGGGATTACACATGAGATATCCTAATCGGAAACCTTTTGATTTTAAATCCCAGTTCTGAAGAATTAAAAGTTATGAAAATATGAAAGAGAAATACAATGAAAGTATTCAGATATGCTTTGAAGACTTCAAGATTAATGGACCACCATTGATTGACAGAGATTGGAGTACCTGTGAAGAAAGATATACCCCTCTGCCTATGTATTTGAAAAGGAGAGAAATGATTTCCCCTACCAACCTTAGATGGTCATACAAAAGAGCTGAGGCATTGACAGAGATTCTACAGTAGCTAAAAACTAAGTGGATAGGGATGCGTTACAAGCCTCCACTACTTTTATAGCCATCCCCTGCAATGTTAGTGGTTACAGAACAGGATCCTAGAGACTTCTATACCTGGTAGATGAGAATCAAATTACACAAAGGTTTTATGAAAGTCCCTGACCATATTGATGAGGAGGCAAATGAAATATATGATCTGAGTGCAAAGTTTGATGAATTAAATAGGAAAAGAGAGGCAGAAAGACAAAGGATTCATCAAAGAGCAGGAGGACCTACTCAAGGTTAGGAAGGGGAGGATGATGAGGTATAAACAACCTCATTTCTTTGATGAAACAAATAACCCTTTTTGCATTGCCCAATCCCCTAGCCTTGCCAATTTGTTTGTTTTTATAAGCAATATTTATCTATTTTTAATAAAATGTACAAATCTTTATTTCCTGAATTGATTAGAATTAGCTCTTAAATGTTGATATAATGGTATGTAGAGTTGGGTAATTGTGTAGGGTTAATGCATGGCCTACATGAGAGTGGACTTCATGTAGCTGAGGTCAAGTGTGCCGGAAGTTGAGGGCGCTAGAAATTTTAGGCATGCATTGATTGAAGACTCTTTTTAGTTCTGTATAATTCTGTTGGTTATCCAAGACATTATGGCTCCACTCAGAGCCATTCATAAGTTTTGAAGACATCAGTAGTTAAAGATTTTGTTTTTCTGTTATAAGACTTTTTCAAATGGCATTTTACGGCCATCTAAAATTTAGGAGTTTGAAAATAGTTCAATTTTAGTTGGTTGCTCAAAACATGGATATATATCATACTATGGATGGATGAAAGTCAATCTTTTGGTTTTTAGAAATAATGAGAGCTATGTACTGCAATTTTTCCATGAATGCAAATAGTGTTGTTATGAGTATTTTCTTTTGAGATATAAAGATCTGAATGGAGTTACCATGTTGTTGTGGAAATGATTGAATGTGATCTGAGTTAAAGACAAATTTCTCCCAAGAGCTGGCCACTCGCGGAATTGTAGAGTAGATAAGTATTTATGTTTCTGTGGATGTTTTGTTTCAGTTCAAGTTATTTTATGTTTTGTATTCTGTTATGAACCTGCAGGGTGTGTTGTTTAAGGCATTAGTTCTACAACTTTGTTTGTTTAAATATTTCCAGAGCATCTGCTTTAGTTTAAAACTAGTGTTTACTGATAGATGAAAATTAGAATGTTTGTGTAGTATAGATTTTGTCGCCATTCAAGATCAGAGTAAAGTTGCATGTCTGAATTTCTAGTATAGCATTTATATGCTTTTTAGTATAGAGTTTATACACTTTCTAGTGTAGTATTTACATGCTCTAGTACAGAGTTTGAATGCTTTCTAAGATAGGATATCACTACTTTTTAGTTTAATATGATGTTTAAGTTTTTCAAAGGAATTAAAAAATTGTTTTTAAATGAGATATCCAAACAATACCCCTTATTGTATACAGCCTTGGACACTACCCCGGTCAATAAACTGATATTTTTCAACTAAAGTGTTAGGACCTCAAGATAGCCTATCAGATACCCATTAGACTCTTCTACATGATGAACCTCTTGCTTGGCCAAATAAATTTGCATTTGCTCCAAAACCAAAACCAACACAAAAAGAAGCCCAAAGCACAACAAAAACTAAACAGAAACAAAAACTAAAAACCTAAAATATTTTGGGTGATGTTGATTACTTGTGGACCTAGATGCTCCTGCATCACATGCATTCTTTGCCCATGTGGAGATAGGGAAAGAGCATTTTCTAAGTACTATAGATTTATGAAATTATATATCATCACTAGGTATACTAATGTCATGAATATGTGAATCACATGATACATTCTTGCTTAGTGTATGTTCATCATTGTCACAAGGCATATAATCATCATTGTTACACCCCATTTTTAAGAAAACTTACTTCATCATTTTATTTCAGAAACTACTAGTTAGAAAGAGAAATTAATATGTTGATGTGAAGTTATGCTAGCCTAGTAAATGGGTTTATTTTACATTGTTGAATATGCAATGAAATGTTATATGAGATGTTATTATTGCACTTAATTGATTTTTGAGATGGACTAACTACTTGTGTGAATGAGGTGAATGCATGGACTATTTTTTCCCCCTCTTATATGAGGAGGGAGAGCATCACTGGGGAGAGGGAAATAGATCATGAGAGATAAGCGATCGACGTGCCATAAGGGAACTCACACACTCACTTAGAGGTTATGTCAATTGTGGTATGCTTCTTGGTCTTCATGTTTCCTAGTTGCATTAATGATGCTTTAATGTCGTGATCATCTTTTTCTTGCGTGAGGTTGTCACCCATCATGTTGATGACTTTATTTTACACATTAGTAGTCAAGAAGATTTTTATCCATTTGTTTATCTAGTCAACTTGAGTAGTCGACCTATCAAGTCTATTCTTGTAGTCAAATCTAAGTTGTGTAAGTCAGTATTAAAGGGTACCACTATTGATGCTTTACCCGTTGGATGCATAGTTAAACATTTAAAATGTATATCAATGCCTTTTTTTTTGTGAACCATTGCATTTATTTATAAGCATAGTATAAACAAAGTTTATTAAAATCTCTTGTCCCACTAATTGAAGGATTTTTCAAAAAAAATCTTAGTGGATAATATGTTGCATGCCTCCCTCAATTCCAGGAGGAGTGTTGAAGTATGGGCAGTAAGCCCATATTGCCAAAATATAGGTATGTTCACAAGGGGCCGCGGGTAGATATAGAGGAAAATCTTTAGAAAAGGAATCTGCGAGCTCTCTCTCGAAGGAGAGAACAGTGAACAAGATTGGTTAAATGCATTGGTGAATGAATAGCTTTATAGATATAGGTATGTGTATGGTTTTACCCTGAACTATATGGTTTAACTTCTGTGTTTGGAGCACCCACCTTGTGTGGTCAATATGATAGCTGCTAAGTTGTAAGTTATGTGGATAAATGCATCTATATACCTAGTACAAGCATTGAATTGATAATGTACTCTTTGAATTCATAGACCTAGCTCAAGCTTGAATTAATAATGTATTCTTTGCATTAATATACCTAGCGCAAGTTTTGAACTGATAACATGTATTCTTTGCATTCATATACTTGGCGCAAGATTGAACTAATAATGTATTATTTGCATTCATATACCTAGTGCAAGTTTTGAATTGATAATGTATTCTTTGCATTCGTATACTTGGTGCAAGCATTTAACTATTAATGTATACCTTGCATTCATATACTTGTTGCAAGCATTGAACTATACTTTGTATTGGTTGTGATACATGCATAGAACTATTATTGTATATTGGTAACGACTGTGATACCAGCTTGTACTATCATTGTATACTTTGAATTAGCTGTGATATGGCTGATATATATATAACCTTTGAAATGGTTGGGATATACTCATATCTTTGTATTGGTTATAATATGGCCAATAGATATATACTCATATCTTTGTATTGGTTGTAATACATGGCCGATAGATATATACATTTACCTTTGTGTGGTTGTAGTATAGCCAATAGGTATATACAGTTACCTTTGTGTCGGCTATAATATATCAAGGAGATATTAGCTTTATCCCTATACGACTTCAGGAACATAGAGTAGACTATACAAAGTTGTCATTAATTGCTAGACAGTTGAGAAGTCCAATGTAGGCCTATTTATGAGTATATAAAAGTTATACATGTAGATATACATAGTATATACTCATAAATACACTTACCTTAAGATGAGAATCCTTATTATCTTAGAGAATCTCCTTCAAAACAAAACTCTAGTTTAGAGTAAACTTCAAGTGAAATACAAGTATAAGTTTTTAGTTGAAATATGTTTTGTGAGTCCATATAAGTTCTTAAGTTTGGAATAAACTTCAAGTAAAGGTAGTTTGCTCTTTAGTTGAAAAGACAATGAGAACTTGGTTGATATGGACAATATGCCTTATATGTGAGACTTCCATAGTTGTTGATGTAGACGTATTATAAACGAACTATGAAAATTATGCATCCTAACTTCAAGGAGAAGTTACAAATACTCAAAGGGAGACTAAACCAATTCTTTATTACATAAAGATTACCTTATTTCAATTCAACTTGACTAATCCTTGAGAATGAAAATAAGGTTGACTAAACATTGAGTAGTTGATGGTTGTTAAAGACTTGAGATTGCGAGAAAGCAAAGAGGGGCTCAATGCATGATTTTAAATCAACCAAATTTACATCCTATAATTGTCTAGTCAACCTTTAGTAGAAAGAATACCGGGATGATGTCAATTAGAGAGTTATAGGGTAATAATAATTAATTTATCATTAATTTGTGTATAACTGATAAGAATAGAAGAATGTTTGTCTTCAAGTCGAGAAAGAGGTGTGTGAACAGTCGACTCATTTATTTTCAAACTTTGGCCAAAGTAATGCAAAATCACTACTTGCATTGATAGTTCATTGTGTCCTTGTTTGTATGAACAATCAGATTTGTTGTACATAGATAGAGGTAGACTAGAAGTTGTATAACTGATTGTTTTTTCTAGGACACCACACTAGTTCTCAGATCGCATGCTGAATCTTGTTGATTCTCACTATCTATACCCTCGCAAAGGGTAGGGCCACTTTCAGTAAGAAGGTGAGTGGGGGACTGTCGGTCTGCAGTTGGAGGTAAAGCTCCCGAGTGATGCTCTCCCCCTATAGTTGAATTGACAGAAACTTGTGATATAAAAAACATTACTTCAATAATACATGTAACTTTTATAAATTTGTAAGTCACAAGTAATGCGACCTTCAGATATTGTACTAGACAATCATTATGTAATCATAAATGTACTTACTTTACTCCTTATGATACAAAAAAAGAATATAGTGAATTTGTCAATTATTTGTATTTACTTTTCAAATGTTTTCATTACATTCAGATTGGGATGTTACATATGGTATCAAAGCTACCAAGTTCAACTCTTGGACCTAGGAGCTCATTGCAAGTTTTCATAGACTAGCACATAAGCTAAGATCAAAATGTTCTTGTGCCAGAATGGCAGGAAAAAGAACACGAAAGTGATCAAGGAAAACAAAAATTAAGAACTTGCCCAAAATCACCATAAAGAAAGAACCCTCACCTGAAATGAAAAACATGGACCCAATGAGTTATATTGGATGGGCTTGGCTTACTAACTCTAAGACACTTGTCGACGCACTTAAGCACATCCACCTAGAAAGGAAGAAGCGAATGGAGTCAGCGGAGAAGTCAATAACCCTCACCTTTATTAAAATTATTAAACCATCTGCTCATCGCAACATACCCTTTGGGTGTGGTTGTGAGGTGCCTACTTTAGGAAAAGAGGTGATGGTAGAGTACTCGCAAGTACATCCACAATCTACTTAGTTTGTTTTAGTGGACTCTAATGTGGAAGATGAACCCAAAGAAATTCCTCTGTCTAAAAGTGACATGTAGTCATGTACATAAAAGAAATTTTGTACCTAAATAAGGATGTATAAATCCACTTATGTAAATAAAGAAAATTTTGGGTTTCTGTGTAACAGTTGTATTTGTGATACATTTATGAGTTTCTATATCTTGAGCATGAAGTTTAACTTAGCATTTAATATTCATTCTTAATGAACCTCTATATGATTGATAGGTGTGGATAAGTTCCATCATGGTATGCATGGGAATCAATCCAGGAGGGAGCCAGGATGGTTCAAGTCCTATAGAGAATCCAATGGCCAAACTAGATCAGATCCTGTCTATTTTAAATTAAGCTAAGGAAAGGTTGGGAATCCTAGAACAAAAAGTGAGAGAGGTAGGAGACCAAGAAAATAACAAAGAACCCAGTCCTGAAAAAGGAGAAAATAACACTCAAGAGTATAGTTTCCATAGTGAGCCAAAGGAAAGTAACCAGGACTCTTGAGTTTAAATTGAGATGAGGACTCATCTCACTAACAAGTTGGTAAGAGACATGAAAAAGATCACGCCTCCTAAGTTCGATAGAACCATGAGTGATGATGCAGCTGAAGCATGGCTAACCGAAATAGAAAAGTACTTTTTGAGATATGAAACTATTTAGAGATCACCAAAGCAGTCTTGGGAGCCTACCAACTTGTAGTGGAAGCATCCACATGGTGGATGAACAAGAAGATGGAATTGGGGTTAAGTTCCCTAAGTTTGACATGGGATGAATTTGTGGGTATTTTCAGAAAGAGGTGGTTACTCGAACTATACTTTAATCAAAAATTGAATAATTTCTATAATCTACATTAAGGAGACATGTCAGTCATAGAATACTGGGAGAAATTCACTAGGTTACTAAAATATTTGCCTCAATACCAAAAAGATCAAAGATTTAGAATAAGAAAATTTAGTATGGGTTTGAATTCACAAATTGGGGGAGAAGTGGATGTAGATGGACCCACAACCATGGACCAAGTTTTTGAGAAAGCTATAAAGAAAGAACAAAAACTTAAATCTATTTTGGCATATTGGGAGAAATCTCATAAGAAGTTCAATTGGAATCGTTCATCAACATCTTTCAAGAAGAAAAATAGAAACCAGGAGACTAAATGAAATAACCATGGAAGAGGTTTCAGAAATAACATAAATGAACCTAAGGATGAGAAAAAAGATAACAATTCTAAAATGAATGGTGATAATTCCAACCATTCCATGGGAAAGAAACGACTCCCAGAGGATGTTTCACATGTGGAGGTGATCACTATGCAAATCAATGTCCTAACAAGAACCAAGGGAACCCGTATCTTGGAAACCCTTAGGATTCTTAGTAAAATTCCTAAACAAGTTGGTTTCATGGCTAAGCCATAGTCAATGGAATATGCAAACCAGACAAGACCTCAGGTAGAGCAATGCATGTTTGAAGCTAGATTGAACCTACCAACTTTTTCAACAGAAGTTAATTTGTATGTATCCCCTCTAGGATCTTATGATGTTATCCTAGGGATGAACTAGTTATGGCAACATAGAGTGAAAGTGGATTACTTTTCTAAGATAGTAGAATGTCTAGACAATGTTGGAAACACAGTCTTAATCCAAGGAGTCTAACAAGAAATAAAAATTAGACAAATTTCTGTCATGAAACTGAAAAGAGCCAGACAAAAGGGTTGTCAAGTGTTTGTGGTCAGGATGGAAGAGTTTAATGAGAATGGTGAGGCGTTGGGGGAATCAAAGGAACCTTCAATGGAAGAATATCATTTCCTTCATGATTATCAAGACATATTTCCTAAAGACCTTTTAGGTCTGCCCCCAAAGAGGGCTTTTGACTTTTCAATTGATATCATTCCTGATTCCAAACTAGTGTCTAAAGCACCATATCAGATGACCATAACTGAGTTGATGGAACTAAAAGCTCAACTTCAAGAATTGTTAGCAAAAGGATTGATTAGACCTAGTGTTTTGCCATGGGGAGCACCAATGATTTTTGTCAAAAAGAAAGACAGTACCCTACATTTATGTATCGATTATCGTATGCTTAATAAGGAAACAATAAAGAATAAATATCCTCTACCTCGCATAGATGATCTCTTTGATCAAATGTGTGGTGTAGTTGTGTTCTCAAAAATCGACTTAATGTTAGAATACCATCAGTTGAGATTAAAGGATGAGGACATCCACAAAATTGCCTTCAGAACAAGGTATGGGCACTATGAATTTATGGTTTTACCTTTTGTGTTAACCAATGCCCCATCATCTTTCATGAATCTGATGAATAGTGTCTTCAGGGACTGTCTAGATAAGTTTGTGTTGGTTTTCCTAGATGATATCCTAATATATTCCAGGAATGAGGAAGAACACTTCCAGCATTTGTAAATAGTCCTATAATATCTAAGAGAGCACAAATTATATGGAAAACTATCCAAATGCACCTTCTTCCAAAAATAAGTACAGTACCTAGGCCATATTATCTCTTCAGAAGGAATTGCAGTAGATTCCTCTAAAATAAAAGCTATTCTAGAATGGCTTGCACCTAAAAACATGCAGGAAGTATGTAGTTTTATGGGCTTGGCAGGGTATTATAGAATGTTCATATTCAACTTTTCAAAAATTCCCCACCCCATAACTTCTCTGCAAAGGAAAGGAAAACATTTTGAATGGTTAGAAAAATGTGAGGAAGCCTTCAATATCCTAAAAGAGAAGTTGACTTCAGCACAGATCCTTAGAGTTCCAAACCTGGAAGGCCTTTTTGTTGTTGTAACCGATGCTTCAAAAGAAGGGTTAGGTGGCGTGCTTATGCATGAAGGTTAGGTTGTGGCTTATGAATCTAGGAAGTTAAGGCCATATGAGAAAAATTATGCTCCACATGATTTAGAACTAGCAACAATTGTTCATGCTCTCCAGGTATGGAGGCATTACTTGCTAGGTAAACAGATTGAACTTAAATCTGATAATCAAGGTCTGAAATATATTTTCACCCAACCAAACCTCAATGCTCAACAAAGAAGGTGGTTGGAACTTACATCTGACTATGATTTTGAAATCCATTATATTAAAGGGAAGGAAATCAAGTTGCAAATGCCTTAAGCCATAGAAGGCATATTATTGCAATGGTGTCAGTTCACTCTGATTTAAAGATCAAGTATTAGAAAATTCTGTAGGAGATGAATATTATGAGCAAGTTCTAAAAGCCTTATCTGAGAATCCTCAGGACACAAGATATGTAGGGTTTTGTTTTGATTATGATGGACTTATGAGGTACAAAAATAGAATGTATGTTCCAAATCAAAAAGATTTGACAAACCTTGTGTGGAAAGAAGCACTTTCTGCACATTACTCAAGTTACCCAGGAGTGACAAAACTATTGGCTGATGTGAAGCCACTGTATTTATAGAAATTAATGAAGAATGATGAGGCAAGATTCATGGCAGAATGTCTTGAATGTCAATGAGTTAAGGCTGAACATCAACATCCAGCAGGACTATTGTATCCACATGACATTCCTGAATGGAAGTGGCAAGTGATCAGCATGGATTTTGTTCAAGGTTTGTCTAGTCGTGATACAGACATGATGCAATCCTCGTGGTGGTAGAAAAACTATCTAAGGTAGCTCATTTTATTCTAGGAAATCTTATAGATGGAGCACCTATAATTGCCAAGAAATTTATTCAAGAGCTCTTCAAATTGCATGGAGTACTCTAAAAGATTATCTTAGATAGAGATGTGTAGATGACATCAAGGTTTTGGAAAACCTTATTCTCAGCACTGGGGACCCAACTAAACATAAGCTTAACCTATCACCCGGAAACAAATGGTCAAGCGGAGAGAGTAAATCAAGTACGGGAAGATTTTTTAAGGATGTACTGCATGGATAAGCAATATAAATGGGAGGAGTACCTTCCACTAGTTGAATTTTCATATAATAATTCCTATCATTCTGTAATACAAATGGCTCCTTTTGAAGCATTATATGGTAGAAAGCGTCAAACTCCTATAAGCTAGGATAAGCTAGAAGATAGGATCTGTCTTGGACCAGAAATGTTGTCAAAAATGGAAGAGCAAATCAGACTAATCAGGAAAAGATTAGTAGAAGCGAATGGTAGACAAAAAAGTTATGTTGATGTCAAGCGTACTCTATGACTATTCTCAGTAGGAGATAAGGTTCTCTTAAGATTCAGACCACATAAAATCCCCATTAAGTTTGGAAAGTCTTCCAAACTAGCACCTAGATTTGTGGGACCTTTTGAAGTCCTAGAAGTAATCAATCTGGTTGCCTACAGAATAGCTCTACCTCTAACTCTTGCTCGAATGCATGATGTTTTTCATGTATCTTATTAAAAGAAATATGTATCGGGCTTTAACAACATACTTAATTAGAATGCTCTTCATGTACAAGATCCAAGGGTGGTCATGATCAAGCCTCTCAAAGTGCTCGAAGTTTGCAAGGTCCACTTGCGTAACAGAGAAGTTGTTGAAATACATCAGACAACTAAGAGGGGGGGTGAATCAGTTGTCACAAAAACTTATCTTCACATGCATATCAAACCATCAACTTATTTATTCATAATCAGATTTAACCATAAAAGCATGAAACCATTAACTTAATCACAATCACACATTCAACACAGTAGACACTAGATTTTTTACGTGGAAAACCCTAAAAGGGAAAAACCATGGTGGGTGTTAGCCCACAAAAGTATATAAGTTATAGCAATACCAAAAAATAGAGGCTCACTGCCTACAGGGCTCACCACCCAAATTGCTCACTGCAAAGAAAGGCTCACTGCCTATGGGTGGCTCACGACCAAAGGGAGGCTCACTTCCAAAAGAAGGATCACTGCCAAAAGGTTGAACTAAGATAACATCATCTACTTCATGCCAAGGTTTAGTTCCATTGAAGCACAAACACCTCTACTCTGCTATACTACCTTACTTCACTTTATCTTTGCATCTTCACACTTGGGTACATTTTCATGACTCAATTACAAGTATTTATACACTTCATCAACCTTGGAATGATCATGAAGGTTGGCATTACAATCATCAACCATTGGAACAATCTCCAAGGTCAACATTACAAACATACATAAAATAGGTCTAGACCTAATACAAATTTAACTAAGGAAAAATATGTAAGAATGCATGCGGATCATGCCACACCTTAGCTAGGACTCAAACACAATCTTCCATGCTACAACATGCTATCACAATCTTCGATGCATCTCCGCAGAAGATGAATTCAACCAGGTCGGCCAAGACTAATGTTAACACAAGTATTCTCAAGAACACGCTTCATGCACGATTTGAATTACACCTTGCGGACCAATCCAAATGTAGGAGCATGATCAAGAGACATCCACAAGCACATTGTAATCACTAGGAACAACTGCACGATCTCTAATCACTCTATCAATAAGATTCTTCAAACTGGAGTACAGGAACAACACTGTCAGCCACTGTCATGAGTAAAAGATAGCTTGCGGACCACCAAATCATGAACCATTGCATTTGAAGGTACTTAACATCACTACTAACTTAATTCTAGAACCGCAGACCAAAATTCTTCAGTGCAGAGGAATGCGGAGCAAAACACTCTCTCTGTCACCACCAAGCATACAGAAAAAGTTGTTTTCACTCTGGTGAACATAACTCGCTCAATTCTTCATACTGGAGGCTCAAACTTAGAATATAACACCTTCAGATAGGTTTCTAAATAACTTCCAATCTGCAGGCAAAGATATTTATTCTACAGGAAATGTGGAGCATTCTTCCAGACTATTCTTCTGCATGTAATGCACTGTTTCTATTGCAACACATTTATTATCACCGGAGGGGCTAATTTTCTCAATATCCTCAACAAAGTAAGAGCATAGTTGACACCAATGACAACACTGATTAGGCACATACTTACAACAATCTCTCCCTTTGTCATTGATGGCAACATATGATTGTGAAAAACTAAAAAGACCACCAAGACAAAATTCTCCTCCTTTCTCTTTACACATCTGTATTCTTTCTCCCCCTAAGTTTTTCACATGATTTCTCTCCCCCTTTGACATCAATGGAAAAGGGCACATACTTCTTTGTTGTTGCTCTGATCCATTTACTTTATCAAAAATATTTAGCTGCTCCCCCTGAGAGGTAGCATTCAGAACATCAATCCAGATCAAAGAATGACACTTTGAACTCCACTGGATTGATGTATTCCTATGCATCTTAGTTCAGGACAGGAGGGGTAATGACCCCTAACTTTTCTCTAAGATACTCAAAGGTATCTTTAGGCAAAGGCTTAGTGAAAATGTCTGTAATCTGATCCTTTGTGGACACTTATTCCAACTTTACTTCATTCTCTATCACCTTCTCTCTCAAAAAGTGATACCTTATTTATATATGTTTTGTTCTTGAGTGCATCACTGGATTCTTCGAAATGTTTATGGCCCTTGTATTATCACAAAATATTGCAATTGGATCTTCATACACAACTCTTATATCCTTCAAAGTCTGCTTCATCCATAATACTTGAGTGCAACAACATGCTACTGCAATATACTCTGCTTCTGTAGTTGACAAAGATATTGAATCTTATTTCTTGTTCAGTCATGAGACCAATCTATTACCCAAGAAGAAGGCACCTCCACTTGTACTGTTTCTGTCATCAACATCTTCGACTCAATCTGCATCTATATAAGCATTGAGAGTGAAATCATTGTCCTTTAGATACCATAAGCCATAATCTAGAGTACCTTTCAAATACCTCAGGATTCTCTTAACTGCCATCACATGTGATTCTCTTGGACCAACTTGAAACCTTACAACAAGACAAACTGCATGCATAATATCAGGTCTAGTTTGAGTTAGATAAAGCAATCCTCTAATCATGGATCTGTATTTTTTCTGATCAGCCTTAGGTGATTCATCAGTTTTGCTCAACTTGCAACCAATCACCATGGGAATACATATCAGTTTAGAGTCTTCCATCCCAAACTTCTTCAACAACTCTTTCACATACTTAGACTGAGATATGAAGATTCATTTATCTGATTGATTAATTTGCAGACCCAAAAAGAAATTCATTTCACCAAACATGGACATTTCAAATTCACTTTTCATCTCACCGGAAAACCTTATGCACATACCTTCATTTCCTCCAAAGCTAATGTCATCAACAAAGACCTCAACAATCAAGATCTGATCATCATTGATTTTGAAATATAGATTGCTATCTACAATACCTTTACTAAATCCCAATTGCAATAAATACCTGTCTAACCTTGCATACCAGGCTCTAGGAGCTTGTTTGAGTCCATACAATGCTTTCTTCAACCTGCATACCATATCACCTTGATTTGACAATTGGAATCCCTCTGATTGCTCAATGTATACTTCCTCTTCTAATTCACCATTCAGGAAGGCAAATTTCACATCCATCTGATATACCTTCTAATTGCGTCAATCCGAGCTACCGGGGCAAAAGTTTCTTCAAAATCTATCCCTTCAATTTGAGAATATCCTTTGTATACAAGTCTTGCTTTATTCTTTACAACTTCTCCATTTTCATTCAGCTTGTTCCTGAAGACCCATTTAGTTCCAATAACATTTTTGTCAGCGGGTCTAGGAACCAATTCCCAAGTTTCATTTTTCTCTATCTGCAATAGTTCTTCCTCCATTGCCTTTCCCAATTTTCATCATTGCATCCTTCATTCACAGTCTTTGGTTCAATCTTTGAAAGCAAATAGCAATTGACTTGTTCTTCTGTAGCTCTTCTCCTTGTTAGCACACCTTTGTTTTTGTCACCTATAATATGATCTTTAGAATGATTGATCTTTACATACTTGGGAGTCTTGACAACACTTTCTGGAGACTCTTCTTCATTCATCATTGTCCTTGTAGCCTCCTGAACTGTCATGTTCTTGTTTTCCACAACTCCATTTTGCTGAGGAGTCCTAGGTGCAGACTGTTGTCTCTTTATCCCATGCTCTTCATAGAAAATGTTGAATTCATTTGATGTGAACTCACCTCTTCTATCAGACCTCAAGCATTTGATCTTCAGTTCTGGTGGTGTTCACCTAGGGTTTGGGTTTTGAGTTATTTCTACAGGTTTATGTTTTGGTTCCTTAAAACCCTTAGTGCCTTGGTTTAAAGTTTTCCTCGACCCCCATGTAGTGTTTTTCCGCTTTTCCCTGTCGCACATGAGGAAAATGTTTAGTTTTGTATGTACAAATGCAGATTGTGTGTTATCGGGCTTGTGAAATCTCTATCGGCTTCCAAAAATGGTCAAAAAACTGAGTTATATGCATTTTAGATGCATATCGGGTAGCATATACAAAGCGGGAATCTTTCGCAGATTCCCAGGAATATTCTGTAGTTGTATGCATTTCCAAATGCATATCGGGCTCAAAAGGAAAATGTACAAGGGCGGAATATACATTGAAGATTCCAGGAATATTCCCTGTTTGTATATTGGGCTACTTGTATATTTGGTTTGTATGTTCAGACATACAACGATTAGATACAAAGGTCACATGCAAGAAAGTATGCAAAGCAGCAAAGATACAATTGGTGGGGCCCGCAGGTATGTACAAGTGAGTTTGTATATGGTCGATATACAAAGGAGATATGCATTCGCAAATGTACAAGCCGGGTTCCAAAATATTTCAAATGTGCTTTTTAATTGTGGCGAAGTCTAACTTGTACATTGCATTTGTATATGTGATGTGCAATGAAATGTGCAAAGGAGAGAGAAAATGGGTCGGGCCCACCAATTGTATACAATGGCAGTTGTATGTGTGCCGACATACATTAAAACATACAAGTGAAAAGATACATTCCGGACCCGAATAGAATTCCAAGATGCTTCATACAAGTTTGGGGTCCACAGCATGTATATTGGGTTTGTATATGCAGCATACAACTCGATATACAAAACAAAGATATACAACCCGGACGCGAAGGAGGAGTCAAATATAGCGAATGGTAATTTGAGGTCCGTGGGTTGTATAAGGCGCTTGTATATGCCGATATACAAGCCGATGTGCATTGAAAAGGATACAAGCCGGACCTGAGTAGTTTTTTCAATTTGTTCTAAATTGGCGTGGGGTCCGCCTTATATATTAAGTTGTTGCATGTATATGCATTTTGCATATACAAGGGATTTTGAAAGGAGAACAGTGACGATTGTATATGTGTTCATTCTTGCATATACAAGGGAGAAATGGCAAGATGGAGAGGGCGAAAAGTCAGCGATAGGAACATGGAGTGCCTACGTGGCAGGTGATTATTGGTTCTTGGCTTTTCTACTAGTTTTTGGGCTATCTGATCTCAGCGATGGAATACAGATCAATGGTCAGGTTTTGAACCTTTAGCGATGGTTTTTCCTAAGCGTGTGCGACCATTTTTGAGCGGGAAAATCTCCAGATGTATCTGTTGTTGCATCCCGCGAGTAGTTGAGGCTTTAATGGTGGTCGTGTAGAGGCATCGATGGGTGAGGTGATAGGTGAACTACTAGGCTTGTGAAGAAAACCTTCAGGCGGAGATGCAGATCCTGATTCCGCCTGCTCATTCCTCTTTGTCTCTCTACTGCATTAACTATTTTGAGTGCCATTTCTCATGCATTGTTTCTGGCAGAAATTTTGATCTTGCCTTGTAATTAATTTTGCTGAGTTCACAGTCTTGGTATAAAAGCCAAACTGTGTTACTCATTGTTGTTGTTGAAAGCTGGACAATTTTTGGTGTTGTGACACAATATAACTTTATTGGTTGCCTTGTTCTGGATGCCTTGTGAGTTTATGAGTCTCATGTTGTATGTTTCATGCATAAATTCACTGGTTTCATGTTGTTTTATATGAGAAATGCTTTGGTACATGTGTTTAATCATTTGTCTCCAAGCTGTGGACATGTTTTCTTTTGAATCGAGATAGCTAAGGGTTGTTCAAGATTCAGGAATATAGTTTTTCTATATTGAATGCTTAATCTCTTACCTTTGTTCAAGGAACAAATTAAATGTTTCAGGTTAACCATTGATAAAGTATGTTGCAGCAAAGATACCATTTAGTATGAATGATTAAACACCTAGTTTTTGGGAGGTATCTGTAAGGCAGATGCTAAACAAACCCCCTTGAAATTCAGTCTTTGATATATGTTTATGCTGGCCATTCACATGTGTATGTCTATTGACTCTGAGCCCTAGATAGGCACCGATCCAGTCTTGTATTGAGGTTACAGCCCAAGGTCCTAGTTTTGCATCCAAATACAAATCAAACTCAAACTTCATATACAAACCTTTAGGATATTAGAAGTAGTTTTAGGACCAAAATCTTCTGTCTACAACTGAATATAGGCCCAGAGCTAGCTCCTTTGCACTTATCTCATAGTTTTGGTCTACATAAAGGAGGATTTATCTGCTTTGTGTCAACATCCCAGTCATTTCACAGTTGTATTTCATAGATGTTGAGTAGGGAATACCCCCCTAGGTTTTACAGAGCCTAAAGAAGAAGAGGATATATTATAGAGTCTATCTCCTATACTGTTGGCCGCTGACCCAGAAATCCCATTGATCATTGATGGCTACCTTGTAGGGACAACTGGGAATAAGCATCCAGTCAGATTTAGAACCAACAAGTTCTATTTCATTCTCAACCATTGCCTTGAAAGATTTGAACTTCTCTAGGGCTTCTGATTTATCTCTTAGAAAAGTAACCCAAGTCATTCTGGAATAATCATCAATAAGAAACATGAAGTACCTATCACCTTGCAGACTTCTCACCCTTGTAGGACCACAGAGATCTGTATGCACTAGATCTAGCAAATTGACAGAAAATTATTCTTTACTCTTGAAACTTGTCCTTGTTTACTTTCCCAACTGACATTCCTTACAAATTGTGTTGGAGGGTTTCATAAGTTTTGGTAAATCTTGTTGGGAATTAAGGTGTCTCAACCTTGGTAATTCCTTGCATTTATTATGCTTGTATTTATTATTTAATTGCCTATGTTGTAAATATTTGTAAATTCCATATTGTCATATTGTGGGATGTGGCATGGTGATGTGTCAATCCTACATGGAATATGACAACTTGTAATTTTGTCCTCACATGAGGAGATAGGCATCCCACTTTGTGGTAGGTGCATTTTACCATGTGTCAGCATATTCCATGTTGTGTAAGGGAATATTGACCAAAATGGTTATGATGGATTCCTATGACAAAATCTATGACATGTAAGAGTCAGAAATAGAAGTTTGTAAGACAGGTGAGGACATGTGTCAAGAAGCATCTTTGAAAAAGGCATATTTGGGTGCCCCAAGGAGGACTATGACATGTTGTAAGAGAATATGCTATTTATAACATGTGTATGGCAGATTCCCTTACAGCTGTAAATTGTAACCGCTATGACAAATTTTATGACGGTCGTAAGTGTCGTGAGAGCATTTGTCATAGCCCATTTTGGAAATAGGCGACCTCTTTGGGATGGGAGCTGTGGACAAGTGTCAAGCACATTCTACAATGTTGACCAAGTGTCCTTAGGCATGGGTTTTGGTCCATGAAGCCAAGTTGGACGCCCACCCCAAGATAGGACCTATTTTGCCTCGTATTTTCTGTATAAAGAGGTGCTTGGAGATGGAGTTTGTATTACAGGTTTACAGGTACTGTTATGCTACTGGATTGACTCTAGACATGAGTGTCAAAGACCATTGAAGCTTCCATTGCAAGTGTATTGTAAACATTCTTTCAAATTTGTTAATACATTGTGTAGGTTTCTGAGTGGGGTTTTTCACCCGATAAGGGTTTTCCCCACCGTATATCTTTGTCTCTCTTCTTCTGTCTTCTTTTTGGTTCTTGTGTATTGTTGTAATATCTCTGTTAGATGTGATGTGTTGCTGTAGTGATAAGGATTAAATTGGATTTACATAGCCCTCCCCTCATTAGATTAGTGTAGGAAGTGATTTCTGTACACCTAGCTTCCTTTTAGTTGGTATCAGAGCTTGATCATCTTTGGTCCTAGTTGTTGGGTAGGGGTTTTTTGAGCTGATCTTAAGTTGAGTGGGAGTCTGTGTAGAGTATTCTAATTTCTATTGCAGCAAGGAGATGGCAAGCACATCTAGAAAATTTAAAGTGGAGAAATTCAATGGCACTAATTTCGAGCTGTGGAAGCTTAAGATGGAAGACATGCTTGTAGACCGAGACCTTTGGGAAAGTGTTAATGGAACTAAACTAGCTGCAATGTCACAAGATGAGTGGGATCTCAAGGATCGAAAGGTTAAGGGTCTCATAAGACTTAGTCTTGCTAATTCTGTGTTGTTAAATGTCCATGAGAAGAAAACTGCAACCTTGCTTTGGAAGAAGCTGGGAGATGTGTATTAAGCCAAATCCCTGGTTAATAAACTTTTTCTGTGAAAGAAGTTATATTCTCTTCGAATGGAGGATGGAGGATCCGTCGCTTAACATATGAATGCTTTTAACATGTTGGTTGCATAATTGACATCTATTGGTGTAAAGATGGAGGAGGAGGATCGATGTATGACCTTGCTTTGTTCTTTGTCGGACTCGTGGGATCACCTTGTCATGGATATTGGAAGCACCACATCCACATTCAAAATGGATGAAGTGGTTTCTTCGCTGTTATCCGAAGAGATGCAGAGAAAGTCTTCTGATGCAGCTAAAGAGGCTCTTGCAGTTCGTGGAAGACCTAAGGAGAAAGGGAAAAAGAAGGACAAGAAAGCTGAGAAGGGTAGATCCAAATCCCGTGGGCGATCCAAATCTCCTAGAAAGTCCAAGGCTATTTGTTGGAACTGTGGTAAATCTGGGCATTTTCGAAAGGAATGCAAAGAGGAGAAGAAGAAGAAGAAGAAGAAATCTCCTGACTCAGATTCTGACAAATCACAAGATGATGGTGATGCTTTCATCGTAGCCCTGGCAACCCATGCATCTGATGATGTGTGGCTGATTGACTCTGGTGCATCATTCCACATGACCTCACATCGAGACTGGTTCACTAACTATGAGGAGTTTGATGGTGGAAAGGTGTACTTGGGTGACGACTCTCATCTGAAGATTGTTGGTCATGGAAGAGTCTCAATCTGATTCCCTGATGGTCGAGTGAAGGGGATCTCTAGGGTTATGCATATCCCAGGCTTAGCACGGAACCTGCTTTCTGTAAGTAGTTTGATTGATGCAGGTGTATAGGTTGTCTTTTCGAAAGAAGGATGCAAGATGACTAGAGGAGCTATGGTGCTTGCTAAGGATACTAGGAGAGGTACTCTGTTTCAGCTAGAGGCATGCATTTCACAATGCAATAGTTCTTTTGATTCAAAGAAGAGGGCAGCAGTCACTTCATCCCCACCATCTGAACGAGCAGTCAAGAGATTTGTTGTTTCTAGTTCTGATGTTTGTAATCATGCCTTGGAAGTTAAACATCCTGCTGAAAAGACAATGTTATGGCATAAGAGATTTGGCCACATTGGTGAGAAGGGTCTGCATACCCTAAAAAATAAAAACCTTGTTTAGGGGTTAGATGATTGTAATCTTGAGTTTGACTTTTGCGAACATTGCATTTATGGAAAGCAAAACCGTGTTCAGTTTTACTCGAGTTCTCACAAGTCTTCTGGTGTGTTGGACCTTGTTCATTCTGATGTATTTGGTCCTGTTAATGTTCCTTCGTTATCAAAATCTATATATTTTGTATCTTTTATAGATGACTACAGTAGAAGGACATGGATTTATTTTCTCAGAAGCAAATCTAAAGTCTATAGTAAGTTTAAGGAGTTTAAGGCCTTTGCTGAAAATTAGGCTGGTAAAAAGATTAAGTGTTTGAGAACTAACAACGGTGGTGAGTTCTATTCTACAGAATTTGATAAATATTGCAAGGAACTTGGGATTGAAAGACATAAGACAACTCCATACACTCTGCAGCAAAATGAAGTTGCAGAAAGGATGAACAGGACACTGATGGAGAAGGATAGGAGTATGCTTAGTGGCGCTGGCCTAGAACAAAAGTTTTGGGCTGAAGTTGTTGCCACTGCTTGCTATCTTGTTAACAGATCTCCTACATCTGCTCTTATTGAAAAGACACCCATGGAGGTGTGGTCTGGTAGAAATCCTTCAATAAGGCATCTTCGTGCTTTTAGTTGTGAGGCATATGCACATGTGCCTAGGGAGAAGTGGTCAAAATTGGAGAACAAGGCTGTTAAGTGTATCTTCATTGGCTATGGTGTCGGTGTGAAAGGATACAAGCTTTGGGACCCTGTGGCTGAAAAAGTGTTGTATAGCAGAAGTGTATCTTCAAAGAGATTACACCTTCTTCCATTGTTTTACAGCCAGAAGAAAAAGAAAAGAAAGAGGATGTTGTTCAGTTTCCTCTCACCCCTGAGAAGCCTAAACAGAAAGACAATGTTGGACTTGATGATGAGGAGAGCTCTAGCAGCTCTGAAAGCTTAGATGAAGAAGCTGAACCTCAACCTCAGCTCTTGAGGAGGTCTACACGGATAAGAAAGCAACCTGAAAGGTTTGGTTTTACATTGCTCAATTCTAGTTGTGCTTTTGCTTTGCTTACTAACAGTGATGAACCTAGAACTGTATCAAAGGCTATGAACATGAAAGATGCAAGTTCCCAGAAGGAGGCCATGGAGGATGAAATGGCTTCTTTGGAAAAGAATCAAACTTGGGACTTGGTGCCTTTGCCTCCTGGACGGAAACCCATTGGATGCAAATGGGTGTTCAAGAAGAAATTTAGTGCAGATGGTAGTGTTGAGAAGTATATGGCCAGATTGGTTGCGAAGGGGTATTCACAAGTGGAGGGTATAGATTATGGTGAGATCTTCTCTCCCATTGTAAAGATGACATCCATTTGGTTTCTGTCATCTCTCGCAGTAGCCTATGACTTGGAGGTAGAACAGATGGATGTGAAGACAACTTTCCTTCATGGTGATTTGGAGGAAGAAATCTACATGTCACAGACAGAGCATTACATGGTGAAAGGTAAAGAAAATTTGGTTTGCAAACTTAAGAAGTCTTTGTATGGTTTGAGCAATCCCCTAAGAGATGGTACTTGAAGTTTCATGCCTTTGTGTTGTCAATTGGATTTGTTAGATAAAAATTAGATCACTATGTGTATTATAAGTTTGATGGTGATCATATTCTCATTGTTGCACTGTATGTTGATGATATGTTGCTCATTGGGAAGGGTAAGAATATGATTTCTGATTTTAAATCTCAGTTGTCAGCACAATTTGAAATGAAAGATTTAGGGGCAACCAAGTACATTCTAAGAATGGAAATCAGAAGAGACATAACCAATAGAAAACTTTGGTTAAGCCAGAGTAAGTATGTGAAGACTGTGTTGGATAGGTTCAGCATGGCAAATTGTAGACCATTGTGTGTTCCTATTTCTTTAGGGACAAAGTTGTCTGTTAAGGATTGTCCAAAATCTCCTAGTGAGGTGGAGGACATGAGCAGAGTACCTTATGCTAGTGTTGTTGGTAGTTTGATGTATGCTATGGTCTGCACAAGACCAGACATTGCCCAAGCAGTGGGAGTCCTTAGTCGATTTATGGCTAATCCTAGACGAGTTCATTAGGATGCAGTTAAGCGAGTGTTCAGATATTTGAGGGGTACTTCTAAGTATTCCATTTGCTATCATGGTAATGTTTCGGGACCTCCGCATTCTGTTGATATTCATGGATTTGTGGATTCAGATTGGGTAGGTGACATTGACAGCAGGAGATCCACCAATGCTTATGTGTTTACACTGTTCGGTGGTGCTATAAGTTGGATGAGTAAGAGACAACATGTTGTTGCTTTGTCCATGACAAAAGCTGAGTATATGGCAGCAACTCATGCTTGTAAGGAAGTCATTCGGCTTAAGAGATTGTGTTTTGATATTTGTGTTGATGCAGGTCAGATCACGATTAGTTGTGACAGTCAGAGTGTAATTTGCCTTGCGAAGAATCCAAATTTCCATGCTAGAACAAAGCACATTGATGTTCAATTTCACTTTGTGTGAGACATGGTAGAGGATGGAAAGGTAAATTTGGAGAAGGTAGATACTTTGAAGAATGTTGCAGATGCATTGACGAAACTAGTGGGCACAGAGAAGTTTAGATGGTGTTCGGAGTCTATTGGCCTCTCAGCCTATAGCAGTTAAATCTTGTTATTCTATTGGCTCTTACAAGGTGTTCGACAAGTGGGAGAATGTTGGGAATTAAAGTGTCTCAACCTTGGTAATTCCTTGCATTTATTATGTTTGTATTTATTATTTAATTGCCTATGTTGTAAATATTTGTAAATTCCATATTGTCATATTGTGGGATGTGGCACGGTGATGTGTCAATCCTACATGGAATATGACAACTTGTAATTTTGTCCTCACATGAGGAGATAGGCATCCCACTTTGTGGTAGGTGCATTTTTCCATGTGTCGGCATCTTCCATGTTGTGTAAGGGAATATTGATCGAAACGGTTATGACGGATTCCTATGACATAATCTATGACATGTAAGAGTCAGAAATAGAAGTTTGTAAGACAGGTGAGGACATGTGTTATGAAGCATCTTTGAAAAAGGCATATTTGGGTGCCCCAAGGTGGACTATGACATGTTGTAAGATAATATGCTATTTATAAAATGTGTATGATAGATTATCTTATAGCTGTAAGTTGTAACCGCTATGACAGATTCTATGACGATCGTAAGTGTCGTAAGAGCATCTGTCATAGCCCATTTTGGAAATAGGCAACCTCTTTGGGATGGGAGTTGTGGACAAGTGTCAGGCACATTCTACAATATTGACCAAGTGTCCTTAGGCATGGGTTTTGGTCCATGAAGACAAGTTGGACGCCCATCCCATGATAGGACCTATTTTGTCTTGTATTTTCTATATAAATAGGTGCTTGGAGATGGAGTTTGTATTACAGGTTTACATGTACTGTTATGCTACCGGATTGACTCCAAAAATGAGTGTCAAAGACCATTGAAGCTTGCATTTCAAGTGTATTGTAAACATTCTTTTAGATTTGTTAATACATTGTGCAGGTTTCTGAGTGTGGGGTTTTTCACCTGATAAGGGTTTTCCCCACCGTATATATTTGTCTCTCTTCTTCTGTCTTATTTCTGGTTCTTGTGTATTGTTGTAATATCTCTATTAGATGTGATATGTTGCTGTAGTGATAAGGATTAAATTGAATTTGCATAGCCCTCCCCTCATTAGATTAGTGTAGGAAGCGATTTCTGCACACCTAGCTTCCTTTCAAATCTCTCACAGTCTGACCTGAACTTATCTTCACTAGATTATCAAAGTTTATATGACACATCCTTCTATGCCATAGCCAACTTTCATCTGCTTGAGCCAGTAAATAGTAATCATTAGTTCCTCTTAATTGATAGATGTTACCTTTTGTCTTCTTACCAATAGCAATCACAGTTCCAGAGCTTTCCATGATCTTGCACCCATTGTCTTTGAATCTCAGATCATATCCTTTGTCACACATCTAACCAACACTCAAAAGATTATGCTTTCCATCAAATGAAATAGATTCTTTTCCACAAATCTTACCAGCTGCATTATCTCCAAACCTAACCAGTCCTCCATCATACTTTTCCAAACTTACAAACTTACTTTTGTCACCGGTCATGTGATGTGAGCATCCACTATCAATAATCCATTCATCCTTATCTTTCTCAACTTGAACAGCCAAAGCACTTTCTTCCACTGGTTTTTCATCCTTCACACAACTAGCAGAATTAGTAGACATAGGATCCTCTTTAATAGCAATAAACAGACATTCATTTGCATTGGTACCAGCATCATCATATTCATCATCAATCACACCTTCATCATCAAAATATCTAACATAGTAGCATTTCTTTGGAACTCTAGGCCTTCTTTCATATTTCTTCTTATTTCTTTCAATTCTTTCAGGGCATCTAGAAGCATAATGACCTACTTTACCACAAGAGAAACATTTGAAAGGTAGTTTACCTTTGAACTTTCAGGAGCTTCTTTGTAGCCTGTCAACAAAGTTAGCTTTAGTTTCATCAAAGTCATCGTCCACCCTGTACTTCTTAGCTCTGGAGATCTTTTTGAAGTATTGGCTTTAAAAGCTTATTCAACTTTAGGCAGGGCATCACCAAATTCTCTCATCTCAAAGGCTGTAAGCTTTCCAAGTAACTGATCTTTGTCAACAGTTTTCACAGTCATGAATTCTTCAATAGCAGCTACCTTGTGACTATATGACTTTGGTAGTGATCTGAGAATCACAACTTCCTTATCACCAAGAGTTCCTCCCATACCCTTTATTCCAGTGACAAGTTCATCAACTCTTTGCATAAAGGCAGTTATGTTTTCATCTTCATTCATCTTCAAACCCTCATGTTTCACTTTCAGGCTTTGTAGCTTAGCTTCTTTTACAGAATAATCTCCTTCATATAGATTTTTTAGCTTCACCCATACCTCATTTGCAGATTCAAGGTCCACAACTTTTGTCAACACTGAGTCACTTAAGGAACTTAGCAGAGCATCCTTTGCTTTGACATCCAACTCATATTCTTTGATTCCATCTTCAGTCGTCAAACCATTTGGAGGCATGGTATATTTTGTTTTTGTAGCCTTCCATGCTTTATAACCAAGACAAAGAAGATGGATTTTCATTCGTACCTTCCAAAGAGCATAATTTGTCCCATCAAAATGTGGAGCTTCCTTCTTATAAGACATCCTAGATCTTCCTCAAGTTGTTAGGCTTTCTTCAGAGGAACTTGGCTCCAATACCAATTGTTGAAATACACCGGACAACTGAGAGGGGGGGGTGAATCAGTTGTCACAAAAACTTATCTTCACATGCTATCAAACCATCAACAACTTATTTATTCATAATCAGATTTAACCATGAAAGCATGAAACCATTAACTTAATCACAATCACACATTCAACACAGTAGACACCAGATTTTTTACGTGGAAACCCTAAAAAGGAAAAACCACGGTGGGTGTTATCCCACAAAAGTATATAAGTTACAGCAATACTGAAAAATAGAGGCTCACTGCCCAAATTGCTCACTGCAAAGAAAGGCTCGCTTCCTATGGGTGGCTCATTGCCAAAGGGAGGCTCACTGCCAAAAGGTTGAACTGAGATAACAACATCTACTTCATGCCAAGGTTCAGTTCCATTAAAGCACAAACACCTCTTCTCTGCTCTGCTACCTTACTTCACTTTATCTTCACATCTTCTCACTTGGATACATTTTCACGACTCAATTACAAGTATTTATACACTTCATCAACCTTGGAATGATCATCAAGGTCAGCATTACAATCATCAACTGTTGGAACAATCTCCAAGGTCGGCATTACAAACATACATAAAATAGGTCTAGACCTAATACAAATTTAACTAAGGAAAAGATGTAAGAATGTATGCGGATCATGCCATGCCTTAGTTGGGACTCAAACACAATCTTCCACGCTACAACATGCTATCACAATCTTCAATGCATCTCCGCAAAAGATGAATTCAACCAAGTCGGCCAAGACTAATGTTAACACAAGTATTCTCAAGAACATGCTTCATGCACGATCTGAATTACACCTTGCAAACCAATCTGAATGTAGGAGCATGATTAGGAGACATCCACAAGCACATTGTAATCAACAGGAACAACTGCACAATCTCTAATCACTCTATCAATAAGATTCTTCAAAATAGAGTACAGGAGCAACACTGTCATCCACTGTCATGAGTAAAAGATAGCTTGCGGACCACCAAATCACAAACCATTGCATTTGAAGGCACTTAACATCACTACTGACTTAATTCCAGAACTGAAGACCAAAATACTTCAATGCGAAGGAATGCTGAGCAAAACACTTTCTCCCTGTCACCACCAAGCATACAGAAAAAGTTGTTTTCACTCTGGTGAACATAACTCACTCAATTCTTCATACTAGAGGCTCAAACTTAGAATATAACACCTTCAAACAGGCTTCTAAATAACTTCCAATCCGCATGCAAAGATATTTATTCTACAGGAAATGCAGAGCATTCTTCCGGACTGTTCTTCTGCATGTAATGCATTGTTTCTACAACACATTTATTATCACCGGATGGGCTAATTTTCTCAATATCCTCAACAAAGTAAGAGCACAGTTGAGACCATGACAACACAGATATGTTGACATCAATGACAACAATGATGAGGCACATACTTGCAACAGAAGTCACATAGTACAAGGTCTAGTCAGACCAATACTCTAAAGATAGTGCCACTTGGGAAGATTATAATGATTTCTATCAAAAATTTCCACATTTATTTATGCAAACTTGATGTTTAAAATAACTTATCTTATAAAATTTTGTTTTGGAAAGAACTCAATCATCAAAGACAATTAGCTTTAAGGGGAGATATGCTACACCTCATTTTTAAGCAAACTTACTTCATCATTTTATTTCAGAAACTGCTAGTTAGAAAGAGAAATTAATAGGTTGATGTGAAGTTATGCTAGCCTAGAAAATGAGTTTATTTTACATTGTTGAATATGAAATGAATTGCTATATGATAATATATTATTGCACTTAATTGATTTATGAGATGGACTAACTACTTGTCTTGTGAATGAGGTGAATGCAAGGACAATGTTTTCCCCCTCCCAGATGAGGAGGGAGAGCATCACTGGGGACAGGGAAATAGATCGCGAGAGATAAGTGGTCAATGTGCCATCAGGGAACTCACACACTCACTTAGAGGTTATATCAATTGTCGTGTGCTTCTTGGTTTTCATGTTTTCCCTGGTCGCATTAATGATGCTTTAATTTCGTGATCATATTTTTCTTGTGTGAGGTTGTCACCCATCGCGTTGACGACTTTATTTTCCATTTTAGTATTCAAGAAGATTTTTACGCATTTGCTTATCTAGTCAACTTGAGTAGTCGACCTATCAAGTCTATCCTGTTAGTGAAATCTAAGTTGTGTAAGTCAGTATTAAAGGGTACTATCTTTGATGCTTTATGCATTGGATGCATATTTAAAAATTTAAAATGCATATCAACGCCTTTTGTTTTGCCATTGCATTTATTTATGAGCATAGTATAAACAAAGTTTATTATAATCTCTTGTTCCATTAAGTGAAAGATTTTTCAAAAAAAAAACTTAGTGGATAATATGTTGTGTGCGTCCATTGATTCCAGGAGGAGTGGAGAAGTATGGGCGGTAAGCCCATATTGCCAAAATATAGGCATGTCCACAAGGGGCCGCAAGCATTTATAGAGGAAAACCTTTAAAAAAGTAATCTGCGGGCTCCCTCTCAGAAGAGAGAACAGAAAGCAAGATTGGTGAAGTGCATCAGTGACTAAATAGCTTTATAGATGCATGTATGTGTATGGTTTTACCCTAAACTATACGGTTTAATTTTTCTATGTTTGAGGACCCACCTTGTGTGGTCAGTATGATAGCCACCTGAGTTGTAAGTTATGCAGATAAATGCATTTGTATACCTAGCACAAGCATTGAACTAATAATGTATTCTTTGTATTCATATACCTAGTGCAAGCTTGAACTAATAATGTATTCTTTGCATTCATATACCTGGCACAAGTTTTGAGTTGATAATGTATTCTTTACATTTATATACCTGGTGTAAGCTTGAACTGATAATGTATTCTTTGCAGTCATATACCCAATGCAAGTTTTGAACTGATAATGTATTCTTTGCATTCGTATACTTGGCGCAAGCATTTAATTGTTAATGTATACCTTGTATTCATATACCTATTGCAAGCATTGGACTATACTTTGTATTGGTTGTGATAGATGCATAGAACTATTAATGTATATCGGTAATGACTGTGACACTAGCTTAAACTGTCATTGTATACTTTGAATTGGCTATGATATGGCTGATAGATATATATATATTACCTTTGAAATGTCTGGGATATGGCCAATAGATATATACTAATATCTTTGTATTGACTATAATATGGCCGATAGATATATACTCATATCTTTGTATTGTCTATAATATGGCTGATAGATATATACATTTATCTTTGTGTGGCTATAATATAGCCAATAGGTATATACAGTTACCTTTGTTTTGACTGTAATATAGTAGGTAGATATTATTTTTATCCCTGTATGACTTCAAGAGCACAGAGTAGACTATACAAAGTGTTCATTAATTGTTGGACAGTTGATAAGTCCAATTTAGGCCTATTTATGAGTATCTAAAAGTTATACAAGTAGATATACATATTGTATACTCATAAATACACTTAACTTAAAATGAGAATCCTTATTATCTTGGAGAATCTCCTTGAAAACAAAACTCTAGTTTAGAGTAAACTTCAAATGAAATACAAGTATAAGTTTTCAGTTGAAATATGTTTTGTGAGTCCATCTAAGTTCTTAAGTTTGGCATAAACTTCAAGTAAATGTAGTTTTCTCTTTAGTTGAAAAGACAATGAGACCTTGGTTGATATGGACAACATGCATTATATGTGAGACTTCCATAATTGCCGATGTAGACGTATTATAAACAAACTATGAAAATTATGCATCCTATCTTCAGGGAGAAGTTACAAATACTCAAGGGGAGACTAAACCACTTCTTTATTATGTAAAGATTACCTTATTTCAAGTCAACTTGAATAATCCTCAAGCATGAAAAGAAGGTTGACTAAACATTGAGTAGTTGATAGTTGTCAAAGACCTGAGATTGCGAGAATGCAAAGAGGGGCTCAATGCATGATTTTAAGTCAACCAGATTTATATCCTATAATCATCTAGTCGACCTTTAGTAGAAAGAATACCGGTGATGTCAATTAGACAGTTATAGGGTAATAATCATTAATTTATCATTAATATGTGTATAACTGATAAGAATATAAGAATGTTTGTGTCCAAGTCAAGAAAGAGGTGTGTGAACAGTTGACTCATTTATTTTCAAACTTTGGCCAAAGTAATGCAAAATCACTACTTGCATTGTCAGTTCACCATGTCCTTGTTTGCATGAACAATTAGATTGGTTGTATATAGATAGAGATAGACTAGAAGTTGTATAACCGATTGTTTTTGCTAGGACACCACACTAGTTCTTAGATGGCACGTTGAATCTTGTTGATTTCCACTATCTATACCCTCGCGAAGGGTAGGGCCACTTCCAATAGGAAGGTGAGTGGGGGACCGTTGGTCTGTGGTTGGAGGTAAAGCACTCAAGTGATGCTCTCCCTCCTATAGTTGAATTGTCAGAGACTTGTGATATAGATTAAATTACTTCATTTATACATGTAACTGTTATAAAGTTGTAAGTCACAAGTAATGCAACCTTCAGTTATTGTACTAGACAATCATTATGTAATCATAAATGCACTTGCTTTATTCCTTATGATACAAAAAAATAATATGGTGAATTTATCAATTATTTGCATTTACTTTTTAAAATGTTTTCATTACATTCAGATTGGGATGTTACAATCATGGACTGTATAGATAAATGAACTAAGCCTTTCTAACATAAGAGGATAAGCATTAATCAATTGCTAAGGTATTTGATTTTTTTAGTTGGTTTCAAGGGGCTAGATGAATAGAGTGAGGAATCCAAAAATCAAATGCAAAATGTTAAGCGAGTATGATACTTTAATGGTATTTGAATTATTAAGATGTATTTGTCAAAATACAAATGTATTGTATTGTTGTTGCCAATGTACAATGTATTGTTGTTGCCAATGTACAATGTATTGTATTGTTGTTGCCAATGTAACCTATAACAAGGCCCAAATAGTATTTAAATGTTGCCTTTGATTTTATGTTGACATAATACATGTTTATTGTGTGTTTGTCAATACAATTCTTTTTATTTATGTTTTATAAAATTAGTTTACATCAACAATTTTATTATCTACATACCAATTTAAGATGTACTTGTAAATCTTTAGTTGGATGGATGTTGGAGTCTTGTAGCATTGTTGGTGCAAACGTACAATGGTAAACAATGTGCTAAGAGTTGATATAAAGTTAATTATGAGAAATGTATTTATCACTGGTTTTGAAATGTGTATAAAAATTGATACAATGTTTTTTAAGATTTTATTAACACTACAACAAAGCCCAAATAGTATCCAATGGTCGCAAGCAAGTTTCAAATGATGCCTTTAATTTTATGTTGACGTAACATGTGTTTTTAGTGAATTTGTTAATAGAATTTTTTTTTATTTGTGTTTTATAAAATCTATTTGCATTAACAGTTTTATTATTTGTATACTATATTTTGTATATAGTTATGCAATTGTAATTTAAGATGTATATGTCAAGCTTCAATTGTATGGATGTTAGAGTGTTATAGAACATTGGATATACATCAATACTGTATCGTTGGTACAAACACATAGTGTTTTTTAAGATTTCATTTAAGTTATAACAAGGCCTAGATACTGTGTATTGGGCATGAGCAAGTTTTAATTGATGAATTTGTCACTGAAATTCTGTAATTGTTCTTGTTTATAATTTATTTTTTGAACTATATAGTATATTCTTATATTGTTATGGAATTTCAACTTAAGATCTTTTTTGTCTATTTTTTGTTCAATGCACATTAGTAGTAAATATTATCAGCTGCTATTTGCTTGTATTACAGAGCAATCAACAATATGAAGCAAATGTGCCAAATATTGCAGGTTGCAGACATAATGAAATTGAATCAATAGAAAGGCATAATTTAGATTTTGTAACACATTGACAATATATTATTTGCAAATTGTTCAACAAACTAGTGTATTCAAGAATGTAGTATGTGTAATTTGAGAGCATTTAAATGCAAAAGCATTAAAAGGTGAGTGAACAACTTAGATGACAAAATATCAATGCATCAAAATGAAAGTTACACTTTGATACATAGAATATGCTTGTGCGAAATGTAAGCACATAACAGAATAGGGGGGCTTGAATAGCCAAAGTATTGAAAAGGAGGGGAGCAAAGTGTTGAATTAATTGATAAACTCAATATCAGTTAGGTGGACATAGAAATTGTATATATGTAACAATATCAACCAATTTTGAATAGTGTGATTGTTTGTAAATAGGTTGTAGTCTAATATAACAAATTATAAAGTGTCGAAAGCCAAAGATGCATTTTCTGGGAAGGCTGTGGTTAGAGTGACATAAAAGCCAATTAATATAAATTTATTTGTTGTTGATTTTATTTTCCACTTGGTGCCTACAATATATGCACAAAAAATGTTGTATGTTATATGTAGAAAGTGTGTACTCAATTTGTCAAATGTGATGTTTATAAAAGACAATAAAAGACATTGATGTGTTGAAGAGATAGATTTTGTTACCTTGAAGAAAGATTCTCCATTGTTCTATATCAATGTGAATTGCACTCTTGCAGCAAAGCCTGCATGACAGGGAAAACACCCTCAATATTGATGTAGGTAAGATCCATAGGTCAATCTTGAAAAACCACCAGGATTCAGTAATTCTTGTTCCAAGTTAAAAATACTTTCTTAACAATAGACTAATAATCTATTCTGTGAAAACAAAAAAGCATATGATAATCCAAATGAGCAGCTTACAAAGTTCCATGCTCTGGATTGATGAAGTGGCAACCATTTTTATTTTAGAACAGTATTATTTAATCATAGCAATTTGTTCAAGAGCGGTATTTATTTTACTTGGATCAATATTGAGGGTGTTTTATGTATGCATGAAATTTTAGTTTAACATGTCATGAATCCAACTGAACCAAGGACAACAAGGCCATGATAACAATCACTATTGATTTCAATTGTCGCACTTCAATGAAGTTTGTCTAGAATTGATCAATGCCAAGTGTTGGAGAGTAAGGAGGAAGTGTTAATGTTAAACTAAGAATAGATTGGAAAATAATGTCATAGATGGTGAGGGATCTATGTAACTGCTATCAATGGCACCATGTTAGATTGGTTGTAAATAGAAGGTGAGGGATCTATGAAGCTACTAAAGTTGAAAATCATTTCTTTTATGTTGGGATTTAAAAAATACAATTTTCCTGTTCATGGGCTAGCTAGTGCTGTGAATAGTAAGTGTGAAAATTAATTAAATGGATTAAATTTTATCAGATTTCAAAAATGAATGGGAAGTGGTAATTGATGGTGTTGGCGTGAAGGCATCAATGTGTAATTGAATTTATTGGTGCAAATGCTTTTGTTCACTGGTCTAACTTTTGTCTATTTTTTGTTTCCATTGACCGTGGAAAGAATCTGTGTTTATAGGTAATGATGCCCAACCATCTATAAGAATGTATATAATGGCCAACTTTGTACATGGGTTTTATTTTGTGCGTTTATGTTTTGCAATACCTGGAATGCATTTTTTGTATTGACTATGTATGGTTTCCATTCTATGTCTATTGTTATTTCAAGGAAAGAGTGAATTCAATGCATTGATTTTGCATTGATTTGTTATGAATGCATTGTGCACATTGACTAGGCATAGTTTTTTTTTTCTATTAGCAAACATCTTGCATATTTTTTGTTTTGTGTGTTCAGCAAAATTGTTTTACAATGTTTGGAATGCATTTTTTGTAGGGAGTGTAAAATGGGAGTGTTATGCATAATAAGGATTGAGTGCTGGCAAGATATAATTTTTTTGTGTAAATAGAGAAGTTTCAAATTAGAATAGAACACAACATGAACTAAAAAAATCAAGTTCATGTCATGCACTATGAAAATTGTACTAACTGGAACATAAATCATCTTTGTATTTGCAATCATGTGTGTTTTGCAAATTAGAATTAATTATGATGGTGAAGAAAAATTTCTAGTTACATACCTGATTTGGACACTACAAGCAAGATATCAAATGGTCAGAATGGAAACTATATACAGGTAGTACAAAAAAAGCATTCTAAACATTGCAAAATAGTTTAATTAAGTTTGGTTATTTATCTAGTGCATTTTTTTGGTAAGTTCATATGGAGCAACTGGCATAATTAATTTATGTGGACGTGAAAACGGGATGGGAAACACATTTGGGTAAAGGTTGTAGATTGCAATGACATGTACATAGAGTACAAGAAATGGAAACTATACTCAGTTAATGCATATAGTGCATTTATAACAATACATTGTCGTGGACATGGGGAGCATCTTGCATTTGGCACTTCCTAGCCAAAAGCAATATGACCAAAGACCTCCAATAAATTGGCAAAATATTAATGTAACCTAGGTACAATTATAATACATCTAATTTATAAATATACAATATGAATATTATGTATATCGATACATACAAATTTCCTACCTGATTTACGATTTAGCCTAGAGACTATAAACAAGATATCGAACACTGATAATGATAATTACACATAGCCAATACAAAAAAATGCATCCCAAACATTGCAATACAAATATCCTGAACACCCAAAACAAAAACTATGATGGGGAATAAAATTTCCTATTACATACCTAATTTACGATTCAGCGTTGACACTACAAACAAGATATCGAATACAGTGAATGCAAACCACAAACAATCAATACAAAAAAAGCATCCCAAACATTGCAAACAACTATCCTGAACAAACAAAGAAAAAACCATGCAGACAATTTTCCATCGCATACATTATTTTTTTATTTTTTCCTGGAAGCAAACAGTGCAAATAAAACATACAACACAAGAAATGGAAAATATGTCCAATTGATGCAAATAATGCATTCATAACAAATCAATGCAAAATCAACGCATTGAATTCGCTTGTTTCTTGAAATGACATTAATTCATTACCTCTGTTTGCATATTGTTACGTTTACATGAGTGGATGGACATCATTGTATTTGAAAATAATCTCTCCATCATTTTTTAGATCAACTACAATTTATCCCATTTATTTCATTCTTCCACTTGCTATTCACAATATCAACCAACTTGTGAATTTAAAATTGACATGCACCAAACTATAACATAAGACAAATAATTTTTAAATTTAACATTCTTTTTAATAGGATAGTTTTTTATTAATTAACTATTGTTAGCCCCAAGCCCCATTAGTCCTAGCCTCTCAAAGACATATAAAGCGCCATGATTGTGTCATTGAAAGTCACTTGATAGAGCCCTCACCTTCCATGACATTATTTTGAAATTTATAGTCAGTTGAGGATAATCACTTCCTCCTTACTGTTGCACACATGCATTGAACAACCATAGCTATTGATTGAAACATATGGCAAACAAATATTATTGCAAACTTGAGTACAACCAATAAGCATTAAATTGGCTCAATTAGGCACAAGGACAAAAGGAACATGATCTTTTATACAATATTCAATGTCTTCCTTGACAAATTGTGACTTATTTTTTACGCTTGATGATATGCCACCCAACATTAGTAACATCATCTTGAAAACAAGCAGATATAGGAGATGCTAACTCCAACAAAGGGATATTAGAAGGGTCATTGCTATGATTAAACTTATTTGACACAGCAAAAGACCTTCATTGAAGACTACAAGAAGTGAATTCAAAAATTAGAAACGAGAAATAAACTAATTAAATTTGTCAGTGTTCACTTGCTATTCACAATATCAACCATCCTACGACCTCAAAATTGGTATGCACTAAACTGTAACACAAGACATGATTTTTAAATTTAACATGTACGAGGAGCAGGATCTTTTATATAGTATTTGATGTTAATATAGAAATGATATTTGTCTTAATAGATTTTTGGTACTTATACTCCTCTATTGTTTTGTATTGTTTTAAGTTATCCTAGAGTAATACATGTGCCTACTCACATGTCATTGTTACTCGAACAACCAAAGCAATGTCTATCTAGAAAAATGTAATCTCTAATTTGCATTGGTGAAAAGGCAACACATCCAGTGACATTGACACTTTTAGATATTGTGGACATAAGTCATCATTATTTCTAGATTAAGATGTTTTAGATGAAGGCATAATTGAATATTATACAAATGATCCTGTTGCACGGTGTTTGCAGTGGAACGGCATGTTTTTGCATTCTAATATACTTATCACATTAGAAGACAATTAATCTCAAGTAATTATAATATTTAGCAAATGATGTTATCATTGGTTGCATCATCCTATAGGGTGTCAGGTAATGGATAGAAAGAGACAGACAATAATACAAAGGCTACAGCTTCTACAACTCATAATTACTCACCTTTCGACTACCGTGTGACTGGAAGGTAAGGATGCATTTGAATCCTTTCTTGCTTTGCAATAAAGATAGATAGAGATCGAGTATTTAAGGTTTAAAAGGATAAGGCTAAAGTCCAAAATTGTGTTAAAAACAATAAATAACATAGTTTCTATAATTGTATATATGAAGGCTTTCCTTTTTATGTAGTGTGGAGAAGAGCCTTGTCCTATAGATCATTGGGTTGTACTTTGCAACAATGATCAACAGATCTTAAAACTATAGTAGAATTTGGAGGTGAGATTTTAAATATAATTTTTACCTATACATTGTGATTTTATTAAATACATTACATGCTGTAAATTAATTAAATCTATGAAATGGTATCAAGACATATAAAAGAGGGGATCTCATGTGTTTGGTTTTGAGCGTAGGGCATGGTGTAATATCCCGCTTAGGGAATTCTCTAAAATTCTGAATGCTCTGATACAAATGTGATGACCCTCCTATCCCTTATGATATCTTTTGTGCAACTGTTGATTGATATTTTGTGTTCTTTTGAGGTTTTCTTGTTTTTTTGTATTTTTTGAATAATATAGAAGAAAATGTAATGCATGGGAAATGGTATATATATAAATAAGAAATGAACTTAGCTGACTCAAATCTGAAGCATGCATTAAATATATTGAAATCAGATTATTTTTTATTCTTTTCAATAACAAAAGTAATTATTCATACCCGGAAGCCATGCTTGCAATGTCACAAATTTCTGGAAATGAATGGCAACCATTAATGAAACCCTTGTTGATGAAATATAGCAACAAATTTAGATTTCTCCACCAAACTTAAACACTAATCTTCATGCATTCACCTAGCCACCCATACTAGAGAGGATCTAAGCACAAAACACAAGGCATTTTGGCCTTGAGAATAAAATATGGAGCTGCTGGGTTGTACGGTTGTTGCAGGTACAATAGTAAAGCCTAGGGTTGTGTGCTAATATTGATAAAAAATGCATCCATCAATCAATCTTCCCTTCACAATAATTTCTGATTCAAACCCTCAATAAATTCTTCAACAAAACTTGCAAAAACTTCACAAATTAGATCAAATATGATTGTAGGATGAAGCCAATCAGACATGCAACCTTCAGCTAATATTCCACAACCTTAGGAATGCTGGAGCAATGAAGTAGCAACGCTCTCCATGGCCAAAATGTGTAGAAACCCTCATTTCTTCTCTCCCAATGCCAAGAACTCATAAATGACAAATGAAGAATGATCAAAGAATGAATGAATTTCAAAATATATATGCCCTCAAGTGAAACACGATTCCCAATGTGAAATAAATCATTAAAATATAACATGAGATTGCTTTTGTTGTGCTTTTTATATTTCTCCATAATTGAGGTGCTCAAACTTTATATTATAATTGACTTTAAATATAATAATGGGTCCCTTTATAATATAAAGTCAACAAGCCATTATAACATGTACTTTAAATAATTAATTATTATTAAATATATACTTTAATAATAATTAAAAATATCATATCTTCCTCATACGACATCATTTTTTCATCCCGTCTGAGCCAGGAGATCGAGCACTACATCCACTGCACATCTAGATGCCTTACTAAAAATAGTAAGGTGGGTCTCTAATATCCAACTAACTTACTATAAATAGTAAGTATATGCAAATAAAGCCATAAACCCCTGAATATCAATTGCCTTAGAACATATGAAGGATCTGGAGATGGAAACACAGATAACTGCCCTCTGGAGAGCCAAATAACTCCACAACAGGATCCTCTAAACATTAATATTAGCCTAAAAGGACCCAGTGATAGGCTAAATCCTCCAACTTTGATGCTCACAAAAATGGGGACATTACAGTCTGCCCTCCCTGAAATTGCTTGACCCCAAGCAATCTCCACTGTAAAGAAACTCCACTCCACCGGAGGTCCAAAGGAAGACTGTGAAATGTCCCACACATAAACACAACTCTATAGTACCAGCATATACTCAACTATGCCAAGATAGATGTCAGACCATCTGTCCATCTCATGCGCACAAGAAAAGTGCATTAGAAACAAATCATGTACATGTGAATCAATAGTGAAACTGTAAGCAATCCACACCATGTACACATTGCAATACTCATCAGTGAACTCTAATTGGAACCCCGATGCACAAGAAGGATCCACAACACACGGTAGCGTGTCCAATAATATATTCCTAGATCCCAAATCCAAAATGGAAGTCTGCCGTGTCTGATATCCTCCAACTTCCTCTGCGCAAATCTAATCCCAACTTCACCATGCTGAAAATGGTGAAGCAACCCGTTGGGACCCATCCAAACTGCAGTACCAACCCTGTCACCACCTGGATCCCAATACAATATGAACTCACATCCATCTGTCATGCAGAGATATGAACATTCGGAAGCATATGCTACACCAAATCCCTCTCTATCCTCTGCTAAACCCTCATGGATGTGATAACTAACCAATCCATTATGCCTGCCAACACTGCAACCTCTCTGAAGCCATGTCTCCATTGGAAATTTTCATGCCAAAGGGGCTACAGACTCTGACTGGTACACATTTGCATGATGGTAGTCTGATCTCTAAATCTGCAAGTAACCCTCTGAAAATAACACAGTCGAACAACTGCAATCTCTAGTCCCATCTTCTGTAGATGGTAACAGTGCATCCCACAATGGATGGTATAAACCTTGAGTCAATCCACATTGACACATCATCAAATCCTTCATGTGTGAACTAAAGGAGAAGTGATGAATACTCCTAACTATGCAGTCGAGATAAAAAGTCTCAACCTCTGTCAAATGATGACCATCAAAGTCTTAGGGAACACCCTCCACATCAGACTCATCACTCACGACACTAGAATCAGAATATGGCTCATGTCTCAGATCCTGAATGGTTAATTGGGTAGGCACTATGGCAACCCTCTCAGCAAACCCAATAGCAAAATCCTTGTCATGAAGCAAATGGAGGTATTCTAATTTTATTGCCTCCAATGCACTCCTGATAAAACGTAAACTGTGAATAGGAGTACCCGTAGAGACCCCATCCTGTCTCTCCTGAAATTCTATGCAACAAAGGAGGTACTCCACATACTTATCTATGTAGTCAAAGCGAGATAATGTTGAATCAATGTTCTCTCCTGTAACCTTCAGTTGATCTCTCCAACTCTATGGCTCAACAAGTTGTTGATCAAAATTAGTTGCATGGGATGAAACAACTGATTTGCTTCTAGGAGAAGGAAACAAATCAACACGAGAGCCCATCTCCCAACCAAATGATGCTCTAAATATCTCCTGTGAAGATGATGGAGTAGTGTCAAGAACTGTCACACAACTCTCAGTAGAACCCACCACTGAAACACAAGAGCTATTAGTAATCTGACCCACATCACCTGTCATGGGACTAACCTGAGGAGAACTAGGTGTAACAAGAGGTTATCTACAAATCTCCACTACTGCACTCATCCCATCGAAATCAACTGCACCAACATTTGTGATGGATGTAACCACATCCTCAACCTGCTTACAAGCATAATTTGTGGGTATATGCTCCTCACCAACTACTGCCATGGAAACCTGAACTGTATCTAAAAGTGGTGAAGACTGTGCTAGTCTCAATGCCATGGTAAGCTCCTCAACCTATGACTGTGACTCCTGAAGGGCCAATTGGGTGCTCTTCAACGAGTCCATGGTCACCTCAAGCTCATGAGTGACCTCATCAACCTCCTCTTCCTTTCCCTTTAATGCATCATAACAAATGCAATCCCACTCGAGAAGATAATCTCTGTCGGCAAGTAGCTGTAGGTAATTTTGTTTCATTATTCCAATTGCTTCTCGGAGTGCGTGAATCTTTGCAAGGGAAAGGCTACTATCATAGTGCCCATCTGACACAGGAGTACTCTAACCCTGAGTAGCCAACTATTTAGGTGGAAAATTGGATTTGTTAATGTTTTAGTGTTTTGATGTTTAAATCTGCCTTTCCACTTAACATTCAAGGATCTAGGGTCGAGTGGCGAGCATTATCATACCCTAGGTCACTGTGAGATGTAGGGAAACTTGGATTAGGGAATTTAATTATCATTTTTTCTTCTCCTATGCTTAATTGACCATTAAAACCCTAATTATGCAAATATGGCAACAAATTGACGAATAACAAAAAAAGCTCTTGTAGACAGGAGTAAAATACTAAATCACAGAGTACCTATTTTTGGGGTTCTGAAGCAGAACAGTCGGGGACACTGGAGCGGGCGCCTGAGTCCAAGGTACTAGTTTCTTCACAGGATCTAGACCTCCTTCTCACACTGATCGGCCCTGTAACTTCTATTTCCTAAAACTCAGCTACGGAGGACACTAGAACAAGCATCCAAGTCCTAGAAATGCTCCAGTGTCCTACTTTTCTTCAGATCCTGAATCCTTGATGCCTACCAATCCTTCCTGCAACTTCACTTCTCCCAAATATGATACCTGTAACCTGCAATCACAAGACTTGGTTTGGGGGTTGTGGTGTTTAGAGGCTTGCCTCAGTCAAGCCCCGGAGGACACTTAAGTCTCTGAATACCGTTGTCAGATAAAGAGTGCATGCCCTCGTGAGGCAAAGGCAAAAACCAAAGGAATCAATGATGAAAACACAAATATAATGTCACCTTGTAGTGAAGATATTATGGGAGGAAGATGCTCTTCATTCCATGGTGAATGGATGCTCAAATCTGCAAACAAACACATAAACCACACAAGTCTGCTCTTGCAACACAATGAAAGCCTTGAATCACCTTGAGAACACAATAGCTTGCTAGTAATCAACTAATTGTAATCTAGTTTACAAATGAATGCCTAAACATGCTTTTATATGCAACTATAAACACTCCCGCCAAGATTTTCGTAATTCAAACTTACCGTGTCGGTAAAGGACCCAAATAACGGTCATAAACCGACACTCAAAAATTAGGGCTGCCCCAAAATAGGGCAGGACTAGGGCGTGGGTGCCCAAGTCCTCCCCCCCTATTTTGGGCTGGGTATAGCTCAAGGGGTCCTCCTAGGTCCCATTTGTCATGTTACCTAGGGCTCATTTCATCGGGATGTCAAAATATGAACTAAGATGTCCTAAATGCATGATAAAGACTCGGGAGCTAAACCTTATGAGGGAAAAGCCCCCAAGGGGATATTTTCCAATGTTACATTTAGCCCCCACTTTAATGTATGTATAAACGCGAGGCCAATACATGCATTAAAGTAAGGTCACAAACAAAATAAACACACCAAGCACGGAGAAGACATGCCAATCACATAGAAGATAGTAACAGGCACGCAAAACATGGAGAAGACAATTATAGTCACATAGAACACGGAGAAGACAGTCAATGCATAGAAGACACATCAATGCATGGAAGACAGAAATGATATCTTTTCTTTTTCTTTTTTCTCATATATATGAAATGCAAATGCAAGTGTTGGAAAGTAAACAAACCTCCCATTATACATGATACACTACTCTAGGGTGCAGGTCTCTGTAAATATGCGGTAACACACATGCAAGACACGCAAAACCTCCCAAAATGCAGGAAGCACTACCTGAGGGCGCTGGTCTTTGCATATGGGGCAACAAACACACCACACAAAACAAGCATGCCAAAACACACACATTTGAAGACACGGAGAAAACATGGCAGACAAGCGATGGAGTGTACCTATTTCTAGGTCCAACACCATCTCAGGCACATTACAGGCACACACCGATGATTGGGCTTCACCACAACAATCACTGAAGACACGCTTAAGGGTTGAGTCAGTCATAGAACCAATCCCCGCCTCCGTAGAGGACTTTTGAAAATCATAGGATGATGCAATCTGCTCTGAGAAATACACCATCCCCACCTCCGTAGAGGGCTTAAGATAAAAATGATATATGCAATATCCCATCTCCGCAAAGGGCTTACATGATTGATTGATTGATTTTAAACAAACTCAAGATGCACAATGCACTACTTTGGGGCGCAAGTCTCTGCATCTGAGGTCAAACACATTGCTAACATCTATAACAGACAGCTTACCTTATATATGCCCCCACCTTAAGGTGGTTGATATCAAGCATCGATATCAAGCACATTAAGCTAGGAAGAAAACACACAAGGGAACACCAACTTTCGCAAAGCCCATGCCCTCCGGAGGTGACATGTACTTCACGATTGCCAAATGTTCCCACAAACACATCCCTGTAAGAAACATGTTAGTGTCTACGAAATCCTGATAAACAATAACATAAATGCATATGATTAACCACACAAAGAGCCAAAGTTATACAACAAATCTGGAGTTCGAGGATAACCGTGGGGCTATAACACGAAGCTCTCCGAATCGAGTACCACCAAGGCCAGATTCCAAGACAAGCAAAGGTGCACAGAGCAGCAATATTGTTAAGGTTTGTAAATGTGACAGAAACATTATCAAATATTCACTACGTGAAAAACACGAGTGCTTCCATAGCCAAGTGTCAGATAAAATATACAACCCCATCATCATATTAGGAACTAAGTCCATTTTTTTATTGGTCTCGAAAGGGACACTAGGTCTGCATCAGTATAAATGTTTGTCATCATCCGCCCGCTAGATGGAAACACTAGAGGAAGGGAAATAATAAATAAGAGAGGAGAAACAAGTGTCTTAGGGACAGTCACGTAGGAGGGTGCCCCCAGGTCACCAACCGCAATGCTATGTCTGTAAGACACAACACACAACAATGAAATCAGAGAGAGGCAATATAGAAGAATGATGATACAATTAGAAGGTCACAACAGAGGTGGTCTCCTGGTATCCCAGACCTTACGGGAGAATCAGGAGTCATCCCAAGAGGCCTAAACAACATATAACAAATCACAGGGGAAGCACATCATGAGAGAGATAAAGGGTTAGAGATACTTACCTATAGGATCTTCGTGCTAAGTCTTGTCATCAAGAAAATCATTGTCATCTTTCCAAACATAAGGTATAATTGCCAAGTCATTGTCATTATTCTTTTGTTCATTCTTAAATGCTTCTTGGTTTGTCTCAATGTTAGGTGGAATGTGTTCTTGTTGAAGTTCATTAGTACACATATGCTCTATCCGCTTAGGTGGTGGGAGAAGCAAATTATTTTGAGTGATCTCAACATCCATTCTTGAGGGATTTAATGTGAGAGACTTCTCCTCATCCACTAGGACTACATCCTTAGTGATGTCCAAATGCCTTGAATATTCAATTAAAAGAGGGACATTAAAGGTCTTCTCTTCCTTAGTGAAATCCAAGGTGTATGGACAATCAACTAAAGGAGCAAGGTTGGTAGGATGACCCATAAAGGTTTCATGCACTATGATAGAGTTTTTATTGTTGTTAGATTAAAACTTATCATCTAACCATGGAATGTTCATTGTTGAAGGGATTTCTTCATTCACTAATGCTTCCTCTTGGCCAGGGAGAGCATCGGAATGGCAAAGTGGTGATGGCTCTTCATTTGCTAATGCTTCATCTTGGCCAGAGTGAGCATTAGAATGAAGATTTGGTGATATGATGTTAAGAGATGTGTCAATGAAATCATCCTTTTGCGTTAAAGTGTCCGAGTCATGAGGAGGAACAACCTTAGTAGAGGGATCATCACATGTTTTAGCAATCGGTGTCATAGTGGAATGTTCCATAAAGTCATCTAAGGCTTCATCTAACATCTTGAGGTCATCACTAGTATATATATTATTGATCATGAATTTAGTGAGATCATCCAATATCCAAGGGTATATTACCATGAAGCTTGTGAAGCTATCAAAATCAGCTATATAACAAAGGATTTCATATGTAGAGCACATAGAGAGATCAACGTCATAAATGTGTGCTATTTGTTCCAGGACTTCAGGATGTCTATAAGTGAATTTAGAGAAATGCTCAATGTCTACGATGTATGAAAACAACTCTTCTAAATAATTAGCCATGATATATGTTTTCAAAGCAATGCAATATCAGATTTTAAAATCTTTCCAAAAGTATGTCAAAGACAAGTGCAAAACTATATGTAAAAAAATGACCTTATATGCTTGATTTTTTGTACTTTGTCAATGCAAATGAATAAAACAAAGGATGTTGTAATGATTTTGATGAAGGGAAGAAAATTATATGTCTGATATTAGTCCAAAACAGCAATATGATCCTTCTCAACACACTCTTGATGCAAATCCAAGATAATGCCAAGTCAAAATATAGTGAAAATATGTCAAATAGACACTTTTTTCACCAAAACTCAATGCAAAAGAGCATAACAAAGGGTGTTGTGGGCAAAATGATGATGGACAGAAAATAATATCAGTAATAACATCCACTTGGTGCCAAAATACCTAACACAACACGCTTTTAGTGCCACTTAAGGTAAAACCCTAGTGAAAATATAGCAAAAATAGGCTATTTTTCACGGTTTTTCAATTCCAAGACCTAGAAAAAGGGGTGTTGTAAAGAATTTTAGGAGGTAAAACAAATAATATCAATAATATCAGTCACCTCAATCCATAAAATTGATCACAACACGCTTGGAGTGCAAACTAGGTCAAACCCTAGGGCAAAAATAGCCAAAATGTGTAGTTTTTCACCAAATTTTCACTACAAGAGCCCGATAAAGGGTGTTGTGAAGATTTTTAGGAGGGGCAGAAAATTATTACCATTATAACAGAAAATTAATGCAAAAAAACTCTTCACAACATGCCTATGGTGCAAGTTTACAGAGTTGATAAGGCCAAATTTAGTGAAAATCATTGTTTTTGAAGCCCTAGCTTTGAGATTTTGGGACAAAATGCTATACGAATGTTTTGAAGTCTGATTTATGATGAGAATTAAATACTCTCATATCTGAAAATGATTTTCAATCTTGAACATGCAAAATGCCCATGCAAATTTAATGAAAATGCATCAAAATTGCTAGTTTTTGTTAAAATTTTCTATGCAAAATTACAAATATTTTAAATCTAAATGCAAATTTACACTAAAATGCAAGACTATAGACAAATGTTAATTTGAATGAGCCTCTAAAATCAGTAGAAAAATCTAAGAAAATATTTTTCCTACTAACCCTAGATTTTGGAATTACTAGGCTATATCAAAAATTGTCAAAATTTCCACAAAACCTTAGCAATTAAATGATAAAAATACAATGCAAATTTCTGAATTTTTGTGTTTTTCTGTAGTTTATATAAGATCTGATGCAAAAATCATGAATTAGGAAAATTTAGAAAGAATCGATGCAATTTAGTATGCCAAACAATACAATTTTTTTGTATTTTCCAAATTTTTCAATTTTTTTGAATATTTCTCAATGCAATAAAATGAATGACTATATGAATGAATGAAATCAATCCAAATCTAAAGACACACACTCATCAAGTTGCAATTTAAGTCCAAAAACATGGGTTCACCAAAATGTTTAGGTGGAAAATTGGATTTGTTAATGTTTTAGTGTTTTGATGTTTAAATCTGCCTTTCCACTTAACATTCAAGGATCTAGGGTCGAGTGGCGAGAACTATCATACCCTAGGTCGATGTGAGATGTAGGGAAACTTGGATTAGGGAATTTAATTATCAATTTTCCTTCTCCTATGCTCAATTGACCATTAAAACCCTAATTATGTAAATACGGCAACAAATTGACGAATAACGGAAAAAGCTCTTGCAGACAAGAGTAAAATACCAAATCATAGAGTACCTATTTTTGGGGTTCCGAAGCAAAATAGTCAGGGACACTAGAGCAAGCGCCCAAGTCCAAGTACCAGTTTCTTCACGGGATTCAGACCTCCTTCTGCCACTGATTAGCCCTGTAACTTTTGTTTCCTAAAACTCAGCTACGGAGGACACTAGAGCGAGCGCCCAAGTCTTGGAAATGCTCTTGTGTCCTGCTTTTCTTCAGATCCTGAATCCTTGATGCCTGTCAATCCTTTCTACAACTTCACTTCCCCCGAATACGACACCTGGAACCTACAATCACAAGACTTGGTTTGGGGGTTGTGGTGTTTAGAGGCTTGCCTCAGTCAAGCCTCGGAGGACACTTAAGTCTTGGAACATCATTGTCAAATAAAGAGTGCATGCCCTTGTGAGGCAGAGGCAAAAACCAAAGGACTCAATGATGAAAACACAAATATAATGTCACCTTGTAGTGAAGATATCATGGGAGGAAGATGCTCTTCATTCCATGATGAATGGATGCTCAAATTTGCAAACAAACACATAAACCACACAAGTCTGCTCTTGCAACGCAATGAAAGCCTTGAATCACCTTAAGAACACAATAGCTTGCTAGTAATCATCTAATTGTAATCTAGTTTACAAATGAATGCTTAAACATGCTTTTATATGCAACTATAAACACTCCCGCCAAGATTTTCGTAATTCAAACTTACCGTGTCGGCAAAGGACCCAAATAACGGTCATAAACTGACACCCAAAAATTAGGGCTGCCCCAAAATAGGGCAGGACTAAGGCGCGGGCACCCAAGTCCTCCCCCCTATTTCAAGATGGGTATAGTTCAAGGGGTCCTCCTAGGTCCCATTTGTCATGTTACCAAGGGCTCATTTCATCGGGATGTCAAAATATGAACTAAGATGTCCTAAATGCATGCTAAATACTCAGGAGCTAAACCTTATGAGGGAAAAGCCCCCAAGGGGACATTTTCCAATGTTACACCAATATCTGATGAACAACATCGAAATGCTCTATGGTTGTGGCAATCATACAGTCATTCACCTTTAGTTGCCCAACCAAATGATGAGGACTCTGCAACTTAGGACTCCCATACAAGTTTGTTGATTCAAACTCTACATTGTGATATGAGGCTGTATCAACATCACTCACCTCATGATAAGTAGCATCATGTGTGCTATTATCAGTGCACACATCAACAACTAAGGTACTACTGCTATGTACCTCAAAGGATGGCTCAACTGGTAATGTAGAAATTGTTGATATAACATTATCTTCACACACTTCTACTTCCAATGTAACTGCATGTCCATCCAACTCATGATCCTGGGATTCAATGCCACTAATTGAATTTTCCAACTTGTTTCATAAGGTCTAATTTGAAAAATCAAACTCATCATGACATGAATCCACATCACACAATGCATCATTAGTACCCAATTCTTGAGTAACTTCATGTGACAACTCAATAGAAGCATCTTGCACATGTGAAGTCACTGTTGTATCATGTTGATGCAAAGTTTCATCACTGCTGTCATGAAAATCAGAACTGTTATGGGTCAAATTCACCATGCAATCCTCATTCTTGACACATGTATCTTGTGTGCCAATACTCAAGGTCTCTCCCACAACACTTTATGAACTTGCCATGACTTTTAAATCATCATTACGCTCAAGGGAAAGACTGTTGTCATAAAAATTAGACTTGTTATCATGACTGATAACAACTTCTTGAGCTTTAATAACATCAACTTTCTCTTCAAATCTCACCTTCTTTTCCTGCATTGGCTCATCCTTAACCAAATAAGGTCCCAACTTGTCTTTACACTAATCAAAGACACTGCATAGCAACACATAAGCAGCCAGAGATGTCACTTTCTCTCACTTGCGAACTGCTAGGAGAAGTGTCATGATGGGCTGAGATATACTATCAATGTTATCAACAATGGAAGTCATGATATCTCTCATGTAGTCCTAAATACATCTATCATGCCCCGAACTAATGGACTCCAAGAAGAGTCTGAATAACTGCAACACAAGATCATGCTGATCAAAATCAAGCATGGCAACGCATGATCTAACCTATGCCATTAGCTCTAAGATCTTAACCTTCCGTGCATAGGTAGCACTACCAATGTCTCCAATCCCAACCATATTGTCTACGATTAGCTGGAAAACCTCTCTTATGGTGACCCCAGTATAAGGAACCCGAGGAACTGTGATCCTCATAAACTAATTGTAGCATAGGGCAAGAGTGAGCCTAATCTCACTATCACTGTGCGTCAAGTACCTATGCTCACCCAACACTGTCACTGCAGGACCCATAGATATCTGAAGTATTGCAGAAGGTGATTGTTCTACCATACTTAAGCTTTCTTCCAGTCTTATCAAAATGCATAATGTATCATATCTGGATTGTGGAGTTTTACCAAGTTTACTACCCTATTCATGTATCATTCTTGCTAACCATTTCCAATCACCAGATACAATTTGTTTGTCACTATTTGTACCCATATTTCAAAATAGACTGGAAAATAATGTAATTGAAACTATGAATGAGTGTTGGTCACTCAGATGATTTTGATGTGAGCTCAATGAATTTTTAAATTAAACCCCAATAGGATGGCAGGAAACCGCTCTGATACCACTATAATATCCCGCTTAGGATATTCTCTAAAATTCTGAATGCTCTGATACCAATGTGATGACCCTCCTGTCCCTTATGATATCACTTGTGCAACTGTTGATTGATATTTTGTGTTCTTTTGAGGTTTTCTTGTTTTTTTGTATTTTTTTGAATAATATAGAAGAAAATGCAATGCATGGGAAATGGTATATATATAAATAAGAAATGAACTTAGCTGACTCAAATATAAAGCATGCATTAAATATATTGAAATCAGATTGTTTTTTATTCTTTTCAATAACAAAAGCAATTATTCATACCCGGAAGCCATGCTTGCAATGTCACAAATTTCTGGAAATGAATGTCAGCCATTAATGAAACCCTTGTTGATGAAATATAGCAGCAAATTCAGATTTCTCCACCAAACTTAAACACTAATCTTCATGCATTCACCTAGCCGCCCACAGTAGAGAGGATCTAAGCACAAAATATAAGGTGTTTTGGCCTTGAGAATAAAATATGGAGTTGCTGGGTTGTACGGTTGTTACAGGTGCAACAATACAACCTAGGGTTGTGTGCCAATGTTGATAAAAAATGCAGCCATCAATCAATGTGCCCTTCACAATAATTTATGATTCAAACCCTCAATAAATTCTTCAACAAAACTTGCAAAAACTTCACAAATTAGATCAAATATGATTGTAGGATGAAGTCAATCAGACATGCAACCTTTAGTTAATATTCCACAACCTCAGGAATGTCAGAGCAATGAATTAGCAACGCTCTCCATGGCCAAAATGTGCAGAAACCCTCATCTCTTTTCTCCCAATGCCAAGAATTCATAAATGACAAATGAAGAATGATCAAAGAATGAATGAATTTCAAAATATATATGCCCTCAAGTGAAGCATGATTCCCAATGTGAAATAAATCATTAAAATATAACATGAGATTGCTTTTGCCATGCTTTTTATATTTCTTCATAATTGAGGTGCTCAAACTTTATATTATAATTGACTTTAAATATAATAATGGGTCCCTTTATAATATAAAGTCACTGAGCCATTATAACATGTACTTTAAATAATTAATTATTATTAAAGATGTACTTTAATAATTATTAAAAATATCATATCTTCCTCATATGACATCATTTTTTCATCCTGTCTGAGCCAGGAGATCGAGAACCGCATCCACTGCACATCCAGATGCCTTACTAAAAATAGTAAGGTGGGTCTCTAATGTCCAACTGACTAACTATAAATAGTAAGTATATGCAAATAAAGCCATAAATCCATGAATATCAATTGCCTTAGAACATATGAAGGATCTGGAGATGGAAACATAGACAACTGCCCTCTGGAGAGCCAAATAACTCCACAACAAGATCCTCTAAACACTGGTATTAGCCTACAAGGACCCAGTGATAGGCTAAATCCTACAACTCTGATGCTCACGAAAATGGAAACATTGCACATGGATGCTTTAAGTACTTGATATAACTGTCCTAGAACAAGCAACATTTCTGTTCCAAAGGTCCTATACCAACATCACTTGCACGATATTCAAATATATGCTTTTTCCTTGAAACAGATCATTCTGTTCACAACATCTAAAAGTGTCAATGCTATTGGGTATCTTACTTCCTAACCAATGTTCAAATTAGAACAAAACTAAATATTAACTGAAATAATCAAGTTCCTCTGATCTCCTATGAAAATTGTAGAAACTGGAACATAAGTCAACTTTGTATATGCAAAATATGATGGGGAACAAAATTTCCTGTTACATTCCTGATTTACGATTCATTGTAGACACTACAAACAAGGTACTAAACACAGGGAATGAAAAAACACAGTCAATACAAAAAATATCCATCCCAAACATTGCAAAACAATTATCCTGAACGTGCACAAAACAAAAACTATGTAGGTAGTTTGCTATTGCATACCTTATTTTTATGTTTACCTAGAAGCAAACACTGCAAACAAAACATACGACACAGGAAATGAAAACTATGTGCAGTTGGTGTATACAATCATGATCTTTTCTACAACATTTAATGCCTTCCTTAACAAATAGAGACTTATTTCTAATGCTTAATTATATGCCACCCAGCATTAGCGACATCTTGAAAAGAAGCAACTCTAGGAGATGCTAACTCTAACAAAGGAATATTAAAAGGGTTTGGTATGATTAAACTTATCTGACACGGTGAAAGAGCTTCATTGAAGACTATAAGAAGTGGATTTAAAAATTGGGAAATGAGGAAGAAACTGATTAAATTTGTCAACGTTCTTTTTGCATGATAACACACATCCTAGACAAGCAGCTATTCATTGATCAAGGGAGAAGTATCTTTGTGTCTCTGCTTTTGTTGGTTTGGATAAATTGGATTTTGGTTGGATTCGAGGTGCATGTTGTTGTGTCTATGATTAAAAAATGTAGATGGATAAATTTTTTGTGGGGATTTTCTATACCCACAATTTTAGATGGGTACATTTGTGTATAATATAGCTATCTAAGTACTGGTAGCCATATCACTAGACCTCTAGGTAACCATGGTCGTAGGAGTAAAGAGCATTTGTTAAATATTATAGGCATGTATCATTTTAAAAAACTTTTTTACAGAAAAAGCATGCATGCATGCTAAGTCTCGCTTGTTGACCTTGACATACTTGTTGGGAAGAGAATATTGATCCTTGTATAGTTGCTACTTCAATGCATTGGTCAAGATAAACACCTTGCATCTGGCATATTCATCACGAACAACATAGAATTACCACCACAAGATTCTAAAATTTTCTCCTGTTGATGTCCATGTCAATAAAAACTATATATAGATGCGACCATTTATAAAATCTTATTGACATTGATATATAAGCAATTCAAACCATGCTCTGTACATTACACTATACCGATATTCATTTTCTTTTGTTAACAATAAGTTGTTCAAGAACTGTATTCAAAGAATATGTTGAGGCACAACATCAATGGACAATCGATTGTCAGCCTCAAGCCACACTAATTTTAGCCATGGCTAATCAATACACTCTAAAGTGCTTGATTATTTGCTTCAGAAAATAAAGACAAGTTTTTTATGCTTGATCATATGCCAAAAAATAGTTAGCTTTAGGAGATATCAGGTCTAACAAACAAGTATTAAAATCACAACTCATATGATGAAAGTTAGCTAACACAGTGAAACAGGAGCATTGAAGACCATGATAAATGGATTTGTAATGTCGAAACAAGCAACAAGGAAAATATAGGTTGGGCTCAACGGAGAATGGCCAAGCAATTTTATTCATATGGAAGGGTTGTAAAAATTGACGAGAATGCATTCTTGTGAATAGGGCACCCCCAATCGACTGACCATCTTAACTATAACAAAATAGACATATAGTTTATTTACATAAGATACAAGTTGAATCATAGCGAGGGTAGACATATGTTGTTTGCTAGCATCATTGAAGACTACAAGAAGTGGATTTCAAAAGTGGGAACGAGGAAAATGAATATTAGCAATTAGGAATAGAAAAGCATACAAAGACACTTCACCTAAATAAAAAAAGTTTTACAAATTGACAAGAACAGATTCTTGTTCATAAAGTAGCCCCTAATCAAGTGACCCTCTTGTCTATAACAAAATATACATTTAGGAAAGATACGAGTTGAATTAGTCAAGCAAAAATTAAAATAGCTCCAATTCAATGCAAGCACATACACACTTAAACTAGCAACTTCACCAGTGTTTTTTTTGTACTACAACACACAATCTAGAAAGCATGTATTTTTGTGTCTCTATTATTGTGGGTTTGTTTTCAATGCCTTTTAGTTGGATTTGATGTGCACGTTGTTGTGTCTAGGATTAAACAATGTAGATGCAAAAAAATTGTTGCGTTTTTCTATATCTGCAATTTTGGGTGAGTGCATTTGTATATGATATTCCTATGTGAGTGGTTGCAACCACACTACTAGTGCTTTAGGAAATCATGGAAGTACGATTAAAGTGCATTTGTTATGTGTGTGTGTGTGGATAACACAATTTCCTTTTGTGTGCAGGCAATCACCGGTGAGTATTTAAAGTTCGAAACAACAAGGGCAGGCTCCAAAATTATCAACTTAGTTAAGTTTGGTTATTTTCTTAGCATGTTTATATGATGGAAAAGTGATTAAGATAGTAGTTGACACATGTCTTCTAGAAGAGCTTGTGTATGGGATTGAATTGTCCCTAAAATGGAAAACTGAAATTAATAGTTGAAGAAGTGCTTGGGGGCTAATGCATATTCTAATTTTTGAAGGCATGACAAGAGACTTTAATTCAACATAATTCAACATGGAAGCCTCACAAACAATTGGAAAAATCAAATATCCTGAAGGTTGAGAGATGAGAAGTCATCGTAATTGCATATGCAAATAGTCCATCCAGCTGGAAAAGGCAATTGCATGTATCCCTTGCAACAACCAGGTTCCAAAACAACAAATTATGATCAACCACATTTGAAACCGTATTGAGAACAACATATGAAAAGAACATGTCATAAATCATCCAATACAACGTACAATTGTACCACAAAATGAAAAAAATTATTTTTCTAAGAATAGAAGGCAAAAACTGTTCAGAAGAAGTATTTTCAATAAATAGTGTATTGGCTCTAAACAAATTAATTTATTTAAAAATAGTTTTTTGAACAAAGTACTAGAAAACAGAGTATGATTGTACATGTCTATAGCATCTGTTGATTATTCTATGGTGCAAATTGTGTTCATTGCAACATTGCTCTGGGTCAATGCAAATTGTGGTTTTGCAATAAGTCTACATCAAGAGACAACATCAATATTGATGCAAGCAAAGTGAAATGTGAATCTGATCAAATTGCTACTATGTAATAATGTTGATTGCAAAGTAAAACTACCTGCCTAGCAAAACCCTGTTAATTTATTTTGCAGAGTGTTGTTTGTAAAGCTACAACGAACTACTAATAATAGCTGCAAAAAAATAGAGCTCCTTTTAGACCAACTATCAAATTTTTGGAAACATAATAAAAAAATATTAGTTATGAAGAAAATTAGGATTTGAATCAACTATCAAAATAAATAAAAATTTACAGGGTGTTGTTAGACAAGTGTTCTTATTTTAGAAGAATCATTATTACTAAAGATACAAGAAAGTAGCAGATGTTAGAAACACAAAGCAAACCAAAAACAATGGGTTATACCCTTAAATCTCCTCCATTCACTTGTCTTCTTGATAAGGTGGAGGAAATTCATGCACCCAATGAAAAATCCTAGCTTTACCCAATATAAACCAATGTGGATTGCTCAATCTAATACCGGCATAGTGGAAACTTAATGTTTTAGATGCAAATTGGATATGGAATTGGCTATAATTTTGGTTATAGATGTGAGAATTTTTGGAGCATAAGGATGGTATATCAAGCTTGTGTAGTGTTTTTAGGAGAGGCTCTTATTTATAGATTTTTGAGGATTTCTAGATCAATGGTGGAGGTTTAAAGGTGAGATCCAAGGGTGGAGATTCTAGAGTGAAATCAAGGGCTAGGATTTCATCGACAAAGATGAAGGGCTCCTATTATTTTAGAATTTTAAATTCAACCTTGGGAAGGCTTTACATTTATGAAGATGGAGACATGTGAATGAATTTAAAATTCATTTTAATGTGTGAGTGGGATGAGAAGTGACAAATGCATGAATTTGGAAAGGTGAGGTGGAGACATGTGTGAGCTTTATTAATTAAATAATGCTCTTTCATAGATTAGGAAAGATGAGGCGGAGACACATGTGACTCCCATTAATTAAATAATATTAATTATTTAATCAATTATGGAGAGATGGGATAATGAGATATTAGGTTAGTTGATTAAGTGATTAACTTAATTAATATGGCTAGTGGAAATTAGGAGGTGGATTAATTAGTGGCTTAAATCAATTAAGTAGAGGTTTACTTAATTAATTTGGTTATAGGAGCTATGTAGGGCAGGGTAGCTAATTAAAGAAATGATATTTATTTAATTATCCTAGGTCTAGTTATAAGCTAGGTGGATTAATTAAATAAATGGACTTTATTTAATTAATTTAGGTTAGTGACAAAGGATGGGATAATTAATTAAATAATTTGAAATATTTATTTGATTAATTAGGATAGGTGAGAGTAATTAATTAAATTTAAATTATTTAATTAATTACAGGTAAGTGATTAGGGGGATTGACAAATTAATTAAATACATTGATTTATTTAATTAATTATGGCAAACTGGATAAGTTAGCATGACAAGAGATGCAGGAAAATGGCCGTATAAGGTTTGTCATTTTTAGGTGTCTACATTTTTCCCCTCTTTGATATGATGTTGCGATTGTACGAGAGTGACATCATGTTAAAGAAAATTTGCCCTGACCAACCGAGAGGAATGAGGAACGAGTGAGATATGCCCCCTCAAGAGATCAGACAGAAAAAAATATTTTTTTCGGGTGAACTCTCAAAAAGAAGAAAATGGTAGATAAGATGGGATGCGAGAGGGAAAATGGGATCCAAAGAAGAAAAAATAGGGGAAAACAGATATGGTATGAAGTTATGGGTGAAAGATTAGGGTTGGGCTAAAAAACAAGTTTAGGGCTTAGGTGGAGGCTTTAAATAGGCTAGGGGGGCATAATCCTCATTTGTACACCTAAGCTTGAGTGATTTGGAGAGAGAAGAGTGATAGAGCGTGAAAACTATGGCGGGAATTTCATGACACAAGCATCGGGCAGAGCAAATTCGAGAGTACAAGCGACCTCCGAAGGCTGACGAGTCGGTATGTGGCCTATCCCTCCTTTGTGAATTAGTTTTTCAGTATTTATGTCGCATTAAATGATGGGTAGGTTAGGGTAAACAAATGTGCTAAAGCACTTGCTTAGTGCATTTGGGTTAGGTGTAGCACTTAAGATAGAGTGGTTAGTGCTTTCTCTCTGGTTTAGCATCTCTGTTGCGGAGTAACGCATTTGTCACACTAAAAAATGGCCAGTTAGTTAGGGTGGTTTAGTGCATGCATCCTGATTTGGCACTTATGTGGTGTAGGGTAGCACCTACGTGTCGTTCAACGCATGAGCTAAGGGGATAAGCGCTTGCGCGCCTATCAACACCAACATGGGAGAAAATAGCACCTAAGAGCCTATCAACACTAGCACGGGATGGCTTAGCACTTCTGCATAGTTTGTGTAAAAAAGGCTAATTAAGTGGCATGATAGATGCAGGTGGAGATGTTTGCGTTGCAATCAAGGGAGAGGAGGCCACCTCCCTTACCTTTTCTGGAGAGGTTCGAACTAGGGGATGTGCTAGTGCTGGAGTGGATCAGATTGCGCCACTTGTCGTATATGCAATAGATTCAGGCCCATATGACCATGATGACAGCATTAGTAGAGAGATGGCAAAGTGATCGGTGCACTTTTCTACTTCCGACAGGGGAGATTAGTGTATGCGTGGGGTTCATGTGTGTTAGCCCATCTATATCATGATATGCACCTGGTTATTTATAGATGATGGGCTAGTCTGGGATGCAGAGTCACTCTTCTCCATGTGTGGGCTTGGGAGCACATAGTGTTTACACGACCAGTATGTGTGTATGTCATGACAGTGAGGCAACCATATGTGTATCTGTATGCATGAGTGTTACAATATCATCGACTGGGGGTCATGAGGTATTGGAGGCGAGTCTTTGATGAGTTAGACTCAGTGATATGGCAACCATGGTGAGCATGCGAGAGATGACATGAAGACATGGATCATCTACCCTATGCATGACAGGGTAGATACATCATTGGAATGATGAAGCATATTATTGATCGATACATGCCTGAGCATGTATTGAGATAGTTTGGGGTGTGGCAGAAAGCCACAAATAGATGTTGTATTCCCTCAGGTGGGGAGTTCCCATTGATCCTCGCACAGTTATTGGTGCATTCGATGGATTAGTGTCATTTTAGTGGGAGTGGTGGGTAGATAGTGGGGATGGAGGAGGAGAGTGACGGGGGAGATAGTGGGGATGGAGGAGGTGGTTGAGGTGGGTTGGCTATTGGTGGGCAATGAGTTTTCCAGAGAGTGGAGGCAGTAGCAAGGGGGTCAGGAGGAGGTGGTGAGGAGGACGTGGATCCAGTAGTGTTGCATGCTGAGATTCAGAGTCTGATGCAGGAGTTGGCTAGCACCAGGGTGGAGAGAGGTATTGCAAAGGCACAATTGGCAGTATCAGATGCAAAGGTGGATAGGCTACAAGGGTAACTCAAGGCTACTCAAGGATAGATAATAGAGTTATTTGCAACGCAGGGAGTCAGCATGGATCTTGCATAGCTGTCTCACGTGATTCAGGAGCGTGGCGGGGCTATTACAGAGAGGGATGCACCTCGAGTGTTACAAGAGCATGCAAAGAGGTAGGAGACTTTGTTGCGGGTAGAGAGAGACACTACGTAGTAGGCTATGGCAGGGACTGGGCTGGCAGACATGTGGTGTGACCTTGTGCAAATACAGGGTGAGTTAGCAGAGTCTAGAGAGAGGGCACAACACTATAGGACCTTGTATCATGCAGCAGTGCCAGAGGAGCAGAGGCAACCTTGTTATAGTGCTCAGAGTAGATCTAGGGCTAGCTAATCCGAGAGGTCAAGGACACACTCTATCATAGGGCCAGTCATGGGACCACCACGGGGGATGCCTCCACCAGCAAGGTGCTAGTAGTGCGACTGTCAGGGACTCAAGGGACAGGAGCACAGGTGACAGGTGCACAGGCCACAAGTGTACAGGCTACAGGGATGGGGCCCTCATCAGTAGGATTACAGGCTCTAGAAAAGTTTAGGGATAAACCACTTAGTGGTATTTGTGGATTTTGTACCAAACATTTTATGTATTGAGCCTTTGGGAACATTTTGTATCATGACCTATTTTTCTGATATATATATATGATGAGCATTTTGTGGGCGGTTTAAATTATGGTTTATGATATGATTTTATGATGTATGATTTTGTGGACATATTATGTATTTATTATGTCATGGATGTATGTATGATGGATCATGGATGGATTTTTAGGATGTTATGGATTATGGATAGATTTTTATTATGTTATGGATGTTATAGATTATGGATATGTATGTATGATGTTTATGATTATGTTATGGATGGATGTATTTGATTTATGGGTGATGATGTTATGATGAGATATGTTTTATGAATGATTTATGTATATGTTATGGTAATTATGATGGTGCAGAGATAACCGCCAAGTCATATTGTGCTTTGGGTGACTGCCAAAACTAGCCGCATCGTAGTGTGTGTTGAGTGACTATGTATGATGGATTTATGTTTTGATGTGATGGATAGGTTTATTGATGTCATGGTTGTTAATGATATGCATTGTGTTATGTTATGGATGGATGTTTATAATATGGACTAGGTGATTACATGTGATGAATCATGGATATGTTTTATGTTATGGTTTCATGCGATGGATAATGATATGGTTTATGCATTATGATATGTGATGGATTATGTGATGTTTCATGGATTGCTTGTGTTATGGATCATAGATTATGTTATGGGTAATGGATTATGATATGGAGTATGTTGTGGATGTAGATTATGATGTGAATTATGTTATGGATGTTGTAGATGTTATCCATTTTAGATGCCAATAATTACCCGTAATAACTTTCTTTAGGCTTATGTGGCAAATAAATGGATAGTCTTGATAGATGTGTAATGTGATGAATGTAGCATGATATGATTATGTGATGTGTTTTGATGTATGGATTATGATGTAATGTTGATGTGATGGTTATGTTGTGATGTAGGTATTATGAGATGGAACATTCAGAGGTACACAACAAAATAGTTGCTAATCTCACGTGCAACCATCAGAGGGAGTTACCAGGAAATCAATGACACTGCATTTCTATAACATGTTTAGTGGATGACATGTTTTTGTGATTAGGTCTTAGATGTACACAACAAAATAAAGCTCACTTGCTTGTTCCCTTCTGATGGCCTTTGTGGTGCATAATTTATGGATGTATGTTGTATGACTTATGGTACGTGATTGTTGTTTTGTGGGGGGGTTATGTATGTGTTATGGTGATGTTGTGATGTATGGTTAGGTGTTAGCTTGAGTATTTTTGTTCTTGCATGTGATTTGTAAGCGACGAGACTTCGATGTGCTTTATAAAAAAGACTCAATCTGTGTAGGTCGTGGGATGGTGATATGATGGAGCCGTGTATGTACATTCATACACTAAATCTAGTCTACATTATCTCCAAGCATGGGTGGTAAGGTACGCCTATGTAGTGCATTCAAATTAATAATGTTCTTTAGGCATATATTTGGATGTGGATGAGGGTGTCTGTATGTGGGTAGATGTTGTTAGGATCATTCTGAGTGGGAGATAATTGGTGAAAACTTGTGTCATTGAATTTGCATGTGTGTACGATTCATTTTGCGTATTTGTTTATGTAGTTATGTGATGGATTTGGTTGGTGATGATTATGTGTTGATGTGAATGGATGCAATGGATGGTTGTGAGAGTGGTACCTTAATTAATTTTAGGTCATGATACAAAGTGTGTTTGTGCCTGTGAGGGGTAGTTAGGTGAATTTGGGGATAGGGGTTATTGGGGGGGAATGATTGGAAAGCAACATGAACAAGCTTGCCTGGGGGGATAGGTTTGTTAGAATGCGGTAGGCAATATGGTTAGAATGCAAAGTCAGAATCAGGTTGTAGACCATACTATTCTAGGTATTGGGTAGTAAGAGAGATTTTTCTGTCAACCCTTGAGATAAGTCCTTGAATCCTGTTGGTTTGGTTAGGGTGGGTGTGAATTAGGGGTTTACTGGGGGAGATCAAGGTTGGTTGTGGAGAGGGGTTTGTTGGATCTATTTGTTAGGATGGGGGGAAGTGGTTGGATGAGGAATGAGTTTGTTAGGATGGGACAAAGTGGTTGGATCACAAATGGGTTTGTTATGATGGGGGGAAGTGGTTGGATCAGGAATGGGTTTGTTAGGATGAGGGAAGTGGTTGGGTCACCATATTCATTAATGCAAATGCAAGGATAGGGATGTTATGGATGAATTTGGATAGGGATCTTGTTATGGTTGGGTGGTTAAGATAGGGAAGAGTAGGGTGGGAGTTATGTTGGTATGTTTTAGAGCAATGCTGAGTTTTAATATAGCAAAAAGAATATTGTTCACTAAGGTATAGGAGACCAAGGTGATGATTTATATCCAATATTTGCATGGAATGGACACTCAATCAAGAGGATGTGCTTACACATGCCCAACATAGTACAACCTTGTCTGGAGGTGTGGGGAAAAGGACTTAGAGCACGGTAGTCCTAGTGCACATAAGGTATAATTTTTAGATGCAAAGGATGTATGTTATGCAAAAAGCTATTCTGACACACACGAGATATGAATACTAGCTAGAGTAATAAGAACATCCAACAAACACATCATACATCAACAAATGCTGCTTGCCCCATTCTATACCATCCAATAACACACCAAGATATGGAAAATCAAGGTGGTATTTGGTTAAGTGTAGAAGGGCTACAAAAAGATAAATCAAAACAAAAGACCAACTGATAGACAGATTGACAACCATTGAATCTCTTGCCAAGAGTGTGGATTGGATGTGATTGGGCTATGCTTATTGCAGGAATGATATATCCTAAGGCATAGGTTGCGATGATGGATGTTGTAAGATTGGCAAGAGATATGATGGTTATATGTCGTATTTGGAGATTTGGTCTTATGTGTGATTGGTGTTGTATGTTGTTTTTGCATGTGGTGTTTGTTTTTGCTTGTTTGTCTTTTGTCCTTGATTTAGGCATAGCCGGTTTATTGCTTGGTTTTTGAAGGTTTTTCTAATTTTTTTGGCATTTCAAGATTTTCTAATTTTTTTGATATTTTCTATGATAGTGTATGTACAAGGGACACATGAGGTCAACTGTATAGTGATCCATATTATGCATACAAAGATCCAATTCATTATCTAGACTTAGGGTTTTTGCCCCCGATGTGGGATGATTGTGGGAGGGAAATGGAGACGCTTGATGTTTACAAGTTCAAGCCATGATAGAATATGAGGTGATGGTGAATTAGATGGATGAACAATAATTTAACAGATGGTAGGTAAGGCCACTACTCGTGATGCTTGAGACAAGTTTTCATCATGGTACTTATCCAAGGTGCCACTGAAGTAATTTTCACCATTGGACGACTTTATTGCACTCGATTTTTTGTAATCTTTTGATTTTTTTAGACTTTTTTTATTTTTCTAAATTTTTTTTTATTTTTCACTTTTTTGCTTTTGGGATATTCGATGCTAGGTGTAGAACTTCTTCAGATGGATTATATTAATTGGCTCTTCGAGAGGCTGGACCTCAGGTGTGGCAAGATGATATGCTCCTAATCCATAATTAGCAGTGATAATGAACAGACCCAACCAATTAGGCTCAAATTTACCCTTTTTCTCTCGGTCTTGTTGGTTCCTCTAATTTTCTTTAAGCACAAGATCGCCTACTTCAAATTGTTTGGCCTTGATTTTCTTATTGTAGTTGTGGGAAAGGTGATTCTAGTAGACTTACAAGTGATTTAAGGCATTGAGACACCTTTTATCTAACAACTCTAACTCATGTAGTTGGGAAACCTGATATTCCTCTTCATCAATAAGATTCTGTAGTGATAGACACAGTGAGGGGAACTGGACCTCGATTGGCAAAACAACTTCAGAACTGAAGACAAGGGAGTATGGTGTGGCTCATGTGGGTGTCCTAATGCTGGTACGATAAGCCCAAAGGGTAGGATTGAGCTGCAGGTGTCAATCACAACTAGCTTCATTGATTGTTTTCTTAAGTATCTTAAGGATGGTTTTATTTGAATCCTCGGCTTGGTCGTTACTTTGAGGGTAATAGGGTGTGGAGAAGCGATGACGAATGTTGAATTATTGGCAAAGGGCTCATATTTCTTGACTTTTGAAAGGTCTACCATTATTTGTGACAATGCATTGAGGTATCCCATAGCGGCATATGAGGTAGTGTAGGATAAACTTGGATATTTGTTTGTTGGTGATATAAGTGAGTGGAATGGATTCGACCCACTTTGTAAAATATTCAATGGTAGTAATGATGAGTTTATGGCCATTGGATGATGAAGGGGTAATTTTTCCAATGAGATCAAGTCCCCACTATGAAAAGGGACAAGGTGTGGTGATTGGTTGTAGCTCTTGAGAAGGTGTGTGGATCAAATCACCATGTTGTTGGCACTGCAGACATTCCTTGGCAAACAATTGGGCGCCATGTTCCATAGTTGGCTAGCAATATCATGTTCTTAGTAGCTTTTTGGCTAGGGTAGGACCACTAGAGTGTGACCCGTAGATACCCTCATGTACCTCTTGTAAGGTAGTTTGAGCTTCTCCCTCATTAAGGCACCTAAGAAGGGTTCCATCTAGACTCCTTCGATACAATGTGTCATTGAGGATTATATAAAGTTGAATGAGCAGAAAATGAATGTTTTGTGTTGGGTGTTGGTTAGGTTAGGTGGCAAGGTGTTGTCATGGAGGTAAAGGTAAATGTCTTGATACCATAGAGACAAGGGACTAACAAATTCACACATGAGTTCTGAATCTAGAACATCATAAGTAGGTACCAGTAGTTGTTCGACAAGGAATTCACACTTGTGGCTATTATTTGGCATGTCCTTGAGAGAGATACAATAGTAGCCATGGCATCAACAACTTTGTTATTAGCCCTGGGAACTTATTCAAAGTGGATTTCATGAAAATAATCCTTGATATCATCTACCATTCTTTTATATGGGATCAACTTGTCATCCTTGGTTTGATATTCATCATTAACCTATTTCATCACAAGCTGGGAATCTTCATAGACATTTAAGGTATCAATCCTCCATTGGATGGCTATTCTTAGTCCTATGATAAGGGCCTCATACTCAGTTATGTTGTTTGTGCACTAGAAGGCAATCCTATAAGCTTTGGGAATGCAATCACCTTGTGGCACGATGAAGGATATTCCTGCTCTTGAACCATGATAAGTGTAGGATCCATCAAAATATAGTTTCCATGGAGTTGTTGGAGTTACTGTAGATACAAGTTCATCAAGGAATTATGTAATGAGTGGATAGTCAACTTGAACAGGTGCATCAACTAGTTGATTGGCTATCACTTGTCCCTTTATGGCCTTGCGGTCAACATACTCAATATCAAACTCACTTAGGATCATTATCCATTTTTCCATGCATCCTGTGAGTGTTGTTTTTGACAACTAGGACTTAAGTGGGTCTACTTTGATGATGAGCTTGATCTTATGATTGAGCATGTAATGTCTTAATTTTTGGGTAGTAAAGATGACTGTAGGCATGCTCATTCCATGGGAGTGTAGTTAATCTCATATCCCACTTGAGTCTTACTAATGTAGTATATTGCTCGTTCCTTTCTGGTTTCATTGAATGCTGTGCTGAAAGAGCCCCTAGTGCTGCTGATGTTGTTGAGATCTATAATAGTAGAGGTTGATCTGAATTAGGAGGCATGAGCACTAGAGGAGAAGCAAGGTATTCCTTCAGTTGAGCAAGTGCTTGTTGACATTTTTCATCCCACTGGAATGATACATTTTTCCATAAGAGATGTGAGAATCAGTGACACTTATTAGTTAGTTGTGTAATAAATTGTCTAATTGCTTCCAACTTCCCTTGAAGGCTACATAATTATTTTAAATTCTTGGGCAGAGGCATGTCGACTATAGCTTTGGCTTTACCAGGGTCCACTTTGATGCCTCTTCAGGAAATAATGTAGCCTAAGACCTTTCTAGATGTTACCCCAAAAACACTTTTTGGGGTTAAGAAACAATTTATACTGTTCCAAACAGTCAAAGATTTTTCCCAAAACTTACAAGAGTGTTTCTCTTGTTCTTGATTTTCGCAAGACATCATCAACATAGTCTTCCATTGTTTTGTGTAGCATGTCATGGAATATGACAATCATTGCCCTTTGATAAGTTTATCCAGCATTCTTAAGCCCAAACAACATAACTTGCCAACAATATGTGCCCCATGGACATGTGAAAGTTGTCTTATGTTGGTCTTCTAGTGCTATACGGGTCTGGTTATACCTTGAAAATCCATCCATGAGTGATAACATTTCATGTCCTTCTGTCAAGTCGACAATGATGTCGATGTTTCATAAAAGAGAAGTCATCTTTAGGACATGCCTTGTTAAGATCTCTAAAATTTATGCAAATACGGATGCCCCCTATTACTGTAGCTACTCAGACAATATTGGACACCCATTTAGGATAATCAATGGGGTGGATGACATTAGCGTGTTGCAACTTTTGTAGTTTAACTTTTACTAGGAGTGCAATCTGCGGATGCATCTTTCTGAGATTTTGTTTAACGGGCTTAGCATCTGGATGGACTGTAAGATAGTGCAAAATGAGTTCAAGATCTAATCCTGGCATATCTGCATAGGTCCATGCAAAGTTATGAGACCTTTCTTTGAAGAATGCTAAGATTTTGATTGCTCCAATGGGGTTAGAGACATATCTCTGAAGGTGATTTTTTGTGCTTTTGTAGTTCCCAAATTCATTTATTTTGCTTCTTCTACCAAGATTGTGGACTTCTCTTGATAGATTATTTGTACTTTGGGGAGATCGAGTTCCTCATCTTCTAGCACCTCAGAGAGGTTTTCACTAGAGGATACGTCCTTTATTTTTATTTTTTTGTCATCTGATAGTGCCACATGGTGATTTTCACCAGGGGATGTGATTTTGATATTTTTATTTTTGTGACTAAGGAACTTTATGGTCTCCCCAAAGTAGGCATGCATGTTGAGCTCAATGGCATACCCTGCTTTGTGATCTCCCAAGGGAATATGTTCTTTGACTCTCATAAGTTATGTTATGCCCTCATCATTCTGGAAGGTGTCAAGGATAGGAGGCCCTTGTTGGTCCCAGTCTATTAGTTGGTGATAGACAAGGGGAATATCATTAGATGGGGATGATATGGATGAAAAGGTATATATGGTAGAAATGGCCATGTCTTTGAAGAGGTTGGCTATGTGTTCAAGGGAGTCATCGTGGGAACCTTCATTGGTGTTATCAATGCTAGGAAAGGCCTTGGCTACCTCACTAAGTATACACTTGAGTTCCGATGGCAGAGGCTCAAGTGTCCCATACCATAGACCTTGATAGTGATACCCTTGCGTAGCTTTGATGGGCTCAATAGTACCTTGTTCGTACAAACCTAGACCTTTGTGTCCTTTGTAGCCCATGTTCTGAATGATGCAAATACCTTTTCCATACTTTTCTAGAGGTAGAGAGACGGGTTCATCTTCCTCGTCTTTGTAGAGCCATCGTGATACGTCTTCAAGGTCATCTTGATCTAGGAGATGTTTGCATTCAAATTTGCCTTTTATGACCATTGTTGAGACTAAGTTGGAAGATCTTGGTCTCCCATATGACTTGGAGATGGTGGGAGTTTTTCCAGGTTGTATTCTACGTACCCTTGATCAATTATCTTTACCTTGACCTCAGGAATGATGGGTAGTGAAGTGGAAGATGAGGTGATGTTTGATGGATCAACATATGATGTGGGTGCTTTGACAGCATCTTTAATGGGACATTGATTAAAATTCTTATATCTTCCAACATTATGCAATAGTGAAAGGGACAGGGATCGACATATATGGTCACTTCAGTCCCATTATGGGGGAACTTAAGACATTGATGGAATGTGGATGGAATGGCTTACATGGCATGAATCCATGGGCGCTCGAGGAGAATATTATGTACGGGAGGTTAAGGTCAAGTACTTGACACATGGTATCCAAAATCATAGGTCCTACCTGAATGAATAACTTGATGGTTCCTTCGGATTGTCATTCATTATCATCATAGCCTTTTATAGTAATGCTTCTTTTGGAATCTACCACCTCATTGAAATATCCCAAATGTTTTATTAATTTGAAAGTGCAGAGGTTTAGGCCCGACCCACCATCTATTAAGACTCATTTAATGATATGCTTGTGGATGCAAACTTCAATATGTAATGTGTCATTATGAGATGTATCGAATGTGGGTAAATCCTTTTCATCAAATGTAAGGTTATGTGAGGATGAAATATGTCCTACCATGGCTTGGAATTGATTCACATTAAGGTCATTAGGGACACAAGTCTCTTGAAGAGCTTTGTCAAGGACTTTTTTGTGGGTTGGTGAAGTACGGAGTAACTCCAGAATAAATATTTGTGTGGGGGTCTTTCCAAGGTGGTCGAGGAAGTTGTACTTGTTGGAGGATGATGGGGGGTTTATGGATGGTGCTTTGGATGAGGCTCCTTGGATTATGATGCACCCACGACAAGTGGTAACAACACAACTAGGAGTCTTAGCTCTTATGGTAATAGTGCATATGTGGTTAGAACAGTCTTCTATTTGTCCTACAACAGAATCGAAAGAAGAAGAAGGGGGAGGAATGATGTAAGATTGGTTGGAACTAGAAGCTTTCCCTTTGTCATGATTAGGTATTGGATTTTTGTATGCACCGAAGTTCTCATTTGGTGATCTTTTGGGAGGATCATCAATTATGATATCACCTCGATCTATGAGATCTTGTATGCAATTCTTTAGCCTCATGTTGTCAGATGTTTTGTGTCCCTTGACCCTAGAGTATTCACAATAAGAATTTTTGTTAAACCATGAGGATTTGAATTGATTGTCATCATAAGGCCTGATGGCAGGCAATTGGATTAAGTCAACTTTAACCAAATTGTGCAAAACATTTTCAATAGGTTCTCCTAAAGGTGTGAACTTTCTTTTAGGTGCATTATTTTATCTTGGTTGTCCTTTAGGGATGCTGACACTATTGTTGCTTGTGGATGGGTTGGATGGTGGAGGAACTTGTATGTTTTAAACATTTTTAATATCGGTCACAACATCATTGAGAGTGTTTTTGTTTTTACCCCAAAAGCGAGGTTTCTCATAGGATTGATCATTGTTGTTGTTGGTGTTGTTGTTGCTATTGTTGACTTTATTGTTGTTTTTGTTGTCATTGTTTTCCTTATAAATTTTGATGGCCCCTTTGGCAATAAGGGCTCTTTCAATGGTGGTACCTTTATCAATGACTTCTTCAAACATTGAAGCACATTGCATTTGGAGATGAAAGCCCATTTCTTGGTTGAGATTTGTGACAAACATATTGACCAATTGTTTTGTAGGGATGGGCCATGGAAGCTTGCTTACGAGGCTTCTACATTGTTGCAAAAAGGTAGTGAAGGTTTTCCATTCTTATGTTTCGTGTTGCAAAGGTACATCATCGACACTTCGTGTTCAACATTGTAAGAGAAGTGGTTAACGAATTTCTTTGCAAGTTCATGAAATGTCTTGATTCCAGGGTGAGGTGTGCAAACCATTCGGTAGATTGTCCTCCTAAGATTCGATGGAAAAGCCTCATGAGATAAGTATCATTATAAGAGACTTTTAGGCAAGCAATATAGAATTCCCTGAGGTGTTCTCAAGGATCTCCTTTCCTTTTGTATTTGTCAAATTTTGGTGTTTCAAAGTTCTTAGTAAAGGGTGGCATGTTGAGAAAGTGATCAAAAGGGTATGGACAAATATCAGCAAAGGAATATTGTTTCCTTTTGTGCCCTTGTTGTATATCATCCACTCTTTGCATCAAATGTTGGATGACTTGTGATAGGTTTGTTGTAGGTGGTTCGGGTGTGTTGGTTTGTTGTTGGTTGGTGAGGTGTTGGAGGAAATTGGGTGGTTGTTATTGTTGTTGAAGTTGTTGATGGTGGGTGATGAGTTGCTGAAGAAAGTTGGGTAGCATTTGTTGTTGTTGATTTTTTTGTTGTTGCTATTGTTGTTGTTAGAGTTGGAGTCGTTGAAGTTGTTAGAGGAATGTGTGGTTGAATTTTTGAGTGAAAGAGGATGTTGGTGGTTGTGAGTTGGGATGTTGTGTGTATGTGGAATTGATTTGGGAGGTGGACATGGATGTGTTATAGATTGTTGTTGGGGTTAGAAAAGTATTGGGATATGAATGTTATGGTGTTATGGTCGAGTTGGGGGACACTGGTGTAAGTGGCATTGTTTAGGATGTTGAGGGTGATTTGGTGGATGGACATGGATATGGTAGAGGTTGATGTAGGTGTTGATGTGGCAATTGATGTTGATGTTGATGTAGAGGTGGATTGTGTAGAGGTGTTGGGTGCATTGTTGGATGAGGATGGTTGTGATGGATTATTGGGGGGATTGGTCGATAAGTTACAATACCATTTTGAAGCAAGAAGTCTAAATATCTATCAGGATCAGATTTTAGAACTCGGTCTAATAAATCCATAGCACCAGGGTCTTGTGTAAAGTCCATCGCTTCTTGATCGGGATTTTGATTTTCTTAATTTTTTGGAGAAGGAAAAGATTGAGGATGATTAATAATGGTTTGAGGATCCATATACCTCATTTCAAAGTCACTAGGCATCCCAATCTCTCTATTGGGTTCCATGTATTTGTTTTTCTTAGCTTGTGACCTTGTGGTTGTTGGCATACAAAGAAATGATCCAAAATTGATGGTGGAATGGGTATGTTAAATGGAGGATGTTGAACCTTAGAGCTTTATGGATTTTGGAAAGGTTGCGACCAAATGGAATTGATAGATGGATGAAGGTTAGTTTGGGTTATGGATAGTGATTTGATTTGATTTAAGGGATGTCTTGGGTGATGAAAGATGATTTGATAAGATTTAAATGATGATTTTGGATGGTAAATGATCAAAGGATAATTATGATAATGATTTTGATGATACTTTAGATAAAATTTGATCAAAGGATGATTTTTAGATTTCAAACCAAAAGAAGCTTAGGGGAAATCTAGATCTTTGTGGATGTAAAAGGATGTTATCCTCTTCTACTTGGGGTAGAAAAGACACACCAAGCGAAAGCAGGATAGAAGAATATTTTACTCGGGGTAGACAAGACACACCAAGTAATAATAGGATTCTTAGAATGCACTAACTTAGGAGTAGTCTAAGCTCCTAAGCTAATTTATCCAAGGTTGATAAGGGCTAATTTACACAAAACCTAAGAAAAATTCGTAAGCTTGATATAAATTAGGGGATAATGATAAGACCTAGATTTTCTTTAGCAAGGTTTTGATTCGAAAGATAGATTTGGTTGAGGGATGATTTGATTTGGTGATATGGAGGTTATGTTTGGATGGGTGAATATTTGATATGGTTTGAATTTGATGGTATGAAGGTGTTAGTCCAAAGTAGGTCAATGAATGGTCAAAGTTTTCTAAGGTTTCAAATTGGAAAATGGGTTGATTAGGGGGATGGAGATGAAAATTTGGATAGAATGGATGAATGATTTGATGAAAAATGGAAATGGTTAACTTTTGGATCACTTTCAATGTTTGCTAAATTGTCAAGGACAGTCATTTTTTGATGGAGAAATTATTATGCTCAGTTGCCTAAGGTCACAGGTGGAGGCATTGACAGAGTCTACGCAGGTACTAATAGGGAGAGTGCAGGTGTTGACAGGGATGACATATGCGCTGACAGGTGGATCAGAGGCACTTACAAATCAAACAAAATTGTTGATAATCAGATGTACAACACTGATAGTCTAGGCGAAGGCGCTAATAGGCATAGTGCATGCACTAATAGTTAGAGCGCAGGCACTAAATGGACTGTAAATGTGTTGACTAGGTTGACTATTTGGTCATCTGATTGTTTCACAGAGGTGCTAATAGATACATCAAATGCGTTGACAAAGACAGGGGTGCACTGATAGAGGCAACAAATGCACTGACAAGGATCGATTAGGCACTAAAAGACTATGATTTTTGAATGATTTTGTGCTTTTGGTCAAAGATTCTCTTAGCAAGAGATTTAACAAATAATAAGACACAATGGCTATTTGATTTTTCAGGGAATAAAGGTTGAATGGCTTTTACAGGTCTTCACAATGAATACACTTCAAGCACATAAACATTCCCTAAAATTATTCAAGTAGGACTGACTTCGTAATGTGGGCCCACATGATAGAATACCTATCCATGTTCTTACCTAATTAAGAACACTTCACTATGAGCAGATAGCTAAGGATAAGGATGTTGCATTCAATACCCCTTTCCTTGGAGGCTTTCAATCCCTTCCCAAGAAAAACTTCTATAAAATAGCTGAAGGTATTAAATAGGCTTCACAAGTGTCTAAGGGATGTCCCAATATACACTAGGTACAAGGATCGAATCTATGAACAAGGGATTACCAAGAATCCATCCAAGAACGCCACCACTCCAGTCTCGGCGGACTGAGGGTCTTGAGGGTTTTTTTTAGACTGGATGGGATCCCTATTCAAACGAGTTTTTTTTAGACATCTGTTGAAGAGTGAACCTATTGTAACTGCGTTCTCACACTTCATACTCGTCATGCTATTTCATCTATAGGATATCTCGGCAACATGGATGGCTCTCCTGAGAAGCCATATACTCTGATGTAGGAAAAAGTGGAAAATTGGATAAACTAATCAGCCCATTCTGCCATTGCTATTCTAACCTCTGTTGAAAACCGTATATGCAACTCGTTGTCCATATCTCGCACTGCTTGCATCAAAAATGCATCATTCACCTGTCTGTAATGTCATTCAGCTTGAGAGATCTCTAACTGCGGGAAATGATGATACACATGCTGAGTACCCAGAGTTCCAACAACATTCAAACCTCTGAATTGACCCTGAAAAGCCATCAAATACACAAGGTGTGATATCATGTGGAATTCATGAGCCCTTTGAAAATCAATTATTTGTTGATGGAGACTATCACTGATGAGTGCTGACCAGTCATAGAATTCAGTTCCATCAACAATCTGGGACATGATGTAAAACATCCAAGGCTGGAACTTGTTTGCATCTGCTTGACCTATGATCCGACTTAGCAGAGTAATCATTATTGCATGTTCTTCCTTGAATTCTCCATGTCCAACATTCTTTGGCATGACATTCTGCTTCCCTTTTAACCACCTCTGACCAATCTTTTTTCGGTATTTTTCTTTATCATTGTTCCAAACCCTCTTGCATTCTTCAAGTGAAACAGTTAAGTTTTCTCTCCAAATAGGTATTGTAAAACACTTCTCTATGTCATTTGGCCTCAAGCTGCAGAGCATGCATCCATCTCTTGACTGGATTTCTCTTGTGATTGAGTTGTAATGCGTCATGCAAGCAATTACAAACTCGATACTTTGCACTATGATAGGAAAGGATGCTGCTGCAAGCAAACCAGAATGTCCAAGATTCCTGATAGCATTATTCCTTGCATCCTCCAAAGAGTGTAAATTGATTACTGGAAGAACTTTATGCAAGTATGTTTCACAAGTCCTCAGATAATCCTGAACCAATGTTGTTTTGTGCCTGATTTGTGTTGGAGAGTACTGCATATTGGAAGATTTGAAAATCAACTGTGAACACGCCTATGTCAGAAAAATCTTAGACAAATGGTTGAAAATTATTTTCTAATTTTTAGAAAAAGCAGAGTGTGAGCCAAAAAAGCTGGCATATGGGTTTTATAGGCAATTCTGTTTCGAAGCAACCCAGATTGTCAGATTTTGAAAAAGCAGAGATTTTCTCAAAAAGCAGGAAAAAAGTTGTTTCCTGAAAAAAATGCAAAACTCCAATCTTCAAGAGGATAATAATTTGGATGGACCCATCTCGATGAAAACTGAAAAAGCTCTGGTTGGATTTCTGAAAAACGATCCCTTTGAAACAAGGACCTTGAAAAAGTGAGCCTCTCTTTTTCCTCAACCTGAATCTATGAAGAACGCTAAAAAAGCACTTGGTTTGGGTCTTTGAATCTTCGTTGAAAGAAAAATAAAAATCTTCCTTTGGATGCAACCTGCAAAAGCTAATGAAAGAAAGAAGCCAAATGCTTGTCTTTATAAATCTTTAGGGCGAAAAAGCAACTTTATTTGTGTGAATAAAACTTCACCCTCATCCATGAAGAAAGCAACTTTTAAAGCATAAATCCGAATGGATGTCTTCGAATAGGAAGAATCCCTATTTTGTAGTTGCCTATGGCTTCATGTGCAAGATGACGAAAAATATCTTCTTTTGATGATGTCATCAAACACGTGAGTTGAAAGAATTGCTAATCAAATTTTCTTCGTTTTCGACACTTCAACACTCGTTTTGACTTAAATATGGCCTATCTCTGACTTCAACAAGGCACAAAAATGTCATTGTTGACTGAAAAAGCTAACTGATCCTGACATTTTGGAGACCTATCAACTGAGATCCCATCCCCTGCCTCCGACTGACGATCTGACATCGTTTGACCAAGTTTGACCTCCTGAAAACTGCCAACAGGTGAAGATTAGGCACAAAACTGTCAGAAAACACTGTGAACGTGAAAAATATTCTAACACTGCTCAAGTTGGGTGCCCCAAGTTACCTGGGGCACCTGGTTTTCCAACACAGCCATTTTTTCAATTTTCTCAACTTTTTCAATTTCTTGGTTTGCGTGCGCGTTCTGGTGGCCCAGGACCCTTGTTTGGCTATCAATTTCTATCAATTGGGATGAAAATGAGTCTGATGATCTGGAAAATAGGTAGGCCTGATGAAAACTGAGCTAATTGTACCTTTTGTTTGCCTTGAAAAATGTGTCGAACTAATTAACTCTAAACTGGACCGTGCTGAGGGAAGGAGATTCACGTTTTTCAAGAAAAACTTCAAAAATAAACTAACTATGGAGAGTTTGGGCACCCCAAGCCACTTGGGGTGCCTGGTTTGCCAACACTTAGAAAATTTTCAATTTTGTACCTTTTCTCGAATTCTGTGCCCACAGGTCCTGTTCGATCTTCAATTTCGATCGTTCTGACAACTGTCAAGGCGAGAAAAAGAGTGATCTAAGTAGTCTAAACATAACTGTGATTAAATCCTGGCTTTGACTAACTTTTGACCAAGTTTGACCAACCGAAAAAGAGCTGACGGAAGCATTTTCGACGTTTCTCGAAAAACGTGAAAAAAATCTAACACTGGAGAGGTTGGGTGCCCCAAGCCACTTGGGGTGCTTGGTTTCACCAGACTTAGTCAAATTTATGATTTTCAAACTTTTCAATCCACCTTGGGTCCATCTTGCATTGTTTTGTGTGCATCGTCAAGTCGACGACTGTTCGTCGCAACTGCGTCGTTGGAACAGCGTTGAAAACTTGTTGACGAGCTCTGGCAGATGAAATTCCTCTGTTGATGATTTTTGAGCTCATGCTTCACCTTCTGAAAAAGCAGAAATGACCCAGTAGAGAAAACTTGGTCGTTTGAAGATTCTATCTGAATCGTGTCGATCGTGAAGCAAAATCGACCAATGAGAATCAAGCGCGACACCTGAATTGGAGATTCTATTTTTAGAAAGTTTTGCTAGCATCCATATCTCAAGAAACCCAGAAAACCTAATTTGACATCTATTTTTAGAAATTTTACTTTTTTGACTTTTTGACGAAAATATTTTCTAGACTTGTTTCAAAATGCCTTAATGAAGCAAAAATTTTGGTTGGGTACAACAATTGGCTCTGTCTGGGGACCATGTCGGATACTTATGGCATAGGAGAACTGAGAATCTCTGGACTTTTAAGCTTGGACCAGTGCCTTATCAGTTGGGCAATAGAGTCAGGTCACATTTCTAATCACTTAGAACAAGAATTTTCTCTACATCACCTAAAACCAGACTTCCTAAAATCACCTAGGAAATTGGAACTTCCATAACACAAAGAACACAATTGTCACATTACGAAAGGGGAAAAACATTACGACATAACGATCACATTACAGAAAGGGGAAACACATTACGAGAACAGAAAGTGTTTCACGTGCTCTTTCTCCTAAGCGAGGATGAGATGAAATTAGGACTGTCACATAAAACCATCAATCGACTCAGAAAAGTAAGAACCATCTCTCTTTAGCTGTGAAGATCGTCTTGGTAGCACAAAACTTTTCTTTCTCTGCAACATCTCCTCAAAGAGCCATGATTCAGGAGGGTATTCACGTTTAGGCCACGAGAAGTTCCTGAGGAACTGATTGATATGCCAGAGATCAGGTGGAGCATCTTCCTCTAAAGCAAGCAACCTCTGCAACAGGTGAAGATAGATAACTTCCTTCTGAAGATATACAGGAAAGTCTTGTGGCCAAAGTACGTTTGTGGGAATGGTCATCACCACATATTGAATATGAGTTTCATTTATATCTTGTACACACGCAACTTTATACTCAGTCAATGCATCATCTTTTGGAAAAGGTGCAAGCTGCTCATACACAACTCTCATTACTGATTCTTGGCTTATAGGATCCACAACTGTCGTTGCCCATTTTTCCAGTGCTTCAGGAGCTTCTTCATTGATTGTGTTTTCACCCATCCACTCTCCAAAATCTGATGAATCATCAAGATCTGAATGCTTAAACTCTTGAACATCTTCACCTGACAGCTCACTTTCCCATTCATTACCTGTAATCTTGTCATCCTCCGTAGAGTAATCTTCTTCAATGCGGATATCCATCATCACTTCCTCTTCAGCATTCATGTATCTTTCTTCTTCTGTAAAAGGAGTGGAATCAAAGACAGCTTCATCTGAGTCATATGTTTCCTCTTCTTGTTCTTGATCAATCTCACACACGGCGTATCTCACAAGACATTTGTCAAGAATCTCTGACTTTTCAATATCATCCTCTTTAGTTACCAAAACTGAATATTCCATGAACTCCTCTTCTCCATCAATTTCTTCATATGTTGCATTCCATACTGGTTGCATAGTATTAATAAAATGTTTTCCTTGCACAGGTTCATAGATGGATTCAACATCATCCTCTTCACTAGTTTGAATGAAAGATTCTCGAGATGCAGGTGAAGACGGGCTATATTGTAAAGAAAAGTCTGCAATATCTTCCGTTGAAGAATCACTTTCCCATTGGTGTTGAAAACAATTAAGTTCTGATAATGAAACTTCCATATGATCTCCAGTTCTGAAAAATTCTTCCAGGAAGAAATCATCTTCAAAAAGAAAATCATGCTCTTGATCTACTTGTAAAACTTCTTTGGTCTCTTCTTTGGATGTATCTAACATAGGTTCTTCAAACCAGCCTTCAAAAGACAAGAAAAACCAATCTGATTCATCATTATTTTGTCCTTGAGAAGATTGTCGGGCTTCTTCTTCCTTAAAGAAAGTTTGTAAGTTATACATTTCTTCGGACTCTTGCTTTAATTCATGAACCACATAGACATCCTCCTGATTTTCTTCAATTATCTCAGACAGCGTAACATATGTACCAGAACCTATCTCTTGGTATAGCACTTGTGCTTGAGGATCCTGAGATTTCACTACCATGAACCGTGACTTGGTTTCTGGTTCCAATTTGAAACTACCTTTCTTTAAAGGAATGGTTGCAGATGACCAATCCAATTGTATTTCTCCTCCGAGATCTTTGCAGAAACTTCTACTTAGCAACATCCCGTAACTGGCTAGAATGTCAGCTACCAAGATAGTCATCATTATTTTCTTCTCAGGGCAAGCCGCTAATCGTACTTGAGCATCCTTCAGTTGTCCAACCAACGGCACTGATTTTGATTCAAGTGAAGAACACTTGTCATGTGTTTTGGTGCACGAGAGTCCCAAAGCATTCATCACTTGCAGAGTCATGACGTTGTTTGAAGCTCCTGAATCAATGATACAATTGCTCAATTTATAGCCTCCTATATATAGAGAGATATAGAAGGGCTCTGGCTTCTCTCTTGCTGGAACAGAAGATTCAAGCAATGTAGGTTGTACGACAGTCTCTTTCTTGACATACTTAACAATTCTATCCAGCTAATCTGGATGGTCCTGAAGATACTCCAGCTGAGAAATCTGCACCTTTGTCTTCATCATGGAATCCACTATATCAAAATTCGTTGAAGATGAATTTTGAGCAGCCCGGACATTTTCATATGGTGGCTTAGCATTGGAAGTGGAAGCCACTTCCTTCTCCTTTTCTTTTGGTCTTTGTCTATCCTCTCCTTCCTTCTGTGCTTTAAAATGCTGAGTACGTGTAAACACAGGAGTCAAAAGATTTTCATGATTGACTGCAAGAGAATATTGACGAAAATCGTCTTGTTCTTCTTTCATTATAACGGGTTCGTTCTGGAAGTATCCCGTAGTAGAGTCGCCATCGAAGTTGCCCGTCTGTGGTAAGACAACATTCACACTTGGGGAAGGAACAATGTTTGAAATGGGTGCAGCATCAGCATATCCCATGATTTGATTCATTCTTAAGTTTTCAGGACATGTGGCTCCAGTATGTGCATATGTCTCATGAAAGGAACAAAACACTGCATTTTGAGCAGCATCAACTACTTGTCTTGGTGGTGGTGCTGGTAACCTGGGCCTATAATTATTGAAAGGCTGAAAATTGTTCCTCTTAGGCGGATATGGTTGCTGTGGTTGGTATTGTTGTTGTGGTTGGTATTGTTGCTGTGGTGACTGATATGGTTGTTGCGCAAGTTGCCCCTAAGTAGCCAACTGTCTCTTCATGATAGTCACTTCGTTTGCTACCTTATGTAGCATTGGATCCGCAAAACTATGAACAAGAGGCCTGACTGAATCCGTCTTCATCTTGCCAGAGGTAATCATGTCATCCTCTAACTTGATGGCATTTTCTTGTGCATTGGATAATTCTGTTTCATTAGCCGATCTCAAAAAGAAGGCTATCTCAGAAGGCAGAGCATTAATGAAACTGCTTAACAGAATTTGTGGAGATGGATTGAGAGTATGAGAAAGGCATGCAACCAGGTGATTAAACCTTGCCACAAACTCCCTCATTGGTTCATTGTTTTCCATCTTTGAATTTGAGAGTTGGGCGAACAATCTGTGACCATCTTCGGCTGGCTTGAACCTTGCCAAGAATTTCTCGCTCATAGTTGCCCAACTTGAAATGATGCCTGGCTCTAGATGATTGAACCAATCGGTAGCATTTCCCACGAGAGTCTCAACGAAGAGACGCACAGCAACATCTTCATGTGATACATGCAAAACAGCACAAGCTGTTGTGAATGCAGAAATGTGTTCATCAAGATGTTGAGTTCCATCGCCATGGAACTGAGGAAAGTGCTTCCTTGACCCCTTTGGTAAATCATGATGTGCTTGCAGGGCCAAAGGTCCAATGTTATTACCCCAAGGCAATGGTGGTGGTCGCCTTTGTTTTAGATCATTGTGATTGTTGTTATTTACGTCACCCATTGCTCTAGGCTAGATTACTGGTTCTTCTTGTAATTCTTCTTGCTTGACTTCAAGAACTATTTGAATTTCTCAAACTATGCTGGATGCTTCTCCAACTTTTATAGAATCAAGATCTTGAAAGAAAGGATCCGTAGCACTGCCTTTTCCCTTTCTTGAATAAACCCTATGAGCCAAGTTTATCTATTGCCATGCGGGAAGTGGTAGTACTGGTCTTCCTGCTGCAAGATCCGCTTTGTGTTCTTCTTCGTCAAGGATAGCAACCGCATTCCTCCACTGATCAGGACTTTCCTTTTGTGCAAATATAAAACTTCTTAGGCTACTAATGATGTCCGTTTGCTCTCCTTCCACTCGTACAAGATTTGGTTGAATAGCAGGTGATGTAAGATTTGGTTGTTGAACTGGAGTAGTAGGACGCCAGAGAGTCATTCCCGTGACATAAGCCTAAGCTTGCTTGAAGTTTTATGCCTCGTGTCCCACGGTGGGCGCCAGAAAACTGTTGGCATTTCAATTCGCACCTCTGGAATGCGATTTGGAAACGGACAGCTATGCACAGATAAACTACTCTCCTATTGGAATGGGGAGTTCCCTTTCTTGCTGATGTTCACTGAAAAGATAATTAAATGAAACTTTGCCTATCTTCTTTTTGATTCTCAGCTGCGAGCACAAGGTTATAAAACTCTAAACGCTGCAGAAGAGGTTTTTTCCTTTTTTAAAACTTCAACTACAACTAAGCAAAGACTAATGACGCTTTCAATCTCCTGAGTAAATTCAAAGCAAAGGAAATTGAAAGTGAACAAAGAATGATTGTTAACATAAAAACTTAAGAAGTTTTCCTCCAGGTTTACACCACAAGACTAAAAGTACTTTAATGATTAAATCTGAAATGAAAGCTGCAAAAAGCTACACATCTGATGATGATAAGTTGATGAATCGAGATAGAATATCAGAGCAAAATAGGCATGAGACTTCTATTCAATATCATAAAGTTTGCACAACTCCAAGACAAAAATGTTGCAGCAAAAGGTAGGCATACAGCAAGTAATCAAACACTGGAGAACAATGAACACAGAGTGAACAAACACTTGGAATAACAAGATCTATAGGCTAGAATAGGCACAACAAATTTGCTATCACCAAAGTAGCTCCATTACAATGGGCAAGGATGCCCTTATTTATACTAAAATCAAAGGAGTAGGGAACCCTAAAATGTCTTTGATTAACCCTAACTTGCCAACTCGCAAGCTTTATTACTATTCTAAGACAAAGATACAATAAACAAATGCTTTAAAGCGATTTGCTTTAAAGCAAAGAAGATTCCAACTCACATAAGGTGATTTCTTTCTAAATATAGAATGAATGAGCTTAGGATGAAAGCACATGCTTTTAAAACAAAAAGCATATGTTTTAAAGCTGCTTTATTTTGAAATGCATCCTCATCAACATTCTAGCTTTTTGGTGATGTCATTCATTGATATTCTGGGAAACAATATCTTCTAAAAAGCGAGTGACTGCAACTCTGCTAGGAACACTGATACTCTTTAGAATGATATTCTGATTTTCTAACATTTCCTGACCATTGGCAACCATCTGAAGAAATTCATGAACTTCACCCGTAGCCTTGTCGAATTTCACTGTCATTGCGGCAAAACGACCCATCTTGCTGGCATTGATATCATCATTAAAATTACTATAGACGAGAGTCTGGAACTCTGCTTGCACTTCCCTGAGATCATACAGGGTACCATCTTCTTTCTCATAAGAACACGGGATCTGAGAAACAAAGGATCTGACGAACTTGAGGATGTTGACTACCTTTTCTTTCCATTTTGTCAACTCTGAAATCATACTGTCATAAGTTTTTACTATGAAAAGATATTGCACTTTCCAAGTAGAAACTGTCTTCTTATCTTCAGCTGAATCAACAGTATCAAGTGCAATCTTCAAGTCAGAGATAATGATCTCAAACACCGGTCTATTTTCTGCCATGGTCTGCTGCAATCCCTGTATGCCTGGGTGTAAATCATGAGCATTGTACTTCAATTGATAAAGCTCTGAAAGCACAACTCTCCCTTTGGTCACAAATTCTTCCACTCAACTGTTCATATGCCACCCATAGAGAACCAGCTGACTGAAATGCCGCTAATCAGCTGGTGATTCAAGATTTGGTGGGAGAAGTAAATCAGCCTATGAAGTACCATGGAAAAGGTTGGAAATGTACTGACGCAGCTATCGAACTTCAGCTTTGAAGCTGCCTTGTCTTCTCCATCTTTCAACACCCTCTCCTTCAAGTTATCCGCTGCAACCTCGAAGAGATTTACATCTATATGGCGAGTGCTTCTACCAAGGTTAGCTTTGACAACCGTGAAGTAATCAACCTCGACATCATCAGTACTTCTATTTTCTGGCAGTGTTGCGGTTTCAAGGATTATTTCTCCATCCGCATTCTTTTCAATGCGAACCTACTTCTTCAGCTTCTTGTCTAGTGTGTCTTGGTAGATGCTTTTTAGCTTTGTTAAATCCAGCTGATATGAGGGCTTTCTCCTCTTCCTTCCTAGAATGTTTTCAAGCCAGGTTGAGCCTTCATCTCTTGGAAATTCGGTCCTAACATCATCAGCTCCTGATGAATCAATGTGTGCATCAAAGTTACGAACCGGTGAATCTGGCTCTGAATCTATGTGGATAGGAGAAGTGATAGGTGAAGAAGGTGGAGATACATGATCTGAAGGTAACACTTCAACATGCGGCGTTGTTTCAACAGGAACTTCTGGTTCAACTGGTGATTGTTCCTGTTGGACATGATCTGGAGACTCATCTTTTTTCCTCTTTAACTTAGCCATTTTTGTTCCTTCTAGAAGAAAACTCATAGCTTTTACCCTTCATTTTGGCTTGGAAGTGGAAGGCTCTGATGGTTGCACAACTGGCAGCTCTGCTAATGGAATATCATCCTTTCACTTAGTTTTCAAGAATATCAAACTATTTTTAACCACTCGACTTGTTCTTTCCTCAATGGAAGTGCTTTCTTTTACCGACCAATTAACTGGTGGCAATGGTTGTTGCTCAATTTGGTCTCTGAAATATGTGGGAAGTATAACTTCACCACTCTTTGTTAGACCCTCTATATCTTCTGATAGGATATCAGACATCTACTGAAGAGTGAACCTGCTGTAATTGCGTTCTCGCACTTCATACTCGTTAGCGCAATTAGCCCAGAAGTCTTCAACCGCATGCTTGTGCGTACAATTTTGTCTAAGATGTGATGCATAAACACCACGGGGATCATATGAATATGTCCTATCGAAAAACTTAAGACCATATTTGGATGATTCATTACCAATTACCTTGGCATCTACTCCAGATCTACATCTATAAATACTCATCCCAAGTGGAAAATTGAAGGTTGTCTTGCGTCTGCTACTCAAAAATGTATGAACTTCATAGGCTTGCCTCAAAAATTCCATAAATGCTATTTCATCTGTAGGATATCTCGGCAACATGGATGGCTCTCCTGAGAAGCCATATACTCTGATGTAGGAAAAAGTGGGAAATTAGATAAACCAATCGACCCATTCTGCCATTGCTATTCTAGCCTCTGCTGAAAACTGTATATGCAACTCATTGTCCATATCTCGCACTGCTTGCATCAAGAATGCATCATTCACCCGTCTGTAATGTCATTTAGCTTGAGAGATCTCTAACTGCGGGAAATGATGATACACATGCTGAGTACCCAGAGTTCCAACAACATTCAAACCTTTGAATTGACCCTGAAAAGCCATCAAATACACAAGGTGTGATATCATGTGGAATTCATGAGCCCTTTGAAAATCAATTATTTGTTGATGGAGACTATCACTGATGAGTGTCGACTAGTCATAGAATTCAGTTCCATCTGTTGGTGCCTGCATCATTTATCAAGTTCCAGGTTATTAGCTTGCAGGCACCTTCCCAGGATTTCATGAAGTTTCTAAGTCTTGGACCCTAACAGTGTTTTGCAGCATCATCAGGATATTCTGAAGGAAGGGGTCATCATCATCATTATCATGTTTCCATACATCCCCCTGATCTTTCTTGCGAGGGTCATTTCCTATCATGTCCGGATATCCTGTGGGGGTCATCATGCATTTGCCAACCTGACCTTTGCCGCGGAGTGATATTTTAACATCGGGTGATCTTAGTCAAGATCATCCTGATGTTGGCGCTATGAAATTTCTAAGTATGACCTACTTTTCATTGGGGTCATCATATTTGAATATCGAGTGATTTTTGTTAAGATCACCCTAATGATATTTTGTCACCTCATGTTTGTTCAACATCAGGATGCTGCTGATGTCATATTCTTGCAGGGTGATATCCGCTCGACCTTTGCCTTCATCTTTTTCTCTGTAGGATGATATTCTCAATATCGGGTGATATTCCAAATATCAGGTCATCTTCTGAATATCACCCTTGCTCTAAATGTGACGATGACGTCATTAGGATGTTCAATTATCAAGGTGATATCCTTTAGGTGATATGCTGCTGACGTCATCCAGATTCGATGGGGTCATACTTCAAGTTTTCAATCTGACCTGACATTGTAATTTGATGATGACGTCATCAGGACATTTGCCGATGAGGTTTGTTATCGAGGTGATATATGATGTTGGAAGGACGGATATGAGGTTCACCAATATAAGTGGTCTAGCCGATGGGTGATGATGAAGGTTTATGCTAGGTGCTGTCGGGAGCAAAATCACCGACATTATATATGTAACCGACCTAGCATATAAAGTGTTAAAAAGGGTGTTGCAGGGCGAATGTGGGATAATGTCTCACATATATTTGAAAAGAAAGAATGCCGCAGAACGCTCCACGTGGAGACACTTGAAAGATGGAGAAGGTCAACGGGATGCTTACGTGGCACGTTGCCATTGGTGACCGACATGTCAGCGTGATCCACGCCGCAAATCTCGATGAGAAAGGGAGGAGATCGACGGTTATCATTAAAATATTCAGATGGAGAGTTTTCCATGCTTCCATAGTAGCATCCCAAGGCGAGAGAAGGTTTGCAAGGCACGCAACTGTTGTATCCTGAGGCTGTGAGTTGGTATGCCATTAATGGCAGGATTGCACAGAGGTATGGGTCGAAAGGACAGGCCAGCTACTTGATTTAGATAGAAAATCATGACAAGGCGATGCAGGTCAAGATCTCAAGATTGTCAAATTTTGAAAAAGCAGAGATTTTCTCAAAAAAAAAAGAAAAAAATAGTTTCCCGGAAAAAAAACAAAACTCCAATCTTCAAGAGGATAATAATTTGGATGGACCCATCTCGACGAAAACTGAAAAAACTCCGGTCGGATTTCTGAAAAATGATCCCCTTGAAACAAGGACCTTGAAAAAGCGAGCCTCTCTTCTTCCTCAACCTGAATCTATGAAGAACGCTAAAAAAAACACTTAGTTTGGGTCTTTGAATCTTCGTTGAAAGAAAAATAAAAATCTTCCTCTGGATGCAACCTGCAAAAGATAATGAAATAAAGAAGCCAAATGCTTGTCTTTATAAATCTCTAGGGCGAAAAAGCAGCTTTATTTGTGTGAGAATAAAACTTCACCCTCATCCATGAAGAAAGCAACTTTTAAAGCATAAATCTGAGTGGATGTCTTCGAATAGGAAGAATCCCTATTTTGTAGCTGCCTATGGCTTCATGTGCAAGATGATGAAAAATATCTTCTTTTGATGATGTCATCAAACACGTGAGTTGAAAGAAGTGCTAACCAAATTTTCTTCGTTTTCGACACTTCAACACTCGTTTTGACTTAAATATGGCTTGTCTCCGACTTCAACAAGGTAGAAAAATGTCACTGTTGACTGAAAAAGTTGACTGATCCTGACATTTTGGAGACCTATCAACTGAGATCCCATCCCCTACCTCCGACTGACGATCTGACATCGTTTGACCTCTCGAAAACTGCCAACGGGCGAAGATTGGGCACAAAACTGTCAAAAAACACTGTGAACATGAAAAATATTCTAACACTGCTCAAGTTGGGTGCCCCAAGTCACCTAGGGTGCCTGGTTTTCCAACACAGCTATTTTTTCAATTTTTTCAACTTTTTCAATTTCTTGGTCTGCGTACGCGTTTCCGGTGGCATAGGACCCTTGTTTGGCTGTCAATTTCTGTCAATTGGGATGAAAATGAGTCTAATGATTTGGAAAATAGGCAGGCCTGATGAAAATTGAGCTGATTGTGCCTTCTGTTTGCCTTGAAAAATGTGCCAAACTGATTAACTCTTAATCAGAGTGTGCTGACGGAAGTAGATTCACGTTTTTCAAGAAAAAATTCAAAAATAAACTAACTCTGGAGAGTTTGGGTGCCCCAAGCCACCTGGGGTGCCTGGTTTACCAACACTTAGAAAATTTTCTAAAAAAATTCAATTTTGTACCTTTTCTTGATTTCTGTCCCATAGGTCCTGTTCGATCTTCGATTTCGGTCGTTCTGACAACTGTCGAGGCAGGACAGAGAGTGATCTAAGCATTCTGAACATATCTTTGATGAAATCCTGGCTTTGACTAACTTTTGACCAAGTTTGACCAACCAGAAAAGAGCTGACGGAAGTATTTTTGACGTTTCTCGAAAAACGTGAAAAAAAATCTAACACTGGAGAGGTTGGGCGCCCTAAGCCACTTGGGGCACCTGGTTTCAATAGACTTAGTCAAATTTATGATTTTCCAACTTTTCAATCCACCTTGGGTCCATCTTGCATCGTTTTGCGTGCATTATTGAGTCGACGACTGTTCGTCGGTTCTACGTTGTTGGAACAACGTTGAAAACTTGTTGACGAGCTCTGGCAGATGAAATTCCTCTGTTGATGATTTTTGAGCTCATGCTTCGCCTTCTGAAAAAGCAGAAATGACCCAGTAGAGAAAACTTGGTCGTTTGAAGATTCCGTTTGAATAGTGTCAATCGTGAAGCAAAATCGACCAATGAGAATCAAGCACGACACTTGAATTGGAGATTCTATTTTTAGAAACTTTCTATTTTTAAAAACTTTTGCTAGCATCCATAACTCAAGAAACCCAGAAAACCTAATTTGACGTCTATTTTTAGAAATTTTGCTTTTTTGACTTTTTAACGAAATTTTTTTCTAGACTTGTTTCAAAATGCCTTAATGAAGCAAAAATTTTGGTTGGGTACAACAAGCATAAGGATGATATATCAAGCTTGTGTAGTGTTTTTTAGGAGAGGCTCTTATTTATAGATTTTTGAGGATTTTTAGATTAGTGGTGGAGTTTTAAAGGTGAGATGCAAGGATGGAGATTCCACGGTGAAATCAAGGGCTCGGATTTCATCAATAAAGATGAAGGGCTCCTATTATTTTGGAATTTTAAATTCAACCTTGGGAATGCTTTGCATTTATGAAGATGGAGACATGTGAATGAATTTAAAAATTATTTTAATGGGTGAGTGGGATGAGAAGTGACAAATGCATGGATTTGGAAAGATGAGGTGGAGACATGTGTGAGATTTATTAATTAAATAATGCTCTTTCATAGATTAGGAAAGATGAGGTGGAGACACGTGTGACTCCCATTAATTAAATAATGTTAAGTATTTAATCAATTGTGGGGAGATGGGATAATGAGAGATTAGGTTAGTTAATTAAGTGATTAACTTAATTAATATGACTGGTGGAAATTAGGAGATGGATTAATTAGTGGCTTAAATTAATTAAGTAGAGGTTTACTTAATTAATTTGGTCATAGGGGCTATGTAGGGTAGGGTAGCTAATTAAATTAGCCTAAGTTTAGTTATGAGCTAGGTGGATTAATTAAATAAATGGACTTTATTTAATTAATTTAGGTTAGTGACAAAGGATGAGATAGTTAATTAAATAAATTGTAATATTTATTTAATTAATTATGGACAATGGTTAGGTGAGAGTAATTAAATAAATTTAAATTATTTAATTAATTAAGGGTAAGTGACTATGAGGGATTGACAAATTAATTAAATAAATTTATTTATTTAATTAATTATGAGAAAGGGGATAAGTTAGCATGACAGGGGATGTAGGAAAATGACCGTATAAGGTTTGTCATTTTTAGGTGTCTACAATTACATAATAGTGCATTATGATAAAAGCCAATGCCAATATAAATTGCAACAATATCTACAAGGCAACAAAATATGGTTGTACCTGTTTATAGCATGTGTTGATTGTTTAATGATGCAGATTGTGTTCTTCGCAACATTGCTCTAGTTTAACGCAGATTGGGGCTTTGCAATAAAGCATGCATCAAAGAGACACCCTCAATATTGATGCAAGTAAAATTAAATGTGAGCTTGATCAAATTGCTATTATGCAATAATACTTGTTGCCAAATAAAATTAGTTGTTTAGCAAAACCCTACTAATTTATTTCATACACTATTGTTTGTGAAGATATTATAAACTAGTAACCATAGTCACAAAAAAGTATAGTTCCATTTAGATTAGCCATGAGATTGTTGGAAACATAATAATAAAAAAACATTAGCTCTGAAGAAAACAAGGTTTAAATCAACAACCAAATAAAAAAAAAATTAATAGGGTGTTGTTAAATAACTATTTTTTATTTTAGCAGAAATATTATTAGATAATAGCAATATGATAAAAGCCAATGTTAATTTAACTTGCATTAATACTGAGGGTGTATCTTGTATGCATGAAGCTGGAATTAAATACCATTTTACTTTTCTTAGAGGAAAAATTGTGAACAAATACATTGGCCACCAATTAAGAAAACATAATCTTAAAATAGTCTAAAAAAGAGTTGAATATCTAATTTCGACCACAATGTTCTTGATTTCTTTTTTTAAATAAGGTATCTTGTAGTATTTGAAGACCATTCAACACGTAGGTGAATTTAAAACAATTGAATATCTAATTTCGAGCACATTGCTCTTGATTTTTATTTGAAGCAAGGTATCTTGTATTATTAAAGCACAAATTAATTTATCGACTGTTAAATGAATATCTCAAATGGTGCCATTGGATGTAGGTTGATAGATTCCTCAGTTTCCATGATATTATTTGGCAATATGTTCTGACTTGGAGATAATTTCTTCATTCTTGCTCGCTAACATGTGGTATTGATTGTCCATAGCTATATATTGAAAGATGTGACTAACAAATGTTACTAACAAGTCACAAGGTAGTGAACTTGAGTCAGGGCGACAGGTATTAAATTGGCCTAGGGTGGAATAAGGAGGCAAGATAGGGCATATTTTCTAGAATACTTGATATTTTGCTAAATTGAGTTATTTTTGATGCTCGATCATATGATACTCAATATCAAGGACCGCATCTTGAAAACAAGTACGTTTAGAAGATGTTTCTTATTGCAAAGGAGTATTAAAAGTACCACTTTTATGATGAAATTTATCTGGGGCAGTGAAACAACATCATTCAGAACTAGAAGAGCTAGACCTAGAAAGTGGAAACAAGGAGCTAATTAGCAATAAGGGACCACATATGATAACAAAGGCATTTTTTTTGTAAAAGTTGACAAGAGCATATTCTAGAGGACATAGCAATCCTTAATCAGGTGACCATATTGTCTATAACAAAATATACATTTAGGCAAAATACAAGTTATTGATCATCGCACACCTTAGACAACCATGCAGCTAGGGACTAAGAGCATTTGCTAGATATTATAATTATTTGAAATTAATTCTCTTCTAATGCTATAAATATTTCATAATACAAAAATAGACTATTTCCTTTGCAAATATCCTATAGCAAGATTATCTGTGCCATATTCTTGAATATGCTTTCTTCTAATATAGATTATTCTGGAAATAAAAACAGCTTATGCTAATAGCATCTAAAAGTATCAATGTTACTAGATATGTTACTTCTTCACCAATGCAAATTAGAGAGCACATTTTGTAGATGGAAATAGAAATGTTTTCCCTCTATTTCTTCATATCCACATAATCAACTTATCAAAAAATACACAACTTGTACACAGATCTTCTTGAAGGCACGTGTCAACTACTTTATAAAGTTTGTTTCCTTGCTGACATGACACTAATTAAAGAGTCAATAAATTCAATTGCATATTGGCATCTTCTTGCCAATTGCATCAATTGCCACATTCCATTCATTTTTGAAATTTGTTAAAATTTAATACATCTAATTAATTTTCACATGCACCATTCAAAATACCAACCAATCCATGATAGGGAAAAGAGCCCTTCTTAAATCCCAGTATAAAAGAAATGGTTTCAGACTTTAGCCTTTTTGTTTCAAACTTTAAATACTTGACAATGATTGGCTGCTCAACAAAAATAATTGCATCCAATAGAACAAAGAAGGTGTTCATGGCTTCTTTGACTGCATAATATTGCAACAGTTCAATCGGCAAATCAAGGAAACAATAAAACATAAAAATGAAATGCATAATAAGGATTGACTATTGACAAGATATAAATGTTTTTTGTGTAAATAAAGAAGAATTTCAAATTAGAATAGAACACAACATGCACTAAAAATCAAGTTCCTCTAATGCCCTATGAAAACTATACAAACTAAAACATAAGTCAACTTTGTATCTGCAAACATGTGCTTTTTTGCAAATTACAACTAGCTACAATGGCAAACAAAATTTCTGATCACATACATGATTTACGATTCAACATAGACACTGCAAGCAAGGCATCTAACAGATAGAATGGAAACCATACACAACCAACACAAAAAATACATTCCAAGCATTCCAAAACAATTTAATTAAGTTTGGTTATTTGTTTAGCATATTTGGATGGTGGAAAAGCAACTAGAGAGCACTCGACACATGTCTTCGAGATGAGCATGTCTACAAGTTATGTTTGTTTTTGGTAAGTTCATTTCAAGCAACCAACATTATTAATATACGTGGATGTGAAGGAATGGACGAGAAATGCATTTGGGCAAAGGTCAGAGAACCCAATGGTATGTAATACAACACAAGGAATGGAAACTACACAAGATAACTATGCCCAGCCCAATGCTTTCCCAATACAACTAATGGATGAAAAAAGTAATTGCAACAAATCAACACAAAATCGATGCATAAACAACAATACGGTGGCAGGAACAATTTTCAGTACACCACATATATAATAAAAATAGTGCGACACTTCTAAACATTTTTGCTACACACAACATAACTGGAGCCATGCAAATTTAAACCTTGATTACAAATCCTGTGGTTGAATTTACTGGTTCTTTAATTAGCATCATGTTGACAAGAAAATAAATTTAGTGGACTCATTAACTAAATGAGTGAACACCGTGAAGATAAATTAAACATGTTAATGAAGTTACCAAAAAACACACAACTCGTAGGCATCTCCTTTGGAAGACACATGTCAACGACCGCTGTCGTCACCAAATTGTTTGCTTGTGGACATGACACCAATTAAAGAACCAATAAATTCGACAACATGACGCTAATTAAAGAACCAATAAATTCAACCACATATTGGCACCCTCTCATCAATGCCATCAATTGCCACTTTCCATGCATTTTGAAATCTAATAAAATTTAATCTGTTTAATTAATTTTCACACTTACTATTCACAAAACCAACCAATCCGTGAACAAAAAAAATGTATTTTTTAAATCCTAGCACAAAAGAAATAATTTTCAACTTTAGACTTGCTATATAGTAGTGCCCAAGCATTTTTCCCATTAAACATGACTAAAATTTTAGTAAAACTTTGGCCAAATTGTCAAATTTTATATAGGATTTTTTATTGATAACTCTGATTATATATGTCCTCCTTAGTTAACAAAAACTAGAATATACAATAATTAGAATATGTTTAATGGCCACTCTTATCATGAAATCAATCCATTAAATACATTTGCTTATTGAAATGAGCGAGCAATAAATTTATTTGCATATTGGCACAATCACATAGACACCGTCAATTGTTGCTCTTCATTGTTTTAAAATTTGCTTAACACTAGAACATGTGTCCATGGATATAAATGTTAACTAAATGTCAAAAGTTTAAATACACCCGTGCTCATGAATGTGGGAGAGGTATAATTACTAGTAAACCCCATTACAAGAACATGGATTGTTTGCACAACGCTCTACATGGTTTTTTATGAGAACATTTATGTATAATATAGTTGTGTCTTTATTGATCTATAAACACACTCTAATTCAATTGGCATCCTTCTATGTCTACTCACATGCATTCTTTGCCTATGCAGATAGGGGCAAAGAGCATTTGCTAAATGTTGTAAATCTCTGAAATTAATTCTCTTCCAACATCAAAAATATCCCAGCATCCAAAAATAGAGCATTTCCATTGCAAAGACCCTATAACAAGATCATTTACATAATATTCAAACATGTTCTGTTTTGAAATAAAGCATTCTAGTAATAAATACATGGCTCAGTGTCGGGCCACACATCAAAATAGGTCTTTTTCTGTCTCTCTTCTCCCACTAGGGAAAAACACCAAATTCTTGCTTTATATTCCACTTTTGAATATTCTTGCAGGCTTTTGCAAATGTAAATGGAGAACGCCCATAGTGTAATGTGGAGAAATACAAGCATGGCCTTGAAAATTTATTCTTTTTTGACAAGGAAATCCCCAAGGAGGTAATAAAAAGGCAATTGGATAATATATGAGTGAAAAAACATCGGTAGAAGTCCCCTACCAAGTGGGCAAATGAAAAACCATGCAACTTGTAGGCACACTCTTGTCGAAGGTAGTTGTCAAGTACTTTCTTAATCACAGCCATACCGTCAGACCTCTAGGTGACCATGCTGCTAAGAGTAAAGAGAATTTGTTAAATATTATAGTTCTCTAAATTTAATTATTTTTTAGTGTTGTAAATTTATTGGAATAAAAAAACAAAGCATTTCAGACTAACTAAAAAACTAATGTTTATACCATTATGTTTTTGTCAACTTAGACATGCCTTGGAATTAGAATATAAGCTTTGACCAGTGCCTTGGTATTTGCAAATTTGTCTATATATCGATGTGTAATAGGAAAAGAGGGAAGAAGGTTTTATGGTTATACCCTCCTTTCACTACAAACATTCAAGGACATCCAACCGAGTTGAATCACAACTTTTGCAAGAGGCTTCTATAGGTTGATGTGTCACTTGTAATGCCGTGGAAACTTGGAATTTATTGATTAATTGATTAATTAAAGCCCAGTTATGCTAGAAACCCTAATTATGTAAAATCATAAACAAATAGACGAATCACGACAAATGCTCGTAGATAGAGATGTAATATTCAGAGTAGATACATACCAAGTTTCAAGATTCTAGATGCAAAAAAGTTGGGGGCTAAAGAGCAGGTGCCCAAGCCCAAGGTACAATTTTTTGTTGAGAATCTTGGAAGTTGTCTGTAACTTGTTCCAACTGTTTCAGAGATTTTAGTGTCGAAGATTCGAAGGTCTTTGGTGTAAAATGCCCAAGTCCACCTAGGTATATTCTTCAGGATCTAGGAGCCTCTAGGGATTGCCTGATGCCTGGTGCAGAAGATTTTTACAAACATAAAGTTGTAGGGCTTCGGAGAGGGCGCCCAAGCCCTTGCAGTGTTTTTCTTCAGAGATCTTGAATCTATACACTTCACCACAGTCCTTTGCAACTCCACTCTGTCAGATACGACACCTATCACCTACAATCAAAAGGAGTGTGGTTGGGGGTTGTGGTGTTTAGGAGCTTGCCTCAGTCAAGCCCTGGAAGGACATTCAAGTCTTCCAAACACCTTTGTCAGATAAAAGAGTGCGTATCCCTACAGGATAGAGGCAAAAACTAATTGATAAATGATTCAAACACAAATAGATATCACCTCGGTGGTGTAGCTCGCATGTAGATGAAAAGCCTTCAACACACGAGAAGATGAAGCTAAATCTGCAATCACAAACACAACAACAATATTCTACTCTGCAATAATGAATATCTTAAATGCTCTAAAATCATAAGTTCGCCAAAAGTTCATAATCATCTTCTAGTTTACAAATGAATCCCTAAACATACTTATATATGCATTTTCACTTTAATTTCGTAATTCAAACTTAAGATGTCGGCAACGAAACCTTTTAACGGTCACATAACTGACATTCAAATTTAAGACCTGCCTAAAATAGGGCAAGATTAGGGTGTGAGTGCCCAACCCCTGGGCCCCTTTTTCAAGGCAAGATTCAGCTCAATAAGGTCCCCTTAGGGCCATGTGACATGGGTTTCAGTCCATTTTCTTCCGGGAGTTAAAATGAACATTTAAGATGCAAAACAAGGGACTCAAGAACTAAACTTAGGAGGTAAAAGTCCTAGGGAGACATTTTACGACATAACAATCGATTAAGCCATTCACATTATAGTTATGTGTGCAAATACCATGCATATATATACAAATTATCAAATACCTTAGCAATTGATTAATGCTTATCCTCTTATGTTAGAGAGACTTAGTTCATTTATATATGCATTCCATGATGATCATATCCCTTGTGATAATGATGAACATACACTAAGCAAGAATGTATCGTGTGATTCACATATTCATGACATTAGTATAGCTAGTGATGATATATAATTTCATATATATCATGATAGTCCTCTACCCATAGGTTTATGTGATTTGAATGAATTATCTCCTCTCATACATAATGATGAATATAGTAAGAACCATTCTTCTACATGTCATGTTGAATCTAGGGATACTTATGATATCATTTCATACACTCCTACCACACATGATGATAGCTTATGCCTTAATGATAATTCATTAGCTTCTTATGTAGACTTGTTCTGGTCTAGGGCGTTATATTGATTCCATCCTAGAAAGCCAAGGGATACTTGTCAAAGTTAGATGTCTTGGTATTTTTCTTATCTCTTCTTCCCCAAATTGTGATGAACATGTTGTCTATGGATTTATGATTTATCATGTTAGTGCCTTTGTTTTCCCATGACTAGGAATTTTATTTGAAAGCTAATTTTGTTATTATTCAGTTGGAAATTATAGAGCAGGTGTTGTTGTTGAAGTAGTTTATATGATCAGGTGCAAAGGTCAGTATGCACACTATCTAAACATAAAGATAAGTTAATTTAATATAATCCAAGAAATTAGATATCTTGAAATGATTCTTATTTTTTAAAGGGTAGTTTCTCTCTTGTAAGGCACCTAGAGTTGATACTTTTGGTGTTTACCAGTTATAGTATTGTAGTTGTTCAACAACAACAATTAACATGACACTACACTAATTTAACAATTAATAATTCATTTACTTATTGACATGCCACTAATTTAATAACAATAATAAATTCAACTGCATATTGGTACACTCTCACCAACGCTAGCAATTGTCGCTTTCCCTTCATTTATAAAATTTAATCCATTTAATTAAAATTGCCACTTTCCATTCATTCTAAAATCCAATAAAATTTAATTTGTTTATAAATCCCAGCATAAAATAAATGATTACGGACTTTAGCCTTGTTGTTTCATCCCACCCACGTAGCATTTAATTTTAGTGTCTTCCCTCATGTGTATTTAACCCTCATTTCCCCTTGTTTCTCTCATATCTTGCTCCTTGATCGTTAAATTGATGCGCAACCACTTCCTTTGAGCTTATCTTTTCTTCTTCTACCTTCCAACAAAGTCTGGGGGTCTTGGAATTAAATACTAAGCATGCCTCCCTAGGACAACTACACCCCTAGGGCATCCCTTAGGGAGTGTACCTAGTTTTGGTGAGATGCGACCAACAATGGTATCTTACTGACATTGATCTATAGGCAATTCAAAGAAGTTGTTCAAGAAGCTATTAACAAGAAGTTGTTCAATAATTGTATTCAAAGAATTTGTTGACAAAAAGTTGTCTAACAATTGTATTCAAACAATTTGTCCAGACACAACATCAATGGACTGTCGATTCAATTAAGCATTGTTAGCCTCAAACCCCACTAATTTTAGTCATCACTAATCAATACCCTCTATAGTTTTTGCTTTGGGACATACCAATAAATGTGGTTTAGTGTCTGGGCCTCAAGCCTCACCAACCCAAAACATTAGATGACTACAATATTTTAAAAGAAAACATTAGGTTATTAGGTATGGTATCCATAGTTTTGAAAAGGTTTTGATTTTTTTGGTGGTTTCCTCCTTGTGGGGTACCTAGAGGTGAGACTATTAGACTTTTACTGTCTATATGACTGGGGTGGTTCATATTACACTTAAATGTAATCCCTGGGCTATCATGGCTATCTATTCCCTGGTGGGCTAGTGTTTGCTTCGTAATCACATTTGTGGGGAGTATTTATATGTCTGAGATAAAACGATGTAGATGGACTTGATTCAAAGTTGGTGTAACAAGATGTTGTTGGAACCATGGCTAACTTAATTACTGTTAATATATATGCCATTAGAATCCATAACAGAGTTCATAAGCCTACTAATTTTTTTTTGTTTGGTTTGAACGAAGGTTTTACATATTTTTCATGACATCTAATCCTTGACAATACATTTGGTTGTTCTAGTGTAAATGATATTAGCTAGAATTTATGCTATTTGTTAATTGTTCATGTGACTCTGGGGTTTATCTAGCATACTTTTGTGGAAATTATAATTGTTATTGCAGAAGGAACAAATGCAACATAAGTTGAGAACTAAACAAAAAACTCCAAGCAAGTAGGTCACACAAGAATAAGAGACACAAGATGTTGTATTGGTGCCTGTAAGCTGAAAGAGTCACTTTGAATATAATACAAATGATTATTTTAGCATGTGTTTATATACACATCTAAGGCATTATTAAAAACGAGAGGTTAACAAGGCTCAATATAGATTACACAATCCAAAAGCTGTGTAAGGTCATGTAGACACTTAGCACACATGCACGTTTTTTTGCAAAAAAACTTTTTAAAATGATACACGCCTATAATAATTAACAAATGCTCTTTACTCCTACCACCATGGTTACCTAGAGGTCTAGCAGTATTGCTATAAGCACTCAGACAACTATATTATACACAAATGCACCCATCTAAAACTGTGGCTATAGAAAATCCCCACAAAAAAATTCTCCATCTACATTTTTTAATCATAGACACAACAACATGCACCTCAAATCCAACCGAAAGCCATTGAAGCCAAACCCACAAAAGCAGAGACACATAAATACTTCTCTATCTAGCTCCATTGCAAACTAAACAAGGATTCAAATAAATCCTTGCCTGCCACTCACACCGTAGCTGTGAATCAATACAATGCCCAGCCAATGAACACATGCATCTACAACATCTAGCTCCAATACATCTATACAGAGCCTTAACAACTTTTTGCATCCCAAATGGCTTTCAAATACCAAACACCAAACAGAAGAAAGATGCCCACAACATCTAAAACCATGGGTACATAGAACCCCCACAAAAAAAATTATGCATCTACATTTTTTAATCCTAGACACAACATGCACCACGAATCCAACCAAAAACCATTGAAGTGAAACCCACAAAAACACATACACATAGATACTTCTCTATCTAGTTTTATTGCAAATTAAGTAAGGATTCAAATAAATCCTTACCTGCCACTCACACCGTAGCTGTGAATCAATACATCGTCCAGCTAGCGAAGACATGCATTTGCATCATCCATCTCCAAAAAAATCAAAACTAAATGAGCGAACACCGTAAAGATAAATTAAACATGTTAATGAAGTTGTGAAAACACACACAACTCGTAGGCAGCTCCTCTGAAAGACACGTGTCAACGACTGTCGTCATCACCAAATCATTTGCTTGTGGACATGACACTAATTAAAGAAGCAATAAATTCACCTGCATATCCAATGCCATCAATTGCCACTTTCCATTCACTTTGAAATCCGATAAAATTTAATTCGTTTAATTAATTTTAACACTTAATGTTCACAGCGCTAGCCAATCTGCACAAAGCAAAATCGTATTTTTTAAATCCCAGCATAAAAAATGATTTTAGACTTTAGCCTTGTTCTTTCAAACTTTATATACTTAGAGTAATTCGCTGCTTCCAAAAAAATAATTGCCTATCTTGGAACTAATAAATATATTTAAGATATAGCATAATAATTAATACAAAATATTATCCAAATTGTTTCCCAACACTTTTTCCAACCTTCTAAAAAATTCTTTTATCAATTTTTAGTAACGTCGATTTGTTTCCGATTTCACAAATCCATTTGAAACCAGAAGGTGGTCGAGGCCTAAAGAAGAGTGGGAGGAGAGAATCTGCGGTTTATGCAATTTGGATTTAGTGGAGACGGAATGACACTACATTATGGAGTGCCAAGCTTACGAGATATTAGGGCCAATTATAGGGATACCTTGAATGTTGACTCCTTGACCAACTTGTTTGAAGAAGAGAAGTTAGCTAAACTTGTAGTCTATTTGATCAAGATAAATAGTAGAAGATCTAAGATCCAAAAAGCAAATGAGTTCAGTTAGGGGCTGTGTGGGCGGTCTGCCTTTTGCGGCTCATGGTCCCATAGGCTATCTCGGCCGTGGACGTTATTAAAAACCTTCATTCATTCATTCATCTATTAAATTGTCACAAAGCCAAAAACTTTCTATCAATCAACTAAATAGATATATTAGGACATAAATATGCTTCAAACGGTAATTTTTGTAATACAAAATAATTGTCATTATGATAACCTTCGCATTTGGATGAGCTTTGAGCTTCTCTTCCAGTAATGGCAAGCCTGAACTCAATGTACAGGACTAAATTCGGCCTAACGAATTTGTCAATAGCAATGCCGTCATTGAGGCCGCATTGGCGGATTTACAGCGCCCACACCAATTTGGAGCCTCCAGACGTACTTCAGCTTGCGGCCAAGGCTCGAATCTCTCTCACACCCAAACAGGTAGAATTTTTTCTCTGTCCATTCATGCCGCCTTAACTCTTGTAACCCTAGATTACAATCTATGTAGCCAAAATGGTTTTTCCTTTTATTTGTAGGTAATGTCTCTATAAGTCTATGGTCCAGATAAATTATCTAATATTCATAGACATTAGTAGAGATTGACTGAATTAAATTCAGGGTAATTTAAATAATTTCATATCGAAGTTTTTAATTAAAAGCCTTTAGCAAACAGCTCCGAATCAATTTCTTCAGCACCTGCTGAGAAAACTAAGGAATGCGCTCTCCACTGGACTACTAGGTTAACCTCACGCATTATGCGAAGGAACAATTATAGAGGAGTAGAGCAGGGTTTGTTAAATTTTCTTTGCAGATTCTGCACAGATAGTTTCGGATTATTTGTAGGATTGTGGTAACATGGGAAATCGACGATTTCAGCTCTGCTACTGTTTTTTAGAATTTTTTATTTCAAAGAAATAATTTGGAGAAAAATGAACTAGAGAAAACCTGACATTGTCAGAAAACATCCCTTAAATATTTGAGGAGGTGCTGTAAACTTCCAGCTCTCCACTTTCAGCAGCTGCTCATGGTCTCCTTCAACAAAATTGGCCTCTGTTGATGTTTGTGTAGCTACGGGAGGTTAAGATCTGTATAGGCATTGGATGAAGGGGTGCGACCCTACCACAAAGGCACCTCCTCCCATAATACATATGCAAGATCAAATCAAGGATGAGGCATGGACAACAGATTAAGCCAGAAACAATTATAGAACAGCATATCCAATCTGAAAACTTAACACGGTATCAGAGCAGGTTTAGGAAAATCTGATCAGATTTGGCTATGCAACAATGAATGCCAAGTTTAAATCAAATTGTTGTGCTGAAGATGGGCGAGATTTCGCAGGAGGAACTGGAGGCGTAGGAAAGATTTCGCAAATCATGATGTATTCGATAGGATTTTGCTGCAGGCATTTTCTTTTGGAATCAAAACTCCCGTGGCCGGGCCCCGCGATGGATTTGTGTTTTTAGCCGTGAGTAATTGCTACAGACTGGCTGCTTTGGATATAAATTTCTGAATGTTTGCGTTCCAGTGGAAAAGAAATGGCACGAAGGCTAGGAAGATCATGATAGACTCTGTGAAGGATTGAGGGTGTCCTCCGGATGTATGTATATACAATTGCTTGATCGCTGTTCGATGTAAGGCAGGGAGATTGAACGAAGCAATGAACACGATTGAAGAGATGAAGGGCCAAGGGCATGACCCTAATGAAAGATCCCTGATGGATCCCTTTGCTGAAATGAAGTGCTGTTTTTATTTGATTTAATTTGTTTTATGATTTTTATTATTTTTTTGTTTTCTTTCAGACTAGAGAGGAGATGCAGAAGGGGTTTCAGTTTTCTTGAGATGTGTATTTGCCAAGATGGCAAATAGAAATACATACAGCTGCAATCTCAAATAAAATGGACTAAAAATAAATAGTAATTGATAGAAAGATAACACATGAGAAATTGAGGCACATACCCATCAGATCTGTATTTTAATATTCAATGGAAGCCTGGTTTGCAACCCTACTTGCATACAAAGGCAATATTGGCCTAGAAGAGGCTATACATGCAATTGAGAATGAAAGATCTGAAGAATAAAGCTGATTTAGCACTGCTGCAAGCTTTGATCTGCAATAACATGCCCTGGAATCTGTCCAATGATGCACAAATGAAGACCCAGAGTAGGCCTCCCACAAACAAGAACTGGGTTGTCGTCCAATTCACCAAAATCCTTGAGAGTTTTCGTTCCCAAGAGTCTGAATGCTGCTGCCCCCTTCCACAGAGTTCAGAGCTGCCATGAAGCTTCAAAAGATATGCAAAAGATGCATCCAAAAAGCACTTCAAAGTCACTTTATGCATTTCTCAAAGTGGGCGTCCACTTTAGGGTTCCAAAAGGGATCAAAAATAAGAATCTTTAAAAGATTCTTTTATTAATGAAGTCTTCACAAGTTGGGCGCCCAAGTTGAGGGCCCAACTTCATTATTAAAAGACCACTTTTTAAACACAACGTTGTGTCAACTAGGTGGGGGTCTTTTTAATAACTTATTAATATAAAGTGACATGTTATTCACTTTATTTTATTTATTTTTATTAAATATTAAAGCGACACTTTAATATTCAATAATTATTCCAATTCCATCACCTGGCCATCCTGAACTGAGAACTGCTGTAGCCCACGCCACTGGTGATGTCGCCACGTGTCATGCCAACTGACAGTGCCTCCCTAAAATGTAGGGATACCTCCTAAAAAATAGGAATTTGACCAAAACTCCGAAAATGCTCCTGGAGGTCCCCTGATGCCTCCTGGTCAACTCTCGGTCAAACCCTAAAAAATAGGAACCCTTCCTAAAAAATAGGAAACTGTCACAAACTGACTGGAAAGGCCTGTAAAGCTCTGTGCCAAGCTACACTGCCTCTGGATAGGTCCCCTAACCACTCTGCTGACCTACGGGAACCTGGATAATAGGTCAACTCTCATGTCTCTGCTAGACAGCGCTAAAGAGGGGACATGACAGTCCTCCCCTCTTGAAGATGCTTGCCCACAAGCAACTGCAAGGACGGATGCTGTAAAATGGACTCTCCCTCCCAGGTGGCGTCCTCTATAGGGAGTCCCCTCCAACGAATCAAGTACTCCCGAATCACCCTACTTCTCAGCCGTCGTTCCCTCTCCTCCAAGATCTCCTCAGGAACCAGAGTCAGCTTACCTTCCTCATCCAAGGGAGGTAAATCGGGTGATGCTACAATATGTTGCCCCAATGCCTTTTTCAGGCAAGATACATGGAACACATTATGAATCCGACTGTCAGGTGGTAACTCAATCTCATAAGCAACCTCTCCCACACGCCTGAGAATCCGATATGGTCCGTAGAAGCGAGGCTTGAGCTTCTCAGCTCCACCCCCTTTAAGGGTGCTCTGTCAGTAAGGCTGCAACCGCAGGAAAACCATGTCATCCACCTCAAATACTCTCTCAGTCCTATGTCGATCAGCGTAGACCTTCTGCTGATTCTGTGCCTGCTGAAGATTCTCCCTGAGAGATCTCATGATGTCCTGGTTCTCCTGTAACCAATCCTGTGCCAAGGGCACTCTGCTGTCACTTACAGCCAAATCAACAAAAGATAATGCCTCGTAACCATAGAGGGCTCTAAAAGGTGTCATAGCAATAGACATATGGTGTGTAGTATTATAGCAATACTCTCCTAGATATAGCCAACGCACCCATGCCTTCTGCTGTCCTGATACATAGCTGCGCAAATACCCCTCAACCCACTTATTAACAATCTCGGTCTGCCCGTCTGTCTGTGGGTGGTAGCTAGTACTGGGTGTCAACTCTGTACCTGTGAGCCTGAAAAGTTCTTGCCAGAAAGAACTCATGAACCTACTATCCCTGTCACTCACTATGGTCTTGGGAAGACCGTGGAGCCTGAATATCTCTCTGAAAAATAACTCCGCCACCTGAGATGCTGTGAAATCAGCTGCAATAGGAAAGAAGTGGGCGTATTTAGTCAACCTGTCTACTACAACATAGATACAGTCTTTCCCCTGCACCCGAGGAAGACCTGTAATGAAATCCATGGAGATCCCTGACCACTTCTGCTTTGGTATAGGTAACGGCTGTAATAAACCAGCAGGGAAAGTATGCTCAGACTTATTCTGCTGGCACGTCAAACACTCACGAACATGACGTAAGATATCAGCTTTGAGACCCTTCCAAGAGAATCTCTCTCGAACCGCCCTGTAGGTCTTACCATAACCTGGGTGCCCTGCTGTCAGAGTATCATGATAAGCATGCATAATTTGTTCCTTCAACTGAGAACCAGGAACCAGTACACCCTGCCCTTGTAGTAGATGACTTCATCTACCACAGTGTACCTATCATCCAACACCAAACCATCCATGACCTCACAAGCATGCTGATTTTTGGAGTACTCAACTAAAAGTTGAGCCTTCCAATCTGCTAAAATCTCGCTCAGTGAACATAGGGCAGCAAGTGATGGTTTTCTAGAAAGTGCATCAGCCACAGTATTATTCTTCCCCTTTATGAATTCGATGTCAAAATCATAAGCCTGAATCTTGCTCACCCATTTTTGCTGACGATCATTGAGCTCTGTCTGATCAAGGAAATATTTCAGACTGTTGTGGTCTGTTCTTACCACGAATTTGCTGCCAACAAGATACTGTCTGAACTTGGCTAATGCATGCATAATAGCCAACATTTCCTTATCATATGTAGAATACAACCTCTCATTATCCCGCAGCTTCCGACTCTCAAAAGCAATGGGGTGTCGGTTCTGCATCAAAACCGCTCCTATGCCCAAACCGGAAGCATCACACTCAAGTACAAAGGGCTGCGAGAAGTCGGGAAGTGCTAAAACTGGGCAAGTACTCATAACCTCCTTGAGCCTGTCAAAGACTCCCTGTGCCTGCTCTGTCCATCTAAAAGCCCCTTTCTTTGTGAGGTCTGTCAAGGGAGCTGCCAACTGAGAGAAACCCCTCACAAATCGCCTGTAATAAGCACATAGACCAAGGAACCCCCGTAACTCAGTAATGTTCCGAGGGTGTGGCCAATCTCTAATTGCCTGAATCTTCTCCTCGTGCACCTTCACCCCATCAGCACTAATCACATGACCCAGATATAGGACCTCTCTAAGTCCAAACTCACATTTGGACAACTTAGCAAATAGAGACTGACTCTCCATGATGCTAAGTACCTCCTCAACATGTCTGAGATGGTCCTCCCAAGTACGACTGTAGATCAGAATATCGTCAAAGAACACTAGAACTGATTTCCTCAACTGCTTGTTGAAGAGATGGTTCATACATGACTGGAAGGTGGCTGGGGCATTGGTAAGGCCAAAGGGCATCACCAGGAACTCATAATGCCCATAGTGACAATGGAAGGCGGTCTTGTGTACATCCTCTGCTCGTACACGAATCTGATGATAGCCTGAACGAAGATCAATCTTAGAGAAGTAGATGGCTCCATGAAGCTCGTCCAACAACTCATCAATGCGCGGAATAGGGTATTTGTTCTTGATTGTCTTCTTGTTCAAGGCTCTGTAATCTATACACATCCGTAGAGTCCCATCCTTCTTCTTAACCAGAACTACAGAAGAAGCAAAGGGGCTAGAACTGGGGCGAATGAAACCCATATCTAACAGCTCATGAATAGTCTTCTCAATCTCATCCTTGTATGCTCTAGGATGACGATACGGGGTGGTGATCACTGGCTTAGCTCCATCCTCCATCTCTATCCCATGCTCAAACCCTCTATCCGGGGGTACACCAGGACGTATGTCACCAAATACTCGGCCATGCCGATCCATCACTGTCTGTATGTCAACATGAAATGCTCTAGCATCCTGAGGAGTGGGTGTCTTGGATTTCACAAAACAATGTGTGGCCCAGAGCACATCATCATGTCTGATAATAGACTCCATCCTGCGAGAAGATACCTCCTTGGGTCCACCGTCAGAGGCTGCCCTCAAGATCACCTTCTTCCCGCCAGATAGGAACTCTAACTGCATGCGGTGGTGATCAATAATATATCTCCCAATACCCTGTAACCACTGCATACCCAAAATCACATCATAATCCTCTAAGGGTAGGATATAAAAGTCATCCGTCAAGGTAAAATCACCCATCTGAATGCTGAGCTGTGAGATCCTCCGAGTACAACCCAACACTGCACCATCTGCAACCTTAACTCCAAAACCCTCGAACACCTCAGACTGTAATCCACGCCTCTCCACCAATTTCTGATCAATAAAATTGTGCGTGGCTCCTGTGTCAACCAAACTCATGACTCGCTGTCCCTGTAAGGTTCCTTTCAACCGAAAGGCATGGAACCTGGGATAACTGGATAGGGTAGCCATAGTCACTTTGGCTGCCGCCGATGAATCAGGGATGTCTATCTCTAGCTAGGGTCGCTCCTGAATAACCTCCTCAGGGTTGTCCTCAATGTCGGTGTCTGGTATCTCCTCATCCCCAAGCTCAGATGTGACCTCAACCAAGTGAACTCTGCCCTTACCCATACATCGGTGTCCGGGCTCCCAAGGCTCCTTGCAGGAGAAGCATAATTTCTTCCTCCTCAAATCATTCCGTGACTCCTGATCCATCCTAGGAGGTCTAGCTGACTGTCCATCTCTGAACTGTGGAGTATTGGCCTTCTGAAAAGGCCGTGATTCCCTGAATGGCCTCTTATCCGACTGATAAGTGGGAGTGGTGTCCAATCTCAAGGTCACATCAATGGCATCCTTAAGAGTGGCCGGCTGGAAGGCACGTACCAATCCCTTAAGCCTATCCTGTAACCCCTCAATGAATAACATCACGCTACGCCTCTGGGGCATATCAGGTACCATAACTGCAATACACTGGAACTCATTAACATAAGCTTCAGCATGTCCTGTTTGTCTAAGATGTGCCAACTCCCTATAGTAGAGTTCTGTGTCCTTACGGTCAAACCGGGTAATGAGTCGTTCAGTGAACTTTGCATAGGAATGAATCAAGGCATGATCCTGGGTGACCAGTCCATGATGCCACCAATCATAGGCAACCCCATCTAAATGTAAGACAGCAAACTGGATAGCCTCACGCTCAGGCATGGGTCTCAAGGATAAATATATGTCCAGCTTGTGCACCCAAGCACGTGCACTCGTACTACCCGTACCATCATATGTAGCCAACGTGATCTTCCCAGTAGCTCTACTGAGGTCATAGTTCTGCTGCTGTGGTCTAGTGCCTCGGTCTCCTCTAAACCTGGTAGAATCTCTGCGCTGTGCACAATACTGTGGAAAAGGAAAGACATCCCGGACCTCAGGGGGTAAGGCTCTCCATTCAGCTGTAGCCGCCATGACTGAGTCCTGAAATTCCACCTCTGGTGGCTCTACTTGTGCTGGCCGTTCACCTGGTGCAAACTGAGGAAGTAAGGGTCTATCCCTGGCCTGTCCACGCCTAGGGGAATGATGGGAACTCCTAGCTGATGCGTGTGACCTGTGACTATGCTGGCTTCCCGCCACTGATACTGATCTGCTCCGTCTGCCTCTATCTAACTCCAATCGTTCCAAGGCATCCTGTATCCTATCAAGGGTCTGAGCAATCCTAGGCTGAGTGTTGATGAGGGTTCTCATCATCTCTCTCTCTTCCTCATCCTGATCTCTCTTGGCATTTCTCTGTTCTTCAGCCATTACTGGTTCCTCTGCTGTACCAATCCCAAGCTTGTTTTGGGCTGTCCTGCGTGTTTAATACCTGTCTGTATGCATAGAAAGCAAATCTCTAAACCCCACAGGCTGGCAGGTCAAAAGCTCTGATACCACTGAAAGATCCCTGATGGATCCCTTTGCTGAAATGAAGTGCTGTTTTTATTTGATTTAATTTGTTTTATGATTTTTATTATTTTTTTGTTTTCTTTCAGACTAGAGAGGAGATGCAGAAGGGGTTTCAGTTTTCTTGAGATGTGTATTTGCCAAGATGGCAAATAGAAATACATACAGCTGCAATCTCAAATAAAATGGACTAAAAATAAATAGTAATTGATAGAAAGATAACACATGAGAAATTGAGGCACATACCCATCAGATCTGTATTTTAATATTCAATGGAAGCCTGGTTTGCAACCCTACTTGCATACAAAGGCAATATTGGCCTAGAAGAGGCTATACATGCAACTGAGAATGAAGGATCTGAAGAATAAAGCTGATTTAGCACTGCTGCAAGCTTTGATCTGCAATAACATGCCCTGGAATCTGTCCAATGATGCACAAATGAAGACCCAAAGTAGGCCTCCCACAAACAAGAACTGGGTTGTCGTCCAATTCACCAAAATCCTTGAGAGTTTTCGTTCCCAAGAGTCTGAATGCTGCTGCCCCCTTCCACAGAGTTCAGAGCTGCCATGAAGCTTCAAAAGATATGCAAAAGATGCATCCAAAAAGCACTTCAAAGTCACTTTATGCATTTCTCAAAGTGGGCGTCCACTTTAGGGTTCCAAAAGGGATCAAAAATAAGAATCTTTAAAAGATTCTTTTATTAATGAAGTCTTCACAAGTTGGGCGCCCAAGTTGAGGGCCCAACTTCATTATTAAAAGACCACTTTTTAAACACAACGTTGTGTCAACTAGGTGGGGGTCTTTTTAGTAACTTATTAATATAAAGTGACATGTTATTCACTTTATTTTATTTATTTTTATTAAATATTAAAGCCACACTTTAATATTCAATAATTATTCCAATTCCATCACCTGGCCATCCTGAACTGAGAACTGCTGTAGCCCACGCCACTGGTGATGTCGCCACGTGTCATGCCAACTGACAGTGCCTCCCTAAAATGTAGGGATACCTCCTAAAAAATAGGAATTTGACCAAAACTCCGAAAATGCTCCTGGAGGTCCCCTGATGCCTCCTGGTCAACTCTCGGTCAAACCCTAAAAAATAGGAACCCTTCCTAAAAAATAGGAAACTGTCACAAACTGACTGGAAAGGCCTGTAAAGCTCTGTGCCAAGCTACACTGCCTCTGGATAGGTCCCCTAACCACTCTGCTGACTGACCTACGGGAACCCGGATAATAGGTCAACTCTCATGTCTCTGCTAGACAGCGCTAAAGAGGGGACATGACACTTGATGCCATTAGTTATGGAACACTGATCCGTGGACTGTGCAAAGTGAATAAGATCAGTGATGCACTTAAACTTTTCAATGAAATGGTTCATGAAAATTGCAATCCTGATCTCATTGTGTACAATGGTCTTCTCGATGGCCTGTTAAAGGTTGGAAAGTTAGAAGATGCATGTAAACTCTTTGAGACGATGGTGCAGCAGGGCATGGTGCCAAATTGCTTCTCTTACAATATATTGATTGATGGCTCATTCAAGAAAGGTAGGGCAGAAGCTGCCTACATGCTCTTTGATGATTTGAAGAAGAAAAGAAATGTGTAGATGGAATCACATATAGCATAGTTATTTCAAATTTCTGCAAGATGGAGAGAATCGAGGATTCTCTAAGTTTGTTAGAAAAAAAAAATGGAATCCAGAGGGCTGGTATCTGATATGGTAACAATAACGTCACTGTTGATTGCACTTCATCGCTCTGGTAGATAGGACTGGGCACGTCAGCTTATGAAGCGAATTGGAGACAGCAGTGTTGTCCCTAATATCATCAGGTGGAGTGCTGATATGGAGGTACTAACTGAAGAGAGCCAAGTGGAAGCTCCAGACCAAAGATTTACATTTCTAAAGAATGACAATGTGTTTAGTGGTGTCCCAAAAAAGGAAAAGGGACAGCGTAACATTTGGCCTCCTGTTTGTGATGTATCACATACGAAAACAAACATGGGAGATAGTTTTGTTGAGAACTATGCCTTGAAGCTTGTACGTGCTCCAACAGAGATAAGTCAAGGCAAGGATCTTGCAAGGGGTTGTGAAGTCTAGGACTCACAACTAAGAGGGAGTTTGACAAACCAACAGAGGCAACCTTGGACGAGGAGGTCAAAAGGTTGATGCTAGTACTTGGAGCTTTAGAGGGAGTCACATCATCATGAAGATTCCTTGTTAATGCATTTTTCTCTGAGACGGAGAAATTTGAGGTGAAAGCCCTTGTCCATCTCTGAGATGGAGATGTGGTTCTTTCCACCCTCTGGGAGTAGCCATGGTGGACGTCATGTTGAGTGACTCCATGACGATGTATTTTTCCACTAATGGGAGTAGCCATTGTGGACATCATGTTGAGAGACTCTGTGATGATTCTCTTGTACTTGTGTTTATCCACCCTCTGGGAGTAGCCATGGTGGACACGTTGAGAGACTCCATGACGACATCACGTTGAGTGACTCCGTGATGGGCATTTGTGCACTTGTTTTCTTCCACTCATGGGAGTAGCCATGGTGGACATCATGTTGAGTGACTCCATGATGATATCACGTTGAGAGACTCCATGATAAATTCTTCCGACCCTCTGGGAGTAGCCATGGTAGATGTCATGTTGAGAGACTCCATGACAACATCACGTTGAGAGACTCCGTAATGAATTCTTTGTATTTGTGTTTTTCCACACATGGGAGTAGCCATGGGGACATCATGTTGAGAGACTCCATGATGACATCACGTTGAGAGACTCTGTGATGGACACTTGTACATGTGTTTCTTTCCACGCATGGGAGTAGCCATGGTGGACGTCATGTTGAGTGACTCCATGATGATATCACGTTGACTGACTCCGTGATGAACTCTTTTCCACATATGGGAGCAGCGATGGTGGACGTCATGTTAAGAGAATCCATGACAAGACATGATACCCTTGAGTAGGACTCATGGAAGACTTTGCTATACCTCCCTAGCTAAGAGGGAGTGTTGATGTTTGTGTAGCTACGGGAGGTTAAGATCTGTATAGGCATTGGATGAAGTGGTGCGACCCTACCACAAAGGCACCTCCTCCCATAGTACATATGCAAGATCAAATCAAGGATGAGGCATGGACAACAGATTAAGCAAGAAACAATTATAGAACAGCATATCCAATCTGAAAACTTAACAGCCTCACTGCATTTCTGGAATTTTCTTTTTCCTGTAACTGCACAATGCAGCTTATATGGGGTTTGCCCCCTCCATGGGACCATGTCCAAAGCCTCTCACTGGAAAAAATAGCTGTTAAGTGTTTCAAGGCAGGTTTCCATGGAGGTGCTTGCTGCTCCTATTCTTGTGTCTCAAATGGTCCCATGCAACCTGTTAAAACTTATATTGCAAACCTGTAAATAATATAATCTTTTCCTAAATTTGTGGAGCAGCAGCTGCTTAGGAAGACTAATTTCAGCTGCAGCTAGCTGTTGGGGGCTGAGAGTTTGCAGCACCAGCAGAGACATTGTAGGATTTTTTTTATTTTTATTTTTTAATGCAATTGGCAATAATAGTTTAGTTAAATAAATTTATTAATTCTGTTTGAAGAAATCCAGTAGTGGTTATTAATTAAAATTCCTAAAACACATAAATTGATTGAGTAATGGTGAGTGAGAGTGAGAAGAAGCGGACACAGATGGAGACAAAGCAGAAGATGTTCAAAAGGACCTGCACACTTTGCAGAAGGGTGCACTGGGAGCAGGTAAGAAAGAGAAGTTTGCTAGAGAGAGGGCTGTGGGTGCCAGTGGTAAGCAGACATGAAAATATCCTTTTTTGCATTGTTTTCTGAACTCCTCTGAACCTCAGGTCTCTGCTGTTGTGGAAAAAGCTCAGGTTGGAGGATAATCACCTTTTTTCAGATTCTTACCTTGATAAGGAGAGGTTGGGGAAAGTGGATGAAAGGGCTCCAGATAAGCCCGTTTCGTCTAAATCACAACCAGGGAGTATGTCTCTTGATGCAGAGATTGCTCAGGGAGTTTCAGTACCTTTATCTTTGGGGGATGTCCTGCTAACTATGGCTGATGAAGTGCCTGAACTGGTAATTGATGATGATTGTTTACTTAGAACGGAAGGGGAGATTGATGGCAGATCCCTGGCATTCAAATGTGTGGGGAAGAGACCCTCTTTGAAGGAATTTACCCAATGGATGAAATCTGTTTGGGGCAATATTGTGGGTCCTTCCTTATCCTTGCTGGAGAGAGGTTTCTTCTTGGTTCAATTCTGGACTGTTGAAGATTGAGAATTCGTGTGGAACAATGGCATTTGATTTTTTGGAAGGTGCAGTGTTTTTATGTGCCTTTTAACCCTCTTTTTTGATCCAGTAGCTGCCTTTATCTCAAAGGCTCCAATGTGGGTTTGCTTGTACAATCTGCCATTGGTAATGAGGGATCCTTCTTTGATCCAGAGATTGTAACAAAGCGGGCAATTTTATTAGGATTGATAATTAGCTGGATTTTTAGAACGGATTTGTGAGGGTTTGCATGATGGTGGATTAATCTAAACCCATCCTCCATTCCATCAAGATTTTCTCCTCTTAGGGTTCTTGGATTCGGTTGATTAACTTTGAAGGGCTGCCATTCAGATGCTTTTGGTGCAACCAACTGGGGCACAAATTGGCATAGTGTGCCTCTAAGACTTCATTGTTTTCTTGCACTGTTTGGTTGCAGAAATGGATTCAGAAAACTGGAAGTCCGAACGAAGATTTTGTGAGGAGAAATCAGGGTTATCCTTCAACTGAATGCCCTGCCTCTTCTTTGAAGGGTAACAAGGAAGAAGGTAGTCAGTATGGGTGTTTGGATAAGCTTGAAGTCCTGAATCCTGCAGCAAATGAAGAGTTTTTTTGAAGCAGACCGAGGGTGATGAACAACAGGTTATAGGAGTCTTGTAGGATTCACTGGTTGCAATGTCTCAGGAGATAGAGGAAGATCAGCAAGCTTCTGCTGAAATTTTGACTGTTCTCAATTGGAATCCAAGATGACGAAAACTAACTGTGGTCTACAGTTCAACATAGAGGGAGTAAGACAGAAGCTGAAAGAATGCAACTGGAAGCTCTAATTATGGTTGGAGACGGTTCTCAATGGACTGTGGAGGCTCTTCTATCCTGAAAAGGTAGAAGGATGCTTTCAACACTTGGTTGACATGCCCTATTTTGAGGTCTTTTTAGGCAGCGATGCCGGATGCTTTTCTAGTTTGGTGTGTAGCTAGGAGACTGATTTTTTGATCTGAGCTTTTCAGATTTTTAGGCTTCTTTGGAAGGTTGAGTCTTTCTCCTTCATGAGAGACTGAGAGTATGTATGGATGTATTAAAGTTCTTTGTATGTTTCTTAGTTTTGGGAGAGGGCCCAAATAAATTCCCCCACTTATGGATTAAAAAAATAAATTCTAAAACACAAGAGTAGAGCATAAAAAATTACAAAGTATGGTACCGCTTTCACGCAAAAGCCTTAAAATATTGAGCTGCAACATCTGCATAGGAAAAATTGGTATACTCCCTCAACGGGACCACTAGGTAAGTTGAAGATTCCAATTCTTCTTGTTCTTTTTGAGTTTCTAAAGACTCTTGGAACCACCCACACAAGAAATGCTCAGAATCATATACCCCCATCCACAATACTGCATTCTTTAATAAGGCTTGTTGTATGCTGTTAGTACTAATCACTACAAGCTTCTTCTACCGACCTTGTTGCTGGTTCATAGCTCAAAACCTTATAGTCAAGATGGTTCTTTTTGTGATTTGATCCTCAAGAACTTTTTATGTTGGGTTTGCCTAGAACCCAAGTCAAACCCAGACCAGTCTGGACTGGGTATTGATCCTAGTCCAGGTCTGGCGTGGGTTTAGACAGGATCCTGCCATGGGCCTGCAAATTCAGCCCGGGTATGTTTGAATGTACCCAGGGCAGGATCCTAGGCAAACACATCCAGTTCCAAAAAAAGGTGATTAAAAAAAACAGCAAAAAAGAAACACTAGATAACCCTAAAAAGTGACTTCTAAGTGTCTAACAACACACAAGACAAAAAGCATAACAACACACAAGACAAAAAGCATAAATACATCCCTTCCTCTCATTCCACACTCACTCAAAATTCCATTTCTATTGATTGCTTAGGGCCGCAAGTTTTCTTTGTGTTCAAACATCGTGCCCTTGCTATTCCTACACCTCAAGGATGTTAGATAGGTACTAGGAAGATCAAGGAGCTTGCATCAAGGAGAATCTTCATTCAAGATAAGATTTTTTTTTTGTTTTTATAGGTTTTAAAAAAAATTATTTCTAAGCCAGGTGCCAAAAAAAGAAGGTGATTTTTAAAAAAAGCAAAAAAGAAACTCTAACTAACCCTGAAAAGTGCCTTTTAAGTCACAACAAAGGATACACAAAGCAAAAGTATAAATACATTCCTACCTCTCATTCCTCACTCAAAACTCCAATTGTATTGATTGCTTAGGGCTGCACGTTTTCTTTGTGTTCAAACATCGTGGCCTCACTATTCCTATGCATCAAGGATGTTAGATAGGTGCCAAAAAGACCAAGGAGCTTGCATCAAGGAGAATCTTCATTCAAGAGGAGTTTTTTTTAATAGGTTTTTTAAAAGTTTAGCTCCAAAAGAGATTTTTAATTTTTTTTAAATAAAAATGCTTTATTATTGTTTTGATCTCTACTTCATTTTTTAATCAAGTAGTGGCATCCTAGGGTTACGTTACTATTTTTTTCTTGATATTTGTTTATCTTAAAACGTGTAGATACAATTATAGTCTAAGATGACTCAGAATTCTAGCTTTGTGGGCCAACGGTCAGCTAGGGTTTTCAAATTGAACCCGTTTTCACCGCTTTGAGGACATGTGACGATGATTAAGTAGCTTGCTAGAGGCGATGGCTTTTTTGGCATTGTAATGAGTGCCATAGTGAGTATAAGAGCTCCTATAATTGGGTAAAATGCCAATTGTGATTGCTGACCAAGGAATCAAAGATTGTGGTGGGATGAAAAATATTTTGTGCGAAAGGGAAAAATTCTTGCTTATATTAAAAAGCAAGATGAAGTAGGTAACGTGAGTAAGAAATCTAGATCAAAGTCTCATCCATTGGCCAAGAAAGGTTCCCATAGTTCACCTATAGGGCCATCATTGAGTATTTTAATAGTGGTTGCAATGCATCTATTTCTTGTGACACCATCTTTAGAAGAAGGCAATAGCCCATCTCTTTCTTGCAATAGAACCAAGGATGTGGGCCAATTATAAAAATATTTCAAAATGAAGCAAGGGACAATGCCAATGAGCATATTGTGCCGATGGGCTTCCTTTCAACCTCAGAAGATCACCATATTGGTGGGAAATGGTGTGGGAGATAAATGAGGCACTTATATAAGCCTTAGCTATGAAAAGTTATGCACCACCTTATTGGCCAAGGAAAGAAAGTTGGTAGATATTTCATTGCAGCCCATTAGGGATTCATGTACAAAATGGGGGTGCCCATCATTTGCTAATGTCATCATAGTGTGCCTTAAAGGGGCAATATTTTTGAGGGTAGTTGATTGTGAGGGGCAACTGAAGGATGCAAACTTTATTACCAACATTCTCATAGATTCTATTAAGGTAATGGAGCTTCAAAATGTTGCCCAAGTTATAATGGACAACACTAAAAATTGTAGAGTTGTGGGGTGGTTGGTTGTGGTGAGGTATAGGCACATATTTTGGACACCAAATGTGCCATCCTTGCTCAACTTGATGATGTAGAAGCTGAGCACACAGATCGAGTGGATGAAACAACTATAAATTGAGGTTGATGAGATTTAGAAGTTTGTGATTAATCATCATATGCCATAAGCCATATTCAGGTCATTCTCAAAGTTGTAGCTCTTGAAGGTAACTTTATGAAATTTAATATTTTATTTTTGATTTACCTCAATTTAAAAATTTTAATATCAATTTTTATTTTACTTTGTACATCACCATTGTTTTCTAAATTTAAAATACAAAAAATAAAATAAATGATGTTTTAAGTTTTTAAGTTGATTTTGTAAAATTTTAAACACCATATTAGGTCATTGAGACTTGATTCACATCACACACAATCGTCTTGAGACAACTTGCAAAGGTATGAGAGGCATTGAGGACCATGGTAATTAACAACCCTTGGAGTATATGGAGGCATTCTAATACAAAGAATGCTCAAAAGGTCAAAGTGTAAGTCATGGACAATGATTGGTGGACTTGTGTGGCATATGTGTTGAGTTTCATTGAGCCTTCATGAGTATGATTAGGTTCATTGATATAGATCACCCATGTTTGGGTGAGATATTTGACATTGTTGACTCTATGATAGAAAAAATAAGAGGCATAATAGCAGCTAAGGAGCAAGACTCTTCGAAACATTTTTCAACATAGATGTTAATGTAATTTGATTGTCATCCACTTTTGAATCAAGAGTTTAGTGAATGACACCTTGTACTCTTCATTGACTTTAATGTCCAACGTATATATTGTTTTACATATACAGTACATGTATATATGTATATGCATAGTTTGCATACTCGCAGAGTATTCGGTGAGTAGTTGCAGAGAATTTTTGATGGCGAGTTTTTGCCATGTTGACTCACGGGGTTTGAGTGGTGGGTTTTTGGTGAGTACTTGGTGAGTCCAATGCCAAGACTTGTGGAACGTGGAAAAAACATAGGGACATGTGTGAAAAAGTGCCTAAAATGTTGATTTTTTTTGGCTTGCATGTGTCCTTGCATGCCCTTTCGTTTTTGCAGACTTCCCAAGTTCTCATGATGCCCTTGCGACGTTTTTACAAACATTTACAAATGTTTAACGGTTTACAAACATTTATAGACGTTTTATAGACACTTGCAGATGTTTTCATATTCACGATTTACAACTTATAATGGCAACCCTACCTATAATACATATCGAAACCCTACCTATTTTGCATATTTTTGTAAGGAATTTATGTATTTTTTTTAAGTTGCCAAGTTTTTTGTGGAGTCAATTGTTTTGGGTCTGCCGAGTCCAAATATGCAAACTATGTGTATATTTATATGTATATGTACACATACATATCTATATATATAACATATATGTATATTTTCATATACATATGTGCGCACACACACATATACACACACATACACATACGCATATGTATATCCACACACATATATGTACATGTATATGCATGTGTGTGTGTGTGTGTGATACATGTACATGTATATATATGTGCATGTGTATATGCACACACATGTGTGTGTACATGTATATGTAACATACACCCTTGGTATATGTTCTGCTCTGTGAATTTTTTTTTTTTTGTTTTCTGCTTGTTTGATGTTTAGGGTTTTATGGGTTTTGCTTGCATGTTTGATTTTGCATAAAATACATAGAATATGAACAATATACTGAAAACCCAGAAAAACTATTGCATAAATCAACAAACTAATTAAGACCCAGATAGGAGAATGCCAAAATATGAAGTTCTATTACATACCCATATCAAGATTTACAACTTCATGTTGGGATCATTGCCGGACCAGCGATACGAGCTATGAAAACTCTTCAATAATCACATACAATGGCTGATATGCATTAAAATCAAAGCTGCAGCAGTAACTATGTCCTCTAATGCCACCAAAGAAGAGTGTGAACAATGCCGAAGAGTGGAGGTTGATTTCCAAGAACACCCACAACTTGTAACTCAGTGTACGGCCTGCCTGGAGTACTCTATCAGCAGCAAATGCCAAGGGAACTCTCCAAAATCTGTTCAGAAGTGTTTGCAGTCTCTCAACAGCCCCAAACGCCAAAGAATAACAACATATATTAATGCCAAACATCCCAAAATACACCACTATGCACAGTACGACCTCACTAGAGATGTATGACCTGCCTGGATGGTACGGCCAGCACAAACAAACTCTGCAACAACTAAAAAATTGAATCACAATGCTTATTCCTATCCTTCAATGCCTTATTCGAACCTGCAATACAAACTCCATGAAATATATAATCATTCAGCTCAAAAACTCAACCAAAATCCATCAATGAAAGCTCAAATGGAACTCCTGTGTGAAGCTCCTCCAAACCTCTCCTGATGCAATCTTCCATGCATGAAGAAAGAGACTAATGCAGGGGTTTTTGTCCCAACATAGCCATGAATAAACCCTAGAGCCAAGCTCCCAAAAACCCTTGAAGGGAAAATCTCAAAAGAGAGAAGAAAATAATAATCCAAGCCTATCTCAAATGAGGCACTTTTCCCTCTTTTATAACTCTCCAAGATGTGGTTTCACTTTTTGAGGGAAATATTCTTTTAATTTTACTTTTAATATTTCCCAAGGTGAGCGCTCCATAAAATGACTGAAGTGACTTTTTTTTAATATTTTATTTTATGAGTCACTTAACCAATAAAACCCAAAGTCCAATATTAAATAATAATATTAATTTACGGACTTTAAAATGGAGGCCCAAATGAACACGGAATTCGGTGATCTATAGCTCGTCGGAAAGGTCTCGACGAGACGAATCCAACCCCACTTTGAAAATCCCGATCCGACACTGAACCCGAACTTACTAAAAATAGTAACGGCCATAAGCAAATTGAGCCAACACAGAGGGTGCCAACTGGGTCCACAAACCATCTGATAACACTGAGCTCAGTGCAACGTCTAGGAGAGCCAACAACTGATTGCCAAGTCACCAAGATAGCGCCAAACTGACACTTACTAAAAATAGCAGTGTTCCTCGAGGACCAAAGAGAACAAACCTAGAAAAACCCAAAAAGATTGTCGACATGCAAGCACTTACTATAAATAGTAAGTACAGACAAGTTGTTCGAAATCTCTCCGGAAAGTGTCAACTAGCTCCACTGGATCACTCGAACACCCTAGTGACATCGAAATACTCTGATTATGCTGTTACCAACCCAGAGAGTCAGCTCCAACTGAACTGCAAGAGAACTCGAAAATGGGGACATTTATGTATATATATATATACATAAATGTGTATATATAGATAAATGTGTGTGTATATATATTTACGTACATGTATATATACACACATATACATGTGTATACATATGTGTGTGTCCTCCCTGCTGTCTCCCCGCTGTTCCCAAAATCCAGGTATTCTTTTATGTCTAGGAAACATGTTCGAACATCCCCTAGTTCCCCATCCCAAAAACTTGGTGAAACATAGGATGGCATCCAATGGGGTCAAGTGCATGGGTGCCAAGAATTTTTGCTGTCATTAGCAATGTTGCTTGGAAATTCATTTCTAAAGTAGTGAACAAGTGGACAGTTAACTTAGCACACAATCCCCTAGTTCCCCATCCCAAAAACCTGGTGAAACATAAGATGGCATCCAATGGGGTCAGGTTCCTGGGTGCCAAGAATCTTTGCTGTCATTAGCCATGTTGCTTGGATATTCACTTCTAAAGTAGTGTCCAAGTAGAAAGTTAGCACACAATTATAGGTCTTGGGATCTAGTAATATGATGGTAGCTAGAGTTAGACTTGGACTTGGCTTGGAATCAGCAAGACTAATATGTCAAATTGAGTGGGACTTCAGACTAGGCACTAAGATTGGGCAAAAGATTTGGAAAATAGAAAATCATAAAATACAGGACATTCTTTTTTTGTTCATCCAACAAGAACTTAACTTAAAAAATGTCCATAATGCTAAGAAATGTGATTTGTTCACTTAAATCAGCTGTCGGCTTGTGCTTTGACCTGTCAGATCAAGGTGAACCAAAAAAAAGTTTTGACCGAGTTATAAGATTCTTCTTTATGTCTTGATGTTGGATGACTTTAGTCATGTCTTGCTGAGTTAGTACAATTGGATTTGTTTGCTGTCACTGTGAGACTTGTGCTTTTGATTTTGCAAAGACTTGCCGAGTCTCGCTACTCTGAGTTATATGTTTGCTATGCCACAAAAGCAAATAACCAACATATCATATGATAGTGGATTGCAAGTTTAATTGCAAGGACACCCAAGAAGCAAATAAATGATGGTACATAGCATTAGATTTCAAGAATACAATGATTTGATATTTGAGTTGCTTCAGTGCTAACATTATTGTAGGTTGTTGCATGAGTGGAAAGAAAAGCACTGAAACACAAAAAATCAGAGCTCAAAACAAGGTATTTACTTGTGAGAAATTCAATGTGGCAAAACCCTAGAAGAGTAGGGGTTGTACCTTTCCTTGCTGCCATCTCCTTGCAATATCATTAACTATTTTCCTTCTCGAGGCCTCCAAGAACATAAAAAACACATCAACAATGCCCTTGTAGCCCGTCTTTCTCTCTGATTAACCCTGGAGAAACTTAATGTGGGAAAACTTGATAATAGTGAGGTTATGTCTTCTCTTACCACTATCTCCTCGCAATATTATAAGTCAATTGCTTATTGAGGTCTCTAACAACATCAAAAGCACATAAAAATGATAGTAATTATTGCATATAATTGAGTTGCTTAAATGCTGAAATTATTGTAGGTGGTTGCACGAAGGAAATAATAAAAAAGTAAAGAACCGAAACACAAAATATTAGAGCTCAACACAAGGGATTTACCTTTGGAGAAACTTGATGTGGGAAAACTAGTTATGCCTTCTGTTGCCACTATCTCCTTGCAATATTATAAGCCAATTTCCTTCTTTAGGCCCACAAGAACATAAAAAATGCATCAATGATGTCCTTCTAGCTTGTCTTTTACTCTAATTTTCTTCAGCACAATTTTTCTACCTTGTAGTTGCATGGTACAACTCTTAAAACACTCAACCATGAAGAATGATTGGACCCTCAAAGGGTGTAAATATACACAAATTCAGAAAATGAACCTCACAGAGATTCCAAATGACGGTAGCCTTGGAAAAGACAGAATTCCAATCATTTCAGAGTCTTTAGATCCATTTGAGTTAGCTATTTTGTCTCATTTTGTGGGTTTTTGGTATGGTACAAACCTTTTCTTTTATTCTAAGACCAGCCTGCTTGACGAATTTGGCTCGAGATGAACTTGTTAGTTGTGCATGCCTTTCCAAATGCTTTTGGCCCTTGAGTGTCCGCATCATCCTTGAACCTTTCTGCTTTTGTGTCTATTGTCACCTTTGTTTATCTTTGCTGATTTGTCTTGTGTGACTACTCGAAGTGCTTTAATTTGCACAACTTGATCCTTTTGACTAGTAAATAAGATTAGTGGCATAGTTGAATTGAATCCATGTTAGCCTTATGATCCAATTTTGATGATACAAATTGTTTTCAAGAGCTATGCATCAAGACTATTTCATGAGGTCACCGAGTAAAGCATTGCTTTAGGATTTGTGCACCTAACTTGGGAGCTTCCTCCTTATGCTTTTTTAATTGACTCTCCCAAATGCCTATAGGCGTTTACATATGGATTAACATAGTACGTACACTTACTTCCATGATCCAATTCCAATTACACCTCCTCATTTAGGAGGAATCTTTTAGTTCCTAAACTTAAGAACTCAAAATAAGGGAAAATTTCCTGTCTTTGCTTAGCAATTGTCCTTTTAACCCCACTTGTCAATTTTCTGCTTCCCTCCTTGATGTGCAGAAATTCCTTATCTAACTTTTCTTGGGTATTAGGTGCAAGGTCTTCAATGAAAGGAACATGAGTCCATCTAGCATCGAAGGCTAAAGAGACATAAAATTTTCAACATTCACAGCTGAATATAACTTCATATGTGGAGGCAAGTCTAATCTGAATGCATTTTTATTCATTTGTTCAAAATCTCAAATGAATTATACCTAGGCAGTTTTAGCTACACTTGGAGTCTTTCTTTTGTACTTTGAAGAGTATTTGTCTTATCTTTCCAATAAAATTTTGAGCTTGGTGGATTTCCATTTCACTCAATTTTACTTCCTTCGTAGCTGTCCCAACACAACATCAAAAGGACTAAGATGTAAATAACCAAAACATGTTTTAAAAGGAGATCTATAGTAGAAGAATGAATTGCCCTATTGTATGAGTGCTAAATGTATGCTAAATTTTCATCCCAAGTTTTATTTCATCCCAAGTTTTATGATGCTTCCTATTATATCCCCTCAATAGTTGCTCCATTGTCTGGTTTGACCATTTGTTTGTGGATGAAATTAGTAGATCTTTTCAACCTTGTCCATTCTCTCCCACAATATGACCGAAAACTTGTCCAAGAATCTTGTATCCCCATTTGAAATGATTGAACTAGGCAAACTAAAATGAATCCAAATATTAGTGCAAAACAAATCAGCTGCATCATTGCCTGTAAGAGTCTTCTTTCATGGAATGAGGACATACATTTTGTTAAACTTGTCTACAACAACACACAAGTAATCATTGCCTTTTTTTTGATAAAGGAAAACCTCCTGTAAAATTCATGGAGGTGCTCTCCCTTTTCCTAGAAGGAATTGCTGGAGGCCTAAACTATCCCAACTTTTTGTTACTATCCTTGCTTTTGATATAGACAAAACACTTCTCCTTATGAACTTTGCAACATCATTTTGCATGTTTGGGCAATCACATACCTTTATAAATGTGTGAAGGTCTTTGTTGCACTAAAGTGGCTAACTATTTTTGGAGTATGAGCCTCTTTTATTAACTAAACTCTTTCTTCTTTAGGCACACAAAGCTTCCTCAACTTGTAGAGCAAACCTTCTTGGAGATGGTAGCCTTCTTGAATGAATGAATGCAATATCCTAATGTTTCCCCAAGTAAAAGTTGCTGTTATGTTATGCAAAGGCATTGCTATTGTGGAGAATGATTTGATGAGCTTTCTCAAATATTGGGCAGCCCTTATGAAGCTTGTTGTCTTAGTCACATTAGTAAGCTTGGTCCACTTCAAAATTGCTTCTAATGTTGTTGGAACAATTCTTAATTCTCTATCTCCAGCCATATGCCCCAAATGGACTGATTGTGCAAGCTCACATTTCTTCTTATTGAGTGGCAGCTTATTCTCCTTAAAAGATTTGTTAATTTTTTTCAAATGCATTAGATGCTCGTGATAAACAATAACACAAGAATTTATGAATGGTTTCAATCATAGTTTGTAGACTCGGCGAGTGCTCATAAAAAAAATAGGTGGAGTTTTTACAGAGTAAACTCACAAAGTTCTTGCGGCGAGTACTCATTGGGTACTCAGCGAGTCCGAGCCCTTGACTCACGCTGCTGAAGAAACGCGTTAAAAAACATGAGAAAACCCCCCCAAAAAAGCAGAAAAGGCGGATTCTTGGCTTTATAAGCATTATTTTTGCCTTTTAAAAAATTATGAAAATGGTGTGCACCATGAAGGTTTGTGTGGTTTTGAAGGTCTTCATTTGGGCTTTATAAGTGTTGCCCCTTGACCCCACTAGGGGCAATGCCCCCAGACTCCCACGAGGGGCACTACCCCTCAACCTTGTTAGGGGCATTGTCCCCTGACCCTTGCCAAACTCATTTGATACATTTTGTAGCTTTATTTTGCATAAAATTTATAGTTTTTTCAAAAAATATTTTTGTTTTCAAAAATTTTAGTATTTTTTAAAGTTGCTGAGTTTTTGCTGAGTGAGAAATATTTGGTCTGCCAAGTTTGAGTTTGTGAACTATGGTTTCAATATCTCATTGCCTCATGAAACTAATGGGAACATTACACAATTTGAAAGGAAGTACAAGCCACTAACACAAACCTTGTCTTGTTTTGAATATTATTTTCCGCACATCATCCTCCTTTCTTATTCTAGTCTTAAATGTTGTTCTCTACACATCCTCCTTGATTCTTGATGATATTTGGCTTTCAAATCCAACTTTTTGAAGTACTTAACATGTCGAAGTTGGTCAAATACTGTTGGTGTGAACATGGTATATTACTTAACAAGTTTCACATCAGGTCCTATTCGCACTTGCATACTTAAGCTTACTTAGGTCATTTAATATTTGTGTCTCATGTTATAGGATTAAGACACTTGTCATGATTTGAGTCCATCCTAGGGTTTCAAGGGTTTCCACATTGTACTATGTACCATTTTGTATGCATCTAATCAATTCTTTGGCTTCATAGCATTTTCATTGCTTCTCTCTTATGTAGAAGGTTGTTTTGGTTGTAGGCGATCCTTGGCTCCTATGGAGTTTTCTATCAGCTCTTACATGGCATCAAAGTTTCAAATTTGCAGTTCCCTTCCCTCTTTTTGGAGAGTTTTCATCAAGAATTTTCATATGGTGCATCCCGGTGCAAAATAGACCTCATAGTTGAGTCCAAAAGGCTCAAAAACTTATAAAGCAATACAAAACTCGATAGGGTGTGGCGCTGAAATTTTTTTGGCCATTTTTGTGGAGTTTGGAAGAATTTTGTAGTTGCAATTCATACAGTCGTACGAATCCCAATGGCCATACCATCATCGTATGCCATTGTTGTGCAGTTGCTGTTCTTTTGGCATATTCGGTGAAATATTTCTGCTTGCTTAGGCTTGTGTCATCTTCAATACAACGACAAATTTTTTTGGTTTATTATTTGTGTTCTTATAGGTGTTGGAAACTTGGTCCCAAGCACTTCACAACCATCCACTTGGTTTTCCAGATTTTGCCACAAGCACCTCTTATTTTAGTTTGAAGTTAGTTTTTTTGTTTTGACTTGTACTTTGGACAATTTGCAAAATATGGAGCGATTGTTTATGTTGCAGGGGTTCCAATTTCACATGTTTTGATCTCTAATTGGTATATGAAGAGTCTATCATTGTAAATCATGGGTGTTGCAATTCATCCTTCCATTATCACCCTAACTAAAGGGAACTATAAGTCTTGGCAAAATGACATCCTAAAACATTTTAGGTGGCTTCATCTCTTGCCCCATCTCTATGGACTTGTTCCTAAACCAGGTACTCAATATTAGAAGATGGCATGGGATAACATGGATGATCATGTCCTAGGATTGATTGGGTCTACTATTAGAGGTGACACTTTTTGGGAGATCTCTGATATTATCTTAGAGATTGTGTAATGTCCCCTACTTAGCCAGGTCAGTTGTTGGTTAGAGATTAGCCTATCACGAGACTCCCGTAGGCTAATGGTTGTGTTTAGGGAGTCAGATTGGGGACTTACTATTTATAGTAAGTCATGACGGAGCCAGATTCTATTTTTAGCAGGGCAGTGCAGGAGCCAGGGCACGAGATTCATAGGGTCGAATCTTCGAGAGCATTGTCGATTTAATATAAGTTAAATTAAAGATTTAACTTATTATATTTCTAAGGTGACTTTAAGTTATATTGTAACTCAACTCTATAATATTAAGTTATAACTTAAAGTGCAATGTTGTGTGCCTAGGGATGGGCGCCCACCCTCATGGAGAGATAAGGGGATGTTTTAAAATTAAAATTTAATTAAAATCCCTCTCATCTTGGGCGTTGGAGTTGAGAGAAATAAAAGACCAAAATGAAGCTTCATTCCATTATGCTTGGATTATGATATTTTGCTTTGATATTGAGTTTTGCCCGTGCATAGGATTTGAGCTTGGCTCTTTGGTTGCAATCATCGATTTGCAGAGATGAAAACCTTTGCAGATTCGCCGTTCCTCGTGTATGAAAGAGTGCATCAGGAAGGGTTTAGGGGAGCTTCACACAGAGGCTTCATTTATGCTTCAGCTGAATGTATTTTGGCACTGTTTTGAGCAAGAAAGATCATCTTCTTCTAAGTGATTGAGCTGTCTATGAGAAAAGATGTGTTTTGATGCAGATTTGAACAGTTTGGAAGTGATTTCAAGCTGCCATAGTAATTCCTAAGCAGGCCGTACTTCTGTATCAGCTGGCCGTACCACTTGGTATGGATGTTTTGGAGTTTTGAGGTGTCTTTTGGGTAGGATTCTGACTTGAAGCTGGTCGCCTAGTAGAGAGGATAAATTTTGAGCAGATTTAAAGGGAAAGAGGACTGTTTTTCAGAGATTTGCTGTTCTTTCCACCCAGCCAAGAGGTACAGTACATCCAAGGACGTGGGGGTCTTTGCATGGGATTTCTCCACTCATTGGAGCTTGTAACACATTCAAAATGGGCGTTTAGGGTCTGAAATATCACTGCAGTCATTGTAATCTGAATTTCCCTTGCATTGAATGAGATTTGGAGTAATTTCTATGGCCATGTAATGCCGCTACCAATTCCGGCAATCGAACAAGTTGAAGATTTCCAAGTGGGTATTTCATTATAATTAGTTTTATTGCATTTTATGATCTGGGTTGTCTTTAGTTTATGCAAAATCATTGTATATTTTCTGGGTTTGTTCATAGCTTGATATTTCATACATGCAATGCAAAAAACACACATGCAAAAACAACCCATAAAAACCTAAAAAGCAAAACATCAAAAAACACAAAAAAAAATCAGTTAGAGGAAACATATACAGTGGGGTGTATGTTACAATGGTATCAGAGCAGAAAATCTTGCCATCTTGTGGTGTTAGACATGACATGCAAAAGTTGGAACTGAGATATGCGGCCTACAGACAGATATAATTTCAGACCATGACCAGGAACACAAAACCCATAGAGAACACAGGGAAGAGAGGTACCACAGAAGAACCCGAGCAACCAGTACCCATAGTAGATCCATTTGAGTCAGAAATAGAGGTTGCCACTACTGACGAAGATTCCCAAGTTTCACGGACAGACCCATTTTTAGGTGAACTACCTCCAGTTACAGAGCATACAGAAGAAATGGGTGATAGGGAAGTTGAGGAGCCTAGCCTATGAGAGATCCTGAATGTGCTCACCAGGAGCTCGGTGGCTTTAGAGAGAGAGCTGAGGGAGTCTAGACAGGAGTTAAGGGAGTCACAGGCAAAGATAACACATACCCTTGAGCAGTTGCGAGACGAAAGAAATAACAAGGATAATTACCGTGACAGAAACAGGTACAATGGAGGAGACAGGAATAGAAACAATGACGGTGACAGACATAGAAACAATGATGGTGATAGGAATAGAAACAATGACGGGGATAGAAACAGGCATAATGTGGGTGACCGACATAATGGTGACAGGAACCAGGGAGATAAGAATAACTGGGACAGGAACCAGGGTGATACATACAGGTTTAGAGATGATGAGGGTGAGGCCTCAGTGACTCATAGGAGGCCTTCACAGCTTACAGCAGGGTGACAGAGCTGGTATACCCACCTTCGCTCCCAGGAACCAAGTTCCTGAGCAGGATCCCACATAGGCAGAGTTTCAGGAGGAGATTCTGAGGGATTGGAGAACTTCTAGTGCAGAGTTCAGGGCAGAGATGACCTTTGCAGAGTACTCTGATGTTGGGATGAGGAACAGACCACCCAAAGGAGGTAGATGTCATGTCCCTTTCTCTGAAGAGGTCATCATCTTGTACATAGTTGCACTTGAGGTATTGAGAGAGGTTGGATTTCACCATTGGGGCTGTCATTCCACTTTTGGATACTTGCTCTTGAATACTTGGCTTATGATGGTCCATTTTCCCTAGAGCTTTCATATGGATTCATATTGGCATTTGGACTTCATCACTTGGATGTCTTGCATCACTTCACCTTGGTACTTTGGAGATTCATCATTGAGGTTACTCGGATATTCATGGATGAGATCCTTTTCGTGCACTCATCCTGGCAATCTGCACTACTTTAGTGGATTATCACTACCATTGATGAGTTTCTTTGGAGGCCGACTAGATTCTATGCATAACTTCTTCATGGTGGCCGACTTGAGCTTATTTTGTGACTTTTATTCACTCTTCACATATGGGCCGACCTGCCTAGGCTCCATCCTGGCCGACCTCACAAGGGAGACAACTTCAAATTCATAAAAACACATTAACATACACTTTGAGGGTTGACCCCCTTATGAGACCTTGGGCACCAAACTTAGAGAGGTCTAGTAGATTTTAAATACTTGTATAAATAGGAGTTTGAAGGCATCAATTTGGATCTCATCCACTCAATTCGAATTGGATTTCTACAGTTCAGTTTGAGGATTAAATCCTTTGGATAACTTGAGGAGATGGCCCCTCAAGAATGATGGAGATGACCCCATCAATGGAGCAATAACTCAGATCAGCTTTGGAGAAGCAATTACATGTGGACAAATTGTGCAATCAGCTTGTAGGAGCAGCATCAGCACTTTTCAACATTGTTTGATCAGACATAGAAGCAGCGAATTTCTTCTTGATCTGATCTGAAGCAGCAATTGAGGACATTGATTTGGAGTTATAGCAGCACTTCTGCCCTAGAAGCCAGCGACTGCCCTAGGAGACATCTTTAGAGGGCAGCGAACCTATTGGAGCAGCAGCGAATACCTCACAAGGGGCAGCGAACCTATTGGAGCAGCAGCGAATACTTCACAAAGGGCAGTGAAACATCTTTGGAGACCAGCGAACCACATTGAAGCATTCGCCCAGCTAGGTTTGATCATTTGCCAACATATTACTGGTCTGATTTATGGTGCAGAAATCTGGGCCTTGTTTGTCATGTTTTTGCCCTAGATTCTATTATAAAAATCAGATAGGAACTTTAAGTTTGTAGCAGCAGGATTATACTCAGAAAATCAGACTTGGTTGTTATTTCATGGTGGAATTTATGCTTATTATGATTATCAACTTGTAGTACCTCTTTCCATGTTTATTTGCTATGTTTGGTGCATGAATAAGATTGCTGTGATAATTTTTTTAAGAGCAGAATTTAAAATCAGAACTTAGGGTTTTGAGCAGAAAACTAAAGTGCAGAAAATTAGGGCAGAATTTGAAAATTGAAATTGCAGAAATCAGGGCAGATCCCGTTGGGGACATCACAGTAGACCTCAGAACCAGGAGTTACAAAACAAGGTGATTAAGATGACACTTCCTTATTTTGATGGATCAGGTAAGACCACCGCTAGAGCTTGGGTCCAGAAATTGGACAACTACCTGCAGATTAGTCCTATGCCCGAGGAGGACGCCATTACGTATGCAACTTTGCACTTGGAGGGGGTAGCACATAAATGGTGGAGTAACGGGAAGGTCACACTGGGTCACGATCAGATTACTTCATACGTGGAGTTTACAGCCAGAGTGATCGATAGATTTGACAAGGACCCAGAGCTACAGTTTAAGGAGTTGGCACAGCTGAGGCAGAGTGGATCATTAGACTCCTACATTTTTGAGTTTCAGGACCTATCTGTTATGGTCCTCGATATTTCTGAGCGCAGATTGGTTGTTCTCTTCATTGATGGATTGTTAGACCCACTTCGTGGTTGGGTTAAGGGTTTTGACCCTGTTACACTCCAGGAAGCTTTGAGGTGTGGAGAGGAGTTACTTGGTTTATGGCCGAGAGATGTTGGCCATTATGCATGCATTGGCCAAATTCAGGCCATAGCTGGTTGGGGTTAAGTTCATAATTAAGACTGATCATAACAACATCAAATATTTCATGAACCAAAAGGACCTGAATGACAAACAACAAAAGTGGGTCAGCAGATTACAGGCATATGATTTCAACATTGAGTGTGTCAAGGGTAAGAGGAACATAGTTGCAGATGCCTTGTCACGACGACCGCACTTGTGTTTAGTTGGGGAGATCTCTGCTATTTGGAAAGAGATGATTATAGCAGAGTATGTTAAGGACTCTTGGGCAGTAGGAGTCATTGAGGGCACAATCATAGATGAGAGATATTCTGTGGTGAGTGATTTGATCATATACAAAGACAGGATATTTTTGGTGCCCAACTCACAGTTTAAGCATAAGGTAATCAAAACTTTCCATGATACACCAATGGCTGGCCACCCTGGATTCTTTAAAACATACAAACAAATTCGGGAGAGGTTCACATGGAAAGGACTGAAGGATGAAGTGCAGAAGTATGTTCGCGAGTGTCCTATTTGCCAACAAAACAAGCATGAGCATACCTTTCTTGCAGGTTTACTACAGCCATTACCTATTCCCAATCAGAAGTGGGAATGTATCTCCATGGACTTTATTACAGGGTTGCCTAAGGTGTAGGGAAAGGACTGTATTTATGTGGTGGTCGACAGATTCACCAAATTTGCACATTTTTTTGCAATTTCAGCAACCTTTACAGTTGCTTAGGTGGCTGATTTGTTTTTCAGGGAGATATTCAGGTTGCATGGGGTACCCAAGAGCATTGTCAGTGACAGGGACAGCAAGTTCTTGAGTATATTTTGGCAGGAGTTGTGCAGATTATGTGGTACAGAGTTAACTCCTAGCACCAGCTACCACCTGCAGACAGATGGACAAACAGAGGTGGTGAACAAATGGTTAGAAGGGTACTTGCGTAATTCTGTTTCGGGGCAGCAGAAAGCCTGGATCAGATGGTTGCACCTATGGGAGTACTGTTACAATACTACACATCACATGTCTATTCAGATGACTCCTTTCAGGGCACTATATGGTTATGATGCCCCATGCTTTACAGATCTCTTGCATGGTGATAGTCGAGTGCCTAAGGCTAAGGATCTTTTGCAGGATAGCCAGGACATTCTCAGAGAGCTTAAGGAGAATATACAGCAGGCACAAAATCAGCAGAAGTTGTATGCTGATCAACACCGAGTGGAGAGGAGTTTCGAGGTTGGAGACATAGTGTATTTGAGACTCCAACCCTACAGGCAGTCCACTTTCAAGAAGAGTGGAGCAGGGAAGCTAAAACCTAGATTTTATGGTCCTTTCAGGATTATTAGATGAGTGGGTGAGGTAGCTTATGAGTTTGAGCTTCCATCAGATAGCAGGGTGCATAATGTGTTCCATGTTTCCAGGTTGAAGAAAGCTCTTGGCTACAATATAGTTCCTTCTGCAGAGCTTCCACCATTGGATGAGGAGGGTAAGTTGATCCTAGTACCAGAGGCTATCATTGACACTCGGGAGAGACATCTGAGGAAACGGGTTATCAGAGAGTACTTGGTCAAATGGAAGAATTTGCCAGTGGAGGATGCTACTTGGAAGGGTGAGCAGATATTACAGCACCCTGAGCTGAGATTGCTTGAGGACAAGCAATTGTGGGGAGGGCAGACTGTAATGTCCCCTACTTAGCCTAGTCAGTTGTTGGTTAGAGATTAGCCTATCACGAGACTCCCATAGGCTAATGGTCGTGTTCAGGGAGTCAGATTGGGGACTTACTATTTATAGTAAGTCATGACAGAGCTAGTTTCTATTTTTAGCAGGGCAGTGCAGGAGCCAGGGCACGAGATTCGCAGGGTCAAATCTTCGAGAGCATTGTCGATTTAATATAAGTTAAATTAAAGATTTAACTTATTATATTTCTAAGGTGACTTTAAACTATATTGTAACTCAACTCTATAATATTAAGTTATAACTTAAAGTGCAATGTTGTGTGCCTAGGGATGGGCACCCACCCTCATGGAGAGATAAGGGGATGTTTTAAAATTAAAATTTAATTAAAATCCCTCTCATCTTGGGCATTGGAGTTGAGAGAAATAAAAGACCAAAATGAAGCTTCATTTCATTATGCTTGGATTATGATATTTTGCTCTGATATTGAGTTTTGCCCGTGCATAGGGTTTGAGCTTGGCTCTTTGGTTGCAATCATCGATTTGCAGAGATGAAAACCTTTGCAGATTCGCCGTTCCTCGTGTATGAAAGAGTGCATCAGGAAAGGGTTAGGGGAGCTTCACACAGAGGTTTCATTTATGCTTCAGCTGAATGTATTTTGGCACTGTTTTGAGCAAGAAAGATCATCTTTTTCTAAGTGATTGAGCTGTCTATGAGAACAGATGTGTTTTGATGCAGATTTGAATAGTTTGGAAGTGATTTCAAGCTGCCATATTAATTCCTAAGCAGACCGTACTTCTGTACCAGCAAGCCGTACCACTTGGTATGGATGTTTTGGAGTTTTGAGGTGTCTTTCGGGTAGGATTCTGACTTGAAGCTGGTTGCCTGGCAGAGAGGATAAATTCTGAGCAGATTTAAAGGGAAAGAGGATTGTTTTTCAGAGATTTGCTGTTGTTCTTTCCACCCAGCTAGGCCGTACAGTACAACCAAGGACGTGGGGGTCTTTGCATGTGATTTCTCCACTCATTGGAGCTTGTAACACGTTCAAAATGGGCGTTTAGGGTCTGAAATATCACTACAGTCATTGTAATCTGAATTTCCCTTGCATTGAATGAGATTTGGAGTAATTTCTATGGCCATGTAATGCTGCTACCAATTCCGACAATCGAACAAGTTGAAGATTTCCAAGTGGGTATTTCATTATAATTAGTTTTATTGCATTTTATGATCTGGGTTGTCTTTAGTTTATACAAAATCATTGTATATTTTCTGGTTTTGTTCATACGCTTGATATTTCATACATGCAATGCAAAAAACACATGCAAAAACAACCCATAAAAACCTAAAAAGCAAAACATCAAAAAACACAAAAAATCAGTTAGAGGAAACATATACAGTGGGGTGTCTGTTACAATGGTATCAGAGCAGAAAATCTTGCCATCCTGTGGTGTTAAACATGACATGCAAAAGTTGGAACTGAGATATGCGGCCTACAGACAGATATAATTTCAGATCACGACCAGGTACACAAACCCCATAGAGAACACAGGGAAGAGAGGTGCCACAGTGAGAAGAACCTGAGCAACCAGTACCCATAGTAGATCCATTTGAGTTAGAAATAGAGGTTGCCGCTACTGACAAAGATTCCCAAGTTTCACGGACAGACCCCTTTTCAGGGGAACTACCTCTAGTTACAGAGCATACAGAAGAAATGGGTGATAGGGAAGTTGAGGAGCCTAGCCTACGAGAGATCCTGAATGTGCTCACCAGGAGCTCGGTGGCTTTAGAGAGAGTTGAGGGAGTCGCAGGCAGAGATAACACATACCCTTGCGCAGTTGCGAGACAGAAGAAATAACAGGGATAATTACCGTGACAGAAATAGGTACAATGGAGGAGACAGGAATAGAAACAATGACGGTGACAAACATAGAAACAATGACGGTGATAGGAACAGAAACAATGACGGGGATAGAAACATGCATAATGTGGGTGATCGACATAATGGTGACAGGAACCAGGGAGACATGAATAATGGGGACAGGAACCAGGGTGATAGATACAGGTTCAGAGATGATGAGGATGAGGCCTTAGTGACTCATATGAGTTCTTCACAACTTACAGCAAGTGACAGACCTGGTATACCCACCTTCGCTCCCAGGAACCAAGTTCCTGAGTAGGATCCCACACAGGCAGAGTTTCAGGAGGAGATTCTGAGGGATTGGAGAACTTCTAGTGCAGAGTTTAGGGCAGAGATGACCTTTGCGGAGTACTCTGATGTTAGGATGAGGAACAGACCACGCAGAGGAGGTAGACCTCAGAAGCAGGAGTTACAGAAGAAGGTGAGTAAGATGACACTTCCTTAATTTGATGGATCGGGTAAGACCACCGCTAGAGCTTGGGTCCAGAAATTGGACAGCGACCTGCAGATCAGTCTTATGCCTGAGGAGGATGCCATTACAATGCAGCTTTGCACTTGGAGGGGGTAGCACTTAAATGGTGAAGTAATGGGAAGTTAACACTGGGTCACGATCAGATTACTTCATACGTGGAGTTTACAACCAGACTAATCGATAGATTTGACAAGGACCCAGAGCTACAATTTAAGGAGTTGGCACAGCTGAGGTAGAGTGGCTCATTAGACTCCTACATTTATGAGTTTCAGGACCTATATGTTATGGTCCCCGATATTTCTGAGCGCAGATTGGTTATTCTATTCATTGATGGATTGTCAGACCCACTTCGTGGTTGGGTTAAGGGTTTTTACCATGTTACACTCCAGGAGGCCATGAAAAAAGCCCCAGACATGGAGTCATCAGTGTGGAGGAGTAAATTTCAGTCCAAGGGGTTTCCACACAGGAGGGACAAGGAGGAGAAGAAACCCTTTCATAGAGATGTTGAGCAGCACAAGGACAGGTCAAACGGGATGACCGATGATTAGCTCAACGAGTATTGGAGAAAGAAGCTTTGCTTTCACTGCAAAGAACCTTGGGATCCCTTGCATAAGTGTTCACACAAGGCTAAGGCCAAATTGATTGAGTACTACTCAGCTGAGGAGACCCAATCTGATGCATCTGATTCAGATTTTGATCAGCCTTTCGATCATGGAGATAGTGGAGATGAGAGAGCTTCATAGCACAGTACTGGCAGTGGAGGTATTATTGCTCAGCTATCTAGTTTCCAAAAGGTTGGTTCTTTCAGGGTGCGTGGTGTGCTTGGTGGACAACGCATTATTACCCTCATCGACACAGGAGCTACTCATAATTTTATTGACGAGGGGTTGGTAGTTTGTAGTGGGTTGAAAACAGAGGAATTCGAAGGCTTCAAGGTGATGGTAGCCGATGGATTCAAAATGCAGTGCAACAGGAAAATAATAGGATTGAAGATCATTATGGGTGATTATGAGTTGGTTGATGACTTTTATGTGGTTGGCATTGGGGATACAAACGTGGTACTTGGCATGCATTGGATGAGCCAGTTAGAGGAATTCACCATTAATGTGAAGAAAATGGAGATGAGGTTTGAATTTAATGGGAAGAAAATATGTTTGAGAGGTATATCAGATGGCGGACCTCGAGTGGTATCATTGAAGAGGATGGAGAGACTTTTGAGACATGACCAGGTTGAGTGGGCAGCAGAGTGCTGAGTCCCCACCATAGCAGAAGGGCAGCTATCACCTTGATATACAGAAGCTCCTATCCAAGCACAGTAAGGTGTTTGGGGATATACCACCTGGAGTGCCTCCTGATAGAGGCATAGAACATGTGATTGAGCTAGAGGACGGGACCAAGCCCATCATGATCACTCCATACCGTCATCCTAAAAGGCTCAAGGATGAAATTGAGACAACCATCAAAGAGCTTCTGGAGATGGGACACATTCGGCCCAACAAGAGCCCTTTTGCTTTTGCAGTAGTACTTGTAAAAAGAAGGATGGGACAATTAGGATGTGTATAGATAACAGGGCCTTGAACAAGAAAACTATCAAGAACAAGTACCCCATTCCGAGGATAGATGAGTTGATAGATGAGTTACATGGTGCCTGTTACTTCTCTAAAATCGACTTGAGATCTGGGTATCATCAAATCTGCATGTGGGCCGAGGACATAGAAAAAATGGCTTTCAGATGTCATTATGGACACTTCGAGTTCCTAGTGATGGTCTTTGGTTTGACCAATGCACCTGCGACTTTCCAGAGTTGTATGAACCAGATTTTTAGACAGCAGTTCAGGAAGTTTGTTCTGATTTTCTTTGATGACATTGATTTTTAGCAGGACTTGGGAGGACCACATGAGACACCTTGAGGAGGTGTTGAGCATTTTGGTGAGTAACTCGCTTTACGCCGAGGAGTCAAAATGTGATTTTGGTATGACAGAGTTACTCTACCTTGGCCATATTATCAGTGCTGATGGGGTAAGAGTGGATCCAGAGAAGATAAAGCCGATTGTTGATTGGCCTCCACCCACAAACCTCACACAGCTTAAGGGGATTTTTGGGCTTTGTGGATTTTACAGATGGTTCGTGAAAGGTTTCTCTCAGACAGTTGCACTGTTGATAGACTTAACAAAGAAGGGAGCCTTTGAATGGAACTATAGGACTCAAAAGTGCTTTGATCACTTCAAGCACTTGATATCTACATGCCCAGTGCTTGCTATCCCAGATTTCACCAAACCGTTTGATTTACAGTGTGATGCTTCTGGGGAGGGGATAGGAGCAGTTCTCATGCAGGAGAAGCACCCGATAGCTTTTGAGAGTAGGAAGCTTCGAGGTGTGGAGAGGAGTTACTCGGTTTATGACTGAGAGATGTTGGCCATTATGCATGCATTGGCCAAATTCAGGCCATATCTGGTTGGGGGTAAGTTCATAATTAAGACTGATCATAACAACATCAAATATTTCATGAACCAGAAGGACTTGAGTCAGTAAATTCATCTCTAGGTGTTCATATTTAGACATCTTGTGTGGACACTATATCGTGGGATGGGCAGTATAGTTGGATCACATACATTGAGATCACATCTCCATCACTTGTTGCTACTTCAGAGTTCAGTGTTGCTACATCCATGGCTTCTAGTGATTCTTTATAGCAGGTACATATTGGTCTTTTAGATTTAGTTCATTGGGATGAGTACTTGACAAATATTGTAAGTTTGTTTTGTGTCCCATTTTGTAGACTTGGAGGACACACTTGAGGACACTCACCTCCTCTTTGACGATAGCCACATCATAGTTGTCCCATCATCTTCGTCTTTGGATCTTGTTATACATTGGTTTCCGCTTGGTCTTGGCTTGTCACCTTCTTCATTGATTGGGCTTGTACCTGATTTGATTGTCGCATCCTTTCATATCGATATGGTGACATTTGAGCAACATTCAGAGACATCATACTTCATGATCTTTCTTCCTTCATATTCCTATTTGGAATGGGAAGACATCTTGCATTCATACTTGGTTTTGTTTCTTCCTAAGGGGAGGAATGTTGTTCAGTGTTCTTGGTCTTCATTATCATCCTTTGTTGAGCATCCACCATCATTGCAGGAGTTTACACATTGTGTGTGGGGGGGTGCAGGCTACATAGTCTCTCTTTTTCTTTCCTATGGGAGGACATTGATTGGACATTGGTGATGAAAGTAGTCCTTGGGGGGTCAACTTGAGTCCTTTCACTTTCTTGTTTTCTCTCTTTCAGAGATGGGTTTTTTCCTATGGGTTTTTTTCTTTATTCCATTTGTGAGAGTTTTGTTTGTACACGGGAACCTAACATTGTAATGTGCCGTACCTGTTTGTATTTTTTTAAAGATCTTTTATGTGTTATTTTTATTAAATTTTTGTGATCTTTCAGACTAGAGAGAAGAATGCAGAAGGGGTTTTCAGTTTTCCTGCAGATGTGTTATCGGAGCATACAATATAGAGCATAGAGAGAAAACCTAGAAAATATACAATGATAATGAAGAAACTATCGACTACCCAGATAGCAAAATGGCCAATAAACAATTACTGTCACATACCCATTTCAAGATTTGCAACTTCATACATCAGTTGTAGTCGGACCAGCAACTGGGTATGGCTAGAATCTCCTCAAACTCCAGATGTGTTGATAGAATGTGATATGAAAGTGATTACAATAAGTATAGGGGCCTAGACGCCCAGAATAGAGAACAATACAACTGCCCAAAACAAGAAATGAGTCCTCAATGTGACCCACAACCCTCCATGGTGAAGTACGGCTGGCTGGAAGAGAAGTCAGCTACAAAAATTATAATCTTCTTCCCAAAATCTGCTCAGAACTCATCTGCTTTACATCTCAGGCTAGGTGACCGTGATAGAAGGGAAAATCTGCATTGAAAGTGCCCCAAACAAGCCACCACAAGGTACGGCCTACTGCTGCTGTAGTACGACCAGCAAATAAAATATGAGGCAGCCACCAAACTCCACGAACTCCTTCCAATCTAACTTTCACGAGAATATCAGCTGCTCACACAATGTTTCCAAAAGTTATCTCCTTAAAATCCTCGAATCCAACAAAGTATTCATTCCACTGAAGCACAAATGTGAACACTGGATGCATTCACCATCAATGGCACCTTTGGGTGGTACTGCGCACCTATAGAATGCCGTCACTTAGGGAGGTTTTCGTCTCCAAGAACCTCTGGTTCGAATCTCCAAACCCTCAACAAGAACAACCCCTAGCAGAGCTCAAAATGAGAAATATCATAAACATAGCCTATTACAAATGAGCTTTCATTTCACCTTTTATTCTCCCTCCAAGATGGGCGTTGGGTTTAGGAGGGAATTTAGTCATTTCAAAACTTCTTTTATTTCCCTAGGGGTGGGCGCCCAAGGTCATAACTTGTCTTATGTCTTTATTTTCCCATTAAGTCACTTTTCCCTCAAATACTATAAAGTCCATATTAAATATAACATTAATAATCTTCGGACTTTAAAATAAATATGAAGACGGTGTCGGAATGAAATGATCTATAGCTCGTCGGAAAGCCCTTGATGAGACGAATCTGACCCCACTCTAAAAATCCTGAACCGACACTGAACCCGAACTTACTAAAAATAGTAACGACCAAGAGCAAACTGGGCCAAACCTGAGGGTGCCAACTGGATCCACTGAATGCGAACCACATCTCCATCACCGACAAATGCCTCCAAGGCCAAACTAACCACAATTCCCTAACCAAACTGCTAGTCCACGGGAACTCAATGATGGACTAACCATGTATCAAGAAGGGGACATTACAAACATGGCCTTGGAGTCGGCACCCATCCTTGCATCTGTGCATGTTTTATCATTCTCCCTAAGTTGCACTTAAGGAGGGGTGTTGGTGTGAACATGGTATATTACCTAACTAGTTTCACATTAGGTCATATTCACACTTGCATACTTAAGCTTACTTAGGTCATTTAATATTTGTATCATGTCATAGGATTAAGACACTTGTCATAGTTTGAGTCCATCCTTGGGTTTCATCCTTGTTTATATAACAAGGGTTTCCACATTGTACTATGTACCATTTTGTATGCATCTAATCAATTCTTCGGCTTCATAGCATTTTCATTGCTTCTTTCTTGTGTGAAATGTTGTTTTGGTTGTAGGCGATCCTTGGCTCTTATGGAGTTCTCCATCAACTCTTACAAATACATCATTGAGTTGTGGAAGAGGGTGCCTATTCTTGATGTTTTATCTTATTCAAGGCACTATAGTTGATACACATCTTCTATGAAACATTTCTTTTAGGCACAATTACAATAGTAGAACCACATGGAGAAGTGCTAGGACAAGCTACATCTTGATCTAACAATGCATGAAGTTGCTTCTTTACCTCATTTGCTTCCATCAATGATTTGTCAATAGAAGACCAATTATTGAGGAGAGGGCAATTTGGTAGCAATTGGATCCTATTCTCCATTGCTCTTTTAGGTGGCATACTCTTGGGTTCTTGGAAAACTTATTTGAAATTTTGTAGCAACTCTTTCACTTGCTTTTGCTCTTTGTTAGAGGCTTGTATTAAACTACCTCATTATCTTGCTTATTTCTTAAAAAGTCAAGCAAATTTTCTAATAGCATTAATTAATCAATCATTTAGCTTGATTGGGACTTAACAACGATATCTTTGATATACCTTCGTATGCATTGATGATGTAACTTTCTTCGTTTTGAATTAGTATCAGTGTACCGTGGGGATGCGTCTCCCCCCAGGTTCCTGCATTGGGGACGTTTCAAGGATGCGGGTACTTGGGGGAAACATCCCCCCACCGTCCCTCCATCGCTGCCCAAGATTCAGGGATGTTTCCGGGACGTCCCCATTAATTTTGCAAGTTTTGGGGACACCCAGACATCCTCGAGACACTTAGGGGATGCCTAGACATCCTCCAACCATCTCGAGGACTTTTGCGTGTCCCTTGCTGAATAAAGCGTCAAAAGTGATTTTTTTAAAGAAAATAGAAATTTTGATTTGCGTGACTCCAACCCTAATCCTAATCCTCTATGGGCCCCACCCATCCCAAACACACAAAAAACTCACAAATAGGTGTCTAAGCCTCATTCATAAATTTGCCACTCATAGGGAATATTCAAAGGAGGCCAAGATGGGTAGGGAGACTATGGCACAGGAGGATCCATTCTATGGTAGGCTATGCATGGGCCTAATTCTTTGACTACCACACTATCCATTCGTCTGCTGTCTCAAGTTTCTAGTTCTTCTGCTACTGAGAGGAACTGGTCTACTTATAATTTCATCCACTCTATTAAGAGGAACAAACTTACCTCTAGGAGGGCGGAGAAACTTGTAGCTGTACATAGTTTCTTGCGTCTCATTGACTGCAACATGCTTATGTACAAGGAGAGTCCAGTAGCTTGATGGGATGTAGAGTCGGAGGAGCCAGCACAAGTGGATGAAGATGCAAACACAAGAGCTGAAGGAGCTTGACCTCGACGAGTCCAACAATTCGAGTGATGAGGAGTTTGGAGCAGACTTTGGGGATGAATGATGATTCATTGATTTGAGGCACTAGGCCATTGGCCAATTGTATTTGGATTTTGAATGTAATCATCATTTTGAAATTTTGAATATAATATAAATTTATTGATATTCAACATTTTCATTGTTCAATGCAATTATGCAATATGTTTGAGTATTTCAGATTTTCATATGTTATTCCTTGTATATTTTTTCTATAACTATTTTTTTAAATACTATATGTATTTGCACTGCCCCCCCGCTGCCATCCCCCTATCGTCCCCAAATCTAGGCCCTTGGTCCCCCCGTCCTCGAGACGCGTCCCTGCATCCCAACATCCCCTCGTCCTCCAAGGCCATGGAATACTGATTAGTATTTGTTGACTCTTCCCATGACGATGGTATCACTCACATGCATATACGAGGCTGCCAAATACTACACCATATACTTCAAGAGTATCAACAGTCACAATCTTATCAAATAAAGTGCTCATTTATCCCAAAATTGACTCTGCATTGTTTGGTAACCTTTATCTTTACTCCTTCCATTCACCTAATGCATTGAATAAGGATTTTGATGATCATATCTAACCAACCTAAGTTTGTCTACCAACACTTCGAAAATCGAATTTGCTTGTGAACTAGGCTAAAAAACATCAACTTTTGTCTTCTTAATGTGATTCTTGATTCAAAAGACTTTGGTAAGATCACATTTATCATGAGTTTCATTACTACTCAAGCAGACTTCTCTTTAGATGAATGTTTAAGTGGCCCTCTCATCTGCATTAGAGTCGCTCTCTATTTCCTTCTCCTTAAAGGAAGACATGTTCTTTTTGTTCTTATAAGGATGTAATTTCCAACATTCCTCATTTATATGAACATCAACAGCACAATGCCTACAAAGTTCCTTAGATTCTTTCTTTGCAAAAATAGAAGTAGCATTGCACTTACCTCTTTATTTACCTTTTTCCTTTTTGGCTTGGAACTACCTTCTTGTTTTTGTGCATAAGAGTAGGAAAATGGATCCTTTTTCTTGGCCTACTCTAGATAATGGGCTTGAGTATATGTCTGATCCATTGTAATTCACCTTGAGTATAATTGTCCAAGTCTTTACCCATTTGGATGACCCTATGGAATTCATTTGTATATTCCCCATATATTTTGGCTTTGTTTTTGCCTAAAGTATTGTCAATTAATAGACCTTTCCACTTTATAAAACTTAGGATAAATTTATTTCTTAATCAACTTTTTGAATTCATCCCAATTAGAAATTGATGGTAATTTGTTTATAGCCAAATAATGAACGTAGCTCTCAAACCGAATGAGTGCACGAGTAGGCCAATTTCAGCCTTGCAAAAGAAATTTAACATTCTTCTCTAATATTAGGTAAACTGAAATATACCTCAAGTTGGGCTAACAAATATGTTGTACCTAATCAGAAACTTGAGAATTCTATTGCATGATATCCATTTTTTGTCGTCAATTTACTGATCAATTATTTGTCAAATCTAAATCCGTATTAATAGTTGTTCTTGATGAGTGATAATGGTATCTTGTCTTGGTCCAGTTTTTTCAGCCTAGCAAGTTTTTGCAGATTGATCATGGTCGCATATGTTTCGAGATTGAAATGAGTTCTTGACATAAGGTGGCCAAGTTTTAGATGTTGAAGAGAGATTGACTGGTAAAGACATATAATGTTTACAATGAAGGATGTTCAGTTGAACAAAATGAGAATATTTTTATGCAAATTGTAGTACTGTTGCAAATGGAAAATCATGCTCAGCAAGAAATTCAGGAAAGACAAAGGAAGAAATTTATCAAATGCCGAGTCAGCACCAAAGGAGTCTTTACCAATAAGAATTGAGCCTGGGAAAAGGACAATGAAGAGTCTTTTTGGTGTTTTTTCGAATAAGTCAGCAAAGTGACATTAAGATGTAGTGGTCAAAGTGAGAAAATTGTGCCATATGAGACAAAGCATGAAAAAAGAACAAAAAGGAGATTGACGCCTAATCAGCATCCAAAAAAGGCAGCCAGTATGAGGAAATCATGCCATGGAAAGAAGTCAGTTAAGAAAAAGAGAACAAAGAAATCTAAAAGGCCACATGAGACAAATCATCAGCCAGTCAACATAAGGTAAAGTGGCGGACCAGAATAGGAAATTGCCTTAGGCAAAAGTCAGCCATTTTTTAGAGAAAGTTGTCATTTATAAAGTGGCAGCATACCAATGAAGATCATGCCTATGAGAAATATATAAGAATTGGCACAATCTTTACAAAATTTTGTTGAGTGATAGTTACCATAAGTGAATCGCACCTAGGAGGAAATATGAAAGGCAACACGCTTTGTAAAATCTTTTGTCTTTTCATAAAGTAAGTGACGTGATCAGATGGAAATTGCACCTCAGAAGAAGACAGTCACAAAACAGTTCCTTTTTCAAGCGAATTAAGTGGTGTCCTGTCAAGTAAAATTGCGGTCTCTTTCAAGTTTTCATAGTCATTATAATATGGAAGCCCTTGGCCACCAACTTCTAAAGATGACACTGCTATTCTAAAAGTTTCCTTTCTAAATATGCCGCCCATGCAAAGAATCCAATGTCCAATTTTGGTGTTTGAAAATAAGAAAGATCACAAAATGTAGGCGCTATTTTGAGTTTGGTTGATCAAGCTAAAGCTTGAAGTGAGGTCAAGGAAACTTTGAAAAAAGAAGGGTCATCATTCATTCAAACACACAAACTTCCTTTTGCTGTTCATAGCAGCAAATAGACTTTTATTGCAGATTTGTGAAGCATCTCAGTGTCGTTATAACGGTTGTCCTAAGGCAATAGTAGTTGATTTCCAAGTATTTTAGATTCAAGGACAGCAAAGCAAGATTTCAAATTCAGATCGATAGAATTGTTCATGAAGATATAGATAAAAAATGGTTTTCAGAATATTTGGAGTATTAAGTTTCAGTATGTATGAAGTGTTTGGTGCTAAGGAATGAATGAGAGGATGTTCAGATTCAAGCAGGGTGTTCATTGAATTGTCGAAGTGTCAGTTTTCATCAGAGGGTTTGCCAAACTTCGTCAAAACAAAGGATCCGCCATGAGAGCTTCATTAGAATCATGCAAAACCACCTTTCAGAAAAGCTTGTTCTCTGAACACCTCTAGAGAAAGTTGGGCCCTCTATCTCATCAGTTAGCCAATCCATAATCTATATGACTTAACTACTCCACTATAGACATAGACATAGATCTACGTCTATCTATGTAGGCCGTCTATATCTATTGGGCAACTAACCAACTCTATGAATGGGTGCCCTTTCCTTTATAGATCTAGGGGGCACCCAGTCTATGACTATAGAGAGGGGGGTGCCCCTTCCTATAAGAGAATAAAGAGGACTCGCTCTAAAATTAGCCCATGCTATTTTTAGTAGTCACCAGTTTTCGAGGATAAGAGCATATTTAAGTTTTGCTATTTTTAGCACGAAGAGCTTTTTGAGGAGTTGGCTTTTTTTAGATCATCTACCTTTCGATCTCTTGTCATGCAAGAGATGTGGGCATAAAGCCATAGTTTGCTATAATTTGTACCATTGGTCTATCTGGTAGTCACATGCTTTAGTTTTATTATTAGTGAATAGGATAATTTGTAATAAGGCTTGCATTCATGCAATCAAGCTATTCCTAAATTAGAAGTATGGTTAATTTCCTTCATTTATTTTCATGCAATGCTTTGTAAAAAAGTATAAATAAGTGTCATTTTGCACTTAGTTGGTTTAAAGGGTAATTTTCAAGTTCGGTATATTGCTGAAAATGCTGTTCACTGAGTTCTAAGTTTCAATGTTAAATTGTTTTGTGTTGAGTCCAGTTTGGTAACATTGTAAGCTTTGTATTATAATTATTATCGAAAGAAGTGTTGCAACTTTGTGTGTTATGTTTCTGTGCTTAATGTTTGTGTGCCTCCAGTCCAATTGTATTTTGCTTATAGTTTTTGATCTCTGTGTTTGATTGAGAATCTTAAGCGTCTCTTAGTTGTGTTAGATTATTTTCTGCAATAGATAGATTTATATACAAATTCATTTGCCTTGAGTTGAAGAGTGTCTCAGTCTTTTGCTCTAAGCAAATTCAAAAAGATACACTTTTAATTTTATTCAACATGAATGTGAACCACTCTAGAAAACCGTTGTACAAATTGTGAATAGCAAGTAATAGGCTAGTTTTTATTTTATAGGGAGCTTCTCCTTCTAATTCAAGGAGTGGTGCTACTGCACATCTGTTTTGTTTTGTGTCGCATTGAAAGATGTGAATTAGAACGCTAACAAAATGATCAAATTTTCAGCATTTAAATCACCTTCACATGGCTGAATTTCTATTTGGGTCTCCACTTTCAATGGTAATTGTGTTACGTGTGCTTGGTTGGTACAAGGCTGCCTCTTCTCATGGGCTTGAGGCTGCTCTTTGCAAAGCTCTTCATTTGCTTGGGGAACCTCCATGAAAATTCTTCTCCAACCTATTGTGGTAGATGCTTGCAACATCCTCTTCCAACTTGATGAATCTTGATTCATTATCTTAGGGCACTCTTTCTTTTTCACTTCTTTATGTCACTTCTTGGTGGATATCTATTACATAAGAAAACTAATTCACCTTCTTTCCTTGCACTAGCTATTCTAGTAATGGGCATCAATGCAAGACCACACAAACCAAGAAACACACAAAACTGGTTTGAGACAAACATGACCCATAATTAGCATAGGTATTTCATATCTAATTCATCAACACAAATCTTAACCTATAAGAAAATAGTTTAGTTGATGATTATGCTTGCTGTCTTTTTTAATATCTTGCTTAAGAAAATAATGAATCGTGCATATAATTGAGTTGTTTTAGTGCTGAAACTGTTGTAGGTGGTTGCATGTAGGGAAGAAATAAGAAAAGAAGTAGAACTGAAACATAGAAGTTGCCTTGAAGAAACCCGATGTGGGAAAAAGTCTAAAAGAGTAAGGGTTATGCCTTCTCTTGTTCTGTCTTCTTGCAATATTACAAGCTGATTGCCTTCTTGAGGCCTCCAAGAACACAGCAACAGTGTCCTTCTAGCTTGCCTTGCTCTTCAACTTGCTTCAAACACTTTCCAAAACTGCACTTATATGCTACAACTCTCAAAACACTAAACAAAGAATAATTGCATGACCCTCAAAGGGCATAGACACAAAAATTTAGTAAATGGACTGAACAAAGAGTCCAAACAACATTAGCCCTTTGGAAAGATGGAATTCCAAGCGATTGAGCTTTAATGCATCCATTTGAGTCTTCTGTTTTGTCTCATTTTGTACTTCTGTCCTGTCTTGTGTAGGACATGTTCGGATGGAGACAAACCTACCTAACAAGTTCTGCTTTAGATGAACCTCTCTGGTGTGCATGGTTTTCTGACTGCCTTTGACCCTTGGGTGTTCAGATCATTCCTGAAACTCTCTGCATTTGTGTTTTGGCTTTGTGTCTTTTGTGAACTTTGTTTCTCTGTTGAATAGTCTTGTTAGGACTACTGGAAGTGTTTCAAGTTGTGTTACTTAGTCGTTTCGACTAGTAAATGAAACCAGTGGATTAGTTGAATTGAATCCAACTTATTTTTATGATTAATGCTTAGCCATTTTGAGTCTTTGATTAGTAAATGAAACAGGTGGATTATTTGAATTGAATCCAACTTACTTAATGATCGATTTAGATAACAGATTTTTTTCAAGAGCTACATGTCAAGACTTCTTCAAGTGGTGGTCATTTGGTAGAGCTTTGCTTTAGGACGAGTGTACTTGACTATGGAGTTTCATCTTTGAAGTATGTAATGTCCCACCCCAGGTAGGATATTATACCAATATTTTTTTGCTTTCCGCTGTGTTTTAGTTTAGGGTTTATAATGTTTTTGCATGTTTGATTTTTGGCAATGAAAACACAGAATATGGGGTATATAACCAAAACCCAGAAAAACTAAGATAGATATAAGTAAAATAACAGAGACCTAGTTTATATTATGGCAAAATATGAATTACAATGACATACCTAGATGGAGATCTTCAACTTCGTTTCTGTGCTGACGGGGGACCAGCAATGTGAGCTAAAGAAATATGCTCCAAACTCCTAGGAATGAAGTGATGTTGATTTGCAAATAGAATCAGTTCAGCATTAAACCCTAGGCACCCACAAATGTTGAATAAATGTGACCCATAGACGAGTATTTGTTGATCATAAGTGCCCACAACCACCTCTAGGCTGTACGGCTGGTTGAGGAAATGGTATGGCCCAACAAAGAAGATAAACTCAGTGACAAAACTCCACAAAATCAATTAAATCTGTCCTCAATACCTCTGTCTACAACTGCGAACCAAAAACTCATGAAATATATTCATTTCCAGCTCAAATCTTCTCCAATATGCACAATTTGGACTCCTGATTGAAGCCCACACTTTGGCAATGATTTAGCTGATCTTTCATAGCCTCAAAATTGCAAATACATTGAAGAGTTTTCGCTCTCCAATGGCTGAAGATGACTGAAACCCTTGGTCTCAAGCTCAAATCCCAAGAACACCAAATAGCAAAGACAAATGATCATTCAATAATGAGTTTGATTTGCTTTTTGAAACCTTTTATATCCTCTCAACTCTTAAGTGCCTTTAATCCCCTTTTGAAATCCACTTTTAGGTTTTTCATAAAACTTTATAATAAGTCTTCAAACTTGGGATCTCATATTCATGAATAATAAATGCCCTTTAATATCATTTAAAATAATATAACTTGTGTGCACATTAACTTTATGAAATACTTTAATATTTTGGCCTCCAAAATATAATCCATTAATTGCACTTAAGTCACTTAAATGAAGGGTCATGGCCCCATTGAATATAAAGTGACTTTTAACTTTATAATTGCACTTTATAAATAATAATTAATTATTATTAAAGATTACCTTTAATAATAATTAAAAATCACTTATCTCCATAATTAGACATCATTTCTCAATTCTGTCTGAACCTGGGGTTTCACCATGGTACCCTCTGTGCATCCAATCACCTTACTAAAAATAGTAGGGGTCCCTCTCTACAACCACAGTCTTACTATAAATAGTAAATCCCTCATTACCTGATCAACCAATTGAGTAAGGGATCAACACTGCAATCAAGACCTGTCCAGGTGCCCTGCTATAAATAGAAACACTGACTCTCCTGAAATGGTGACTTACTATAAATAGTAAGTGTGTATAACTGAGTCCAGAAACATCAAACGAAGGCCCAACCTGAACCAAACTGAGCTCCGGAGAAGGAAACACCCTGATAATTGCTAAACAGGGCCCTCTAAACAACTCCATTAGCCTACGAGGGTCAGATAATAGGCTAATCTTCCAAACTCTGATGCTCTCGAAATTGGGGACATTACAAAGTATCTTGAACTGAATCTCCTAAATGCCTTTAGATGTTGCATATGGATGAAAGGAGTATATATAACAAGGAACGGTATGGTATCTATCACTTTAAGATTATTCTCATTCTCAAGTTCTAGGAACTCGTGAAGAGAGTGAACAGCACATGCTTTGGACTTTGATAGCTCCTGTCATGTCTCACATATTGATGTTGTTTTCGAGGAGGTAACCCATCCTGGAATTGCTTCAAAATGAGCACAGTTAGTTCTGATTTTCACTTTATATTATTTTTCAACTTTCCAATGCTTTGTATTGTAGATGCAATAAAAGATATTTCAACTATTGGTTATCATTGCAAAGCATGCAATTGGCTCATCTTAGAATGCATGTTATTTTCTTCACTGGTTTCTATTTAAGGTCTATGACTGCATTAGGGATGTAGTGAGGCCTACACAATTACCATGGATCGTGGAGTGGAAGTTGCTAGTGGTAGCTTTGTATTGGTCCTCCTCAAATAATTTCGTGTATGCAAAACAAAAACTTGTAATATGAATTTGGGATCTATACCAAAGATGAAACTTGAGAACTCTATCATGTAGAATTCCTTGGGGGTATACTAGAGGACACTTTTGGGGGGCCATGTGAGTGCATTTTTATTTTTTTTAAGATACAACATCAAGGAATGATACTGGAATGGATATAAGATCTTTGAATGACAGAAAAGCTTTTGAAGGACAATCTGGTTACCTTGAAATTCTTGTAACATTCATTGAAAATCGCAATTAGTTATGAAATTTGGACCGGAAATTGCGAAATATGTTCAATCATTGGAAGTAATACTCTTATACCTCTAAGGTCTTTCATATGAGAATAGAAAGCTTACAAGGGATTTCCAATATTAAGATAGAAAATACATGTATTTTATTAACATTTCTGAATTCTAAGAAGAGTTTGAGTGCTTGTAATTTAAATTTAGTTACTGAACACTAGTTAGTACAGTCAAGTTATTATTTGCACAAAAGCAGTCAAGTGATTATTTGCATTAAATACTCAAATTTGTATTCTTAGCTGTGCTCTGAGTAAACAAAGCTAGTTCATGTTGTATGAAACACTCTTGATTTGGTATATTTCTAGATATTATTTTTACCAATACCTCTGTCACATTCTTCCAGGTTGAAGAATTTGGACCCAAGATTGGACAGGTTATTGACTGGTATTATGAAAAAGCAGTACTTTCCTCCATCTCTTTCCTTTCCTTATAAATAGAAAAGCAGATTCCAATTCACAATTCATGATTGATAAGTATATGTAAAAGACTTGCTATTGTGTTGGTCTCTGCACACAAGTATAGAATCTGGACAAGGTCAGCTGATAAAATCTACAAGAAATCAAACTGCCAACGCATGCAATTTACTTTTAGCTGGGAAGGTCAACTTGTCCATACTATGTATATGACCTACATTTATTCTTTAGATATTCATAAATTTCCCTTAAGTGCCTGCCCCTAAAATATAGGTGTTAATCATTTGTTTCATGGTCTTCTTACATTTCATTTACTTTACAGTAAACATTGGGAAATGGGTTTTTGTGTTGAAGTGAATTGAGCAATGATCTATCAAATAAGAATAAATTTTTAGTTTAAGGGAACAAAAATGTTTATTAAAAGAATCCACTAAATAAGGATAAATTTTTGGTTCAACAAAAAGGTGGATGGCATCTGTTGGTGAAGAATGATCTATCAAATAAGAATAAATTTTTAGTTTAAGGGAACAAAAATGTTTATTAAAAGAGTCCACTAAATAAGGATAAATTTTTGGTTCAACAAAAAGGTGGATGGCATCTGTTGGTGAAGACATGTCAAGTTAAACTCATCATTTACTAACATTGCTTGAGCAAGCTCCTATTAAACATAGTTGTTTGAGTAAGCGAGAACTCAACATGTATCTTGAATATCTAGAAACTATTAGTATATTAATATAATAAAGTGTATTTAATTAGGTTGGTAGTTAGGTATAGTTATTAAAACAGTTAGTTGCAGTAGGTTGTACCATTAATAATGGTTGTTGTAATAGTAGCTTTCTTTACTTTATAAATTGCTGCTTCACCTCATTGTGAAGTTAAGCCTTCTTGCAAATTGCTCTCATCTCTCTTCTTTGCCAGTTTTACTAACATTGGTATCAGAGCCAACAGGTTTCTAGGGTTAGGGTTTCGTGCAAAGGTGATCGAGAAGAGGTCGTGCAAGGTCAGCCAGGGTTTCCAAATTCACGGCTAGGGTTTCTAGTGAAAAATCTCGCCTAGGGTTTCTTGAAAAATTTCCTAGGGTTTGAAGGTTAAATTTTAGGGTAAAATCACGACTAGATTTTAGGGTAAAAACGCAGGTCTGAAGTTGGAAAAATTCGTGCCCTATTTTCTGCTAAAATCAGCCACATATTTCTGCTAAAAATCGTGCCCAGAAATCAGAAAAAATTGCAGCCCTTTATTTTTGCAAGTTTGCGGTTCATTTTCAGAGAAAATTGTGTCATAGAACAGTTGAAAATACGGATTTTTCACTGGTTTTTTGTTTGAAGTAACGTTTTTCTGCAAAATCGCGTCCAAAAATAGGTCAAAATCACGTTTTTTCCTGCTTTTTCTGAAAAAATGCGATTTTTGCCCTAATTTCTACCGTGAATCAGCTAAAATCGCGCCTGTTTTTTTGCATGTGCGGCTAGGGTTTTGTGTGCAGGTGTTTTTAAACATGTTTTTTTGGCAAAAATCGTGATTTTAGGGGTTAAAATCGCGTGGCCAGGTCAAAAAACGTGATTTCAGGGTTTCAAATAGTGCTGCCAGGTCAAAAATCATGATTTTCAGAGCATAAATCAGGCGACCTAGGGTTTTGAAGGCTGATTTTGACTGATTTTTCACAAACTCAAGTTTTTAGGGCTCTTTTTTGAAAAAAGAAGGTTCCAGCTAGGGTTTTTAACCCTCATTTTAGCATGCAAGTCCAAAAACAGCGGCTGCTAGGGCAAGATGTTCAATAAAAATTTTCGGGTATTCATCTTTTCAATTTTTCCCTTAGTTTTTTTTTGGGTTTTCAGAATATTAGTTTGAGGGGGGTTTTTTAAATATCTGGGGTGCCTAAATCTGTGGATTTTTAAATTTGTGAGGAATTTTTGGGAAAAATATTTTCTGGGTCAGATTTTAAAGGGTTGCAGGAATTAAAATTTTTCTAGGATAATGGCAAATATCCAAAATTTGGTGTTATCAGAGGCACAAAAGCTCATCGGGAAAAAATACATCTGGAGTCACAAAATACTCACGATCACTGAGCATAAGATGCATGACGGTATTATCCTTGAGACTGAAACCAGGCTTGCAACCAACCCAGATGACTTTGACAGGTGTCACAGGGAAGCCCTATTGCTACTCAAGATCTCAATGTTATGACTTAATCCCTGAAGTCCGGAATGCCACATCTGCATCTACACTATGGACGCACCTCAAAAACAAGTATCAAGGTTTTGAGAAAAGTCGGGTTTTGTACTTGAAGAATCTGTGATTTTCTACAAAACTGCATGAGGGTGGATCATTGTCAGAACACCTAAAAATCAAGGACCTAAGTGATCAACTTACCACTGTCAATAAACCAGTGGATGACAAGACATGGTTGCTCTGAACATTAACAACTTGCCGCCCTCTTATGAGATCTTTGTGGAATCATTGAATCTATTGGCTGAAAGTCAAACTTTGACTTTTGATAAGGTGAATCAGTATCTCTTGCAGAAGGACCGAAGGCATGAGCAGATAGGGGAATCTACATCCGGGTCCATGGAAAGTGCTGCTCGGTATAAGAGCAAACCTCAAAACTCATTTGGAAACAAACCTTAGAATTGTTCTGGTAACACTTCTTCCACTTCGTGAAAGAAAAAGGTGAAATGCTTTTATTGCAATAAATTTGGACATGTCAAAAAGGAATGCAGGAAAAGGTTATAGAATCTATCTCGAAAGAAGCATGGTGAAGCTAATTTGGCAGCTGTCGACGAAGAGCATGGTTCCGATGACAAGTTTGCACTTGTGGCATCTCTTTTAGGCAATGCTGACAGCATATATTGGTTCTTTGATTCAAGAGCATCCCGACATTTCACATGTCACAAAGACTGGTATGTAAAATTTGCTATTGATTCTATTCATAAAGATGCAGTTTCACTTGGTGATGGTAGATCACATGTTGTTGAAGGGATAGGAGATGTTAGGATTGTATTGAATGATTCTCGAAAATTTCTGGTATGTAATGTCCGCTATGTTCTTGCCACGAACAAGAATTTGCTATCTATTAGTCAGCGTACCGAGAATCCTAACATCCAAGTTAGGTTTTGTGGAAAGAAGTGCATTGTATCAAATGTGAAATAGGACAAGGTCGTTGCCATCGACATTGGGCAAGGAGGTCTATATAAGCTAGCTGATCCTGCTATAGCTAATTTGCATGCCTTAGCTGTCGAAGATAATACTACTGTCCTTTGGCATGAAAGTTATGGACACCTCAATCTTCAGTATTTGGCTGAACTCAGCAGAGCCCATATGGTTTACGGGCTGCCCCCCTATACAAGAAAAACAAGATTTGTGTGCTGGATGTTTGGTTGGAAAGCAAAAGAGGAGACCGTTTCCTACAAAAGGTGCATGGCGTGCTAAGGGTCTTTTGGATCTCATTCATGCAGATCTTTGTGAGCCATCCTAGAAGTCTCCCACTGTCAATGGATCATGGTACTCCCTGTTATTGGTGGATGATTTCTCTAGAAAGATGTGGGTTTACTTTTTAACGAAGAAGTTTGAATGCTATGGTGCCTTCCTTACATGTACCGAACTAGGGTTTGAAGCAAGATTTCTGATTTTGCAATTTCAATATGAAACCCTAGGACTGTATACTGAATTTATTTCTGCACCTTCAATTATATCTCCTTCAAGCATGAAACATGAACTAACATATGCCAAAATTGATGATAGGACAAAATAGATATTGGCAGCCTTATCAATGTGAATTACATGGAATACACATCTCAATGATGTCAAATCAAAATCAGACCTTGCTGGTAGGAATTCAGATTACTTTATCACTCCAATTACATCAAAAACATAAGCCAAACATGGCTATCCAATCTCTCATCTACTGCTGATACAAACAGAGACAAATATGCAATGAAACATACCAATTATGATGTCAAAATTACAATGCAAAGGGGCAGAATCTCCACGCCCAGATCTGATATGAAAGAATCTTCAAATTATGAGGAAATGCTGATGCCAAATCCTATGAAGCTGACTGCTGGTCTAGAGTGATTGAGCGCTTGATCTTCAATGATACTCGCTGCCTCTAGACTGTTCGCTGCCAAGGGAAATATGCAGATCGGCCTGTTATGATGTCTCAACAACCTTCAATGTGGGGCGATGACCTCCCAAAACCTCAGCGAACTTCCCTATGATGAAATCACTGCCTTCCTCAATGATATCAGTCCACGCCAAACCAGCAAATGTGTTCGCTGCTGCATGAGCCAAGGCTGTAATACAAATCGGCGCTCAAATATAGTCTTCAGCAATGGTGATCTAGCATATGCAAATGATCCTTATTGATTCAGCTCTCCTAGCAATGATAATGATGATCCAATCTTCAATCAAATCTTCAACAATGGTCTCCGACCAAATCTTCGATGTAATCACAACTAATGATGTATCAATGATGCCCAATAAACCTTCAAATCTCCAATGAAGTGCAAATGTGAACTCCGTATGAATTCACCTCCTAGATGTAGTTGGGTTTTCGTCCAATACACCTATTATTCACAAGGGTTTTGTCCTTGGAATAAATTGCAATAAAATGACAGACCAATACAAAAGTTAACAAGCCAAAAGATGTCCCTCTATTGCCAAGGTAATCTGTATTTATACATGATATTCGTTCTTTGCAACTGCTGGCCGACTAGGCCGACTTTGAGAGGTGTTGGTGCCCAAATATTAAATTTGAATTCCTTTTTAATTTCTCCCAAAGGCTGACTTCATAATCTGATAGACATTATTTGAATTTGCAAAGTGGGCCGACTTGAATTGACGCCACAAAAAGGTAATTTCGAGCTCTTTTGTTGTTAATTTCTTTTTCCCTCCTTAAGGGCCAACTCCCATACAGATTTGGCGTCACAAATCAATTTAATTTCATTTAATTCCTTCCTTTTTCTAGGCCGACCTAGCATCTTTAACTTGGGCCGACCTATAATAAAGCCTTGGTGTTCACACAACAATTTGAGTTCTCTTCTCCTCACAACAAGAAGTATTGTTCTGCTGAAGAGGTCGACTAGCATAAAGATTATTGGTGCTCCGATTTCAAATTGAAGATTCGAAATCTTCAAAGTGATCACTCTGAAAAGAGGGGACATGTCACTTCCTCAAGTTCAAGGCATTGGTGGAAACATTCACAGGGCGTCGGATCAAGACTCTATGGTCCAATAATGGGGGGAATTCAACTCCACTCAATTCAAGGAATTTTGTGAAAAAGAAGGTATTCAACACCAATTGACAACACCATACACTCCGCAACATAATGGAGTGGTTGAAGGGCATAATAGGACCATCATGGAAATGGTATGGTGCATGATGCACAGCAAGAATGTTCCCTACTAGTATTGGGGAGAAGCTGTTAACACAATGGTCTACATTCTAAATAGATGTCCATGCAAAGCTTTGCAAAAAATCACACTAGAAGAAGCTTGGACCGGTCACAAACCTGAGGTAACTTCTTTTCGTATTTTTGGTTCAGCGGCATACACTTTGGTTCTTGAACAAAAGAGGCATAAACTAGATTCCAAAAGCATAAGGTATTTCTTTGCTGGCTATAGTGAACAGTCTAAGGCATATAGGCTTATTGATATTTCCACTAACAAGGTTATTTATAGTCGGGATGTTGATGTAAAAGAAACAGAGCCATATTTTTCAAATGTTCAGCAGGAAGTCAGTGAAGATATTGAATCTAGTATTATGATACCATTGAAGGAGGAACCCTCTAGTTCATCAAGTCAGCGTGCAAGTCAATCTGTGGCTAGTTCTACACCGCTTGTCTATCAAAGATGAAGAATTAAAAATTGCTTCCACTCCAAGTAAGACTCCAGAAAACTTGCCTTCATAGCATTCACCTGAGACACCGAAAACCTAAATGGTATTACTCTACTATGGAAGGTGTACGTGTGGATGAACTTCCTACATCAAGTGAATGTCCTTGGAGAAAAGGCCCAACCATAACTGATTCAACTATTGAGCATACTCATTTTGCCCTATCTTCTGATCTTTTTCATGTTTCTGAACCACAAAAGTTTTCTAAGGCATAAGGGAAACCAGAATGGGAAGCTACCATGAAGGTGTAATATGATGCATTGATGAAAAATCAGACTTGGGAGTTGGTTGAATTGCCTCCAGGTAAAAAGCCCATTGGGTGCAAATGGGTCTATAAGGTCAAATGCAAAGCTAATGGTTCATTGGCCAAATACAAGGCACATCTTGTTGCTAGAGGATATTTGCAACAAGAAGGCAAAGACTTTGAAGAGATGTTTGCCCCTATTGCAAAGATGGTTACATTTCGGTTACTTCTCTCCATTGTTGCTCAATATGGTTGGAAGGTGTATCAAATGGATGTTAAAAGTGCCTTCTTGAACGAGGACTTGGATGAAGAAGTCTACATGGTGCAGCGTAAGGGTTTTCAGGTTCCTGGACGTGAACATTTGGTTTGTAGGTTAATTAAGTCCCTATACGGACTTAAGCAGGCACCTCAAGCCTGGTATTTGAAAATTGATAAACAACTAAAAGATAGTGGATTCAGGAGTCTTTCTGATCCAAATCTTTATGTCAAAAGCACTGGTAATGAGATTGTAATTGTTATTGTATATGTTGATGATTTTGCCATCACGGGTAGCACAGACACTGTAGTTCAACAAGTAAAATCAGAATTGTGTGCAGTTTTTGACATGTCAGATTTGCACCTCCTACATTACTGCTTAGGGTTTGAGTTTTGGCAATTTGATCACAATATCTTCATGGTTCAAATCAAATATGCTACGAGTCTCATGAAGTATCTTGGGATGATAGATTGTAACTCTTCTTCTACACCTATTGAGGTTGAGATGAAGTTGTCAACCTCTAATGATTCGCCCCCGGTTGATGAATCACACTATAGACAGTTGGTGGGCAACTAGATATATCTGACAACCATTAGACCGGATCTTTGCTTTGCTGTCAGCTATCTCTCTTGATTTCTATCGAAACCAAAGCTCACTGATTGGATAGCTGCAAAGCGGGTTTTGCGATATGCCAAAGGTACTCTTGACTTTGGCATAATCTACCAGAGGACAGAAGATTTTGGTTTAATTGGGTATACAGACTCCAATTAGGTAGGATCTATAGATACTCTGTGGTCTACAACCAGCTACATCTTCTCCTTGGGCTCTGTTGGGACCCAAAATAGTTGCAACTCTAAACCCCAAAACATTCCTAAACCACCTAGGCTAGGGATGGTTATTCTGGGTGATAGGAAGAGGTTCATCAATAAGTTTAGGGCGATTTTGGCCAACTAACAGAAGTGGGTAGGCTCTTTTGCACTTTGAGCTCAACTTAGACTCAAGAGGGATATTCCAAGGGGTATACCTTAGCAGGTATTGGCTTCAACACTAGATGAACAACTAAAAATGAAAGGACAACCAAACCCTAATTGTCTTCTAGGCCCCAAAGATTGTCACTGGACCTGGAATGACTAGTTGTCACTAAATGACCCCTATATAGCTGATGAGAAGGCACTCCCATTAACAATGGAAAGTACAGGTATGCTTGTCTGGTTTGTAAAGAGCTGATACTTCAAAGACTCTTATACAATATTTCCTGTTCAACATAGAACCACAACAACGCATACAAACTAACTACTACTTTCACACATAATGAGTTTGTTTTGATTTTTAAAGAGTGTGGGTCATGAAACACTTCAAACCGGTGCCTAATATAATGGGTTACAGAGTCCACAATTCAGTAGAAGGAAGAAAACAACAAAAGAAATGAAACACGCACTTTCTGGATACCCAGATGCAAGAAAGATGGCTATCAAGGAAGAAAATACTTAGTAATACTTTGTCTACATGTAATCATTCATCTATAACCATATAAGAAATCATTACACAACATGTAATGTTTTAAGAATTTGTCTGATTCATCTGATAAACGGTTACAGTCATACCACAAAGTGTGGCAAGAGGAAACCTAGTTGAACTTAGGATTTCCTTGAAAAATTACATAAGAAAAGGAGAAATTCAAACAATGATAACTGAAATCAATCTGAAAAACCTTTCATAACCCGTGTCTTATCTGCTGGAGAACTATAACTTAGAAAAACCTTTCTGACAGGGAATGAATTGCACCATTTTAGAAAATATGCCCACCACTACAAAGATATAATCGTTAGCTTTCTACATGTGTGACAATCGAAGGATAAAATCTGTCAACAATTCCTCCCAAGGTTTGTTTTGGCATGCGCAATGGCTTGTACAACCTAATGTTTTATGTGACTCCCTTTGCTATTTGGTAGATGCTGTGCCTCCCCATGAATTTGCGTACATCTTTGTGCAAACTTAGTCAGTGATAGCTCGCATCCAACATGGCTTACATCTTGTCTATGTCAAAGTGTCCTTTAAGTCCACCTCCGTGTAACCATTTAATGAGGTTCTCCCTCATTGGACTTGGTTGGATGCACGACTGTTGCCTTTTGAATAGGCATATGAAAGTTCAAAGTTGTGTCCCACTTTAGGCCTGTTATATCCAATCAGAATTTTTTGCTTCATTAAGGCATTTTGAGAAAGTCTAGAAAATTTTTTGTCAAAAAAGTCAAAAAGTCAAAATTTCTAAAAATAGAAATTTCTATTTTTAGAAAGTTTCTAAAAATAGACGTCAGATTAGGTTTTCTGGGTTTCTTGAGATACGAATGCTGGCAAAATTTTTTAAAAATAGAAAGTTTCTAAAAATAGAATCTCTGACTCAGATGTCGTGCCTCATTCTGATTGGCCGATTTCGCTTCACGATCAAGGTGGTCCAGACGAAATCTGCAAAAGATCGAGTTTTCTCTACTGGGTCAATTCTGCTTTTTCAGAAGGCTAAGCACGGGCTCGGGAGTCATCAATGGAAGTTCATCTGTCAGAGATCAGTTTCAAGTCTTTCAGGCTGTTCAGCTAACGCAGAACTGACGAGCAGTCGTCGATTTGACAAAGCACGGGAAATAGAGGATGGATTCAGAATGAGGAAGAAAAGTTAAAAATCCTGAAATTTGACTAAGGCACAAAAAACCAAGCGCCCCTGGAGGCTAGGGGGCCCAACTTTTCATGCCTTACATTTTTTTCGCATTTTTCAAGAAAATGCTAGAAATACCTCTGTCGGTCAGTTCCGGGGTCAACAAAAGCAGTCATTTTGCTTGACAGGCCCTAAAAAGCTGGAATCCACGTCAGATGTACCCAGGCTATCCAGTCCATCCCCCATCCAGTGGCAGTTGATTGGCACACAAAACGAAGCAAATTGCAAACAGAGGTTGGAAATCATAAATTTGGCTAAGGCACAAAAATACAAGTGCCCTTGGAGGCTAGGGGTGCCCAACTTTTCATGTCTTAGAATTTTTTACGCTTTTTTCGAGAAACGTCAAAAAGTCTTCGACAGCCCGTTTCCGGGTGGTCAATCTCAGCCAAACTCCTGTAAAAGTTGGGATTTCATCTCAGGTATGTTCAGACAGCTCGATCACCTCCCGTCTTGCCTTAGCAGTCCTTTGGACGACAAAAAAAGATGATCAAACAAGACCTATTGGCACGAAAATCGAGGAATGGAATCAAAAATTGAAAATATCAAAAATTTTCCAAGGCACAAAAATCCAGGTGCCCTAGGAGACCTGGGGCGCCCACTTTTCCATGCCTCAGAATATTTTTCAGTTTTTCTGGAAAACGATAAAAACTCCTCCGTCAGCCTCGTCAAATTCACAGGTAATCAGTTTGGCACGTTTTCCGAGGCAGACAGAGGGTACAATCAGTTCAATTTTCATCAGGCTTGCCTATTTGCCAAATCATCAGACTCAGTTTTACTCCGGTAGACAGAAATTGACAGACTCAGTTTTACTCCGGTAGACAAAAATCGACAGAAATTTTCGCGTTTGGCAGTGTTTCCTCGCAGCCGTTTTCTGATCTTTGTCCAGTGACAGGTTTCAGAGGTCAGATTCGCAGTCAGATGTCGTCAGATGGTTAGTTTGAGGCTGGGGATGGAATCATGGTTGATAAACAAGGTGCCATGATCAGTCAGCTTTTTCAGTCAACAGTGACAGTTTGCCATCTTGTTGAAGTCAGGGGCAGGCCATGCTAGAGTCAAAACGAGTGCAAAAGTGTCGAAAAGAATGAAAATTTGGCTAACACTTTTGCAACCTCGTGTGTTTGATGACATCATCAAAGAAGATATTTTTCATCATCTCACACATGAAGCCATATGCAGCTATAAAATATGGAGTCTTCCTATTCGAAGATATTTACTTGGATTTGTGCTTTAAAGATGCTTTCTTCATGGATAAGATTGAAGCTTTATTCTTTCACAAAGAAAGCTGCTTTCTTGCCCTAAAGTTCTATAAAGACAAGCTTTGGCTTCTTTTATTTCATTATCTTTTGCAGGTTGCATCCAGAGGGAAGATTTTTATTTTCTTTAAACGAAGATTCGAAGGCTCAAATGAAGTGCTTTTTCAGCATTCTTCGTAGTTTCGGGATGAGGAAGCAGGAAGGCACGTTTTTTCAAGGTCCTTTTTTCTAGGGGATCATTTTGCAGAGACAAGACCGAAACTTTTTCAATTTTCATCGAGATGGGTCCATCCAGAATTTCATCCTCTTGAAGATTGGGAAATTTTATTTTTCCAAGAATCTGCTTTTTTGTTGCTTTTTCAGGAAATCCTCCGCTTTTTCAAAATCCGACAATCTGGGTTGCTTTGAAACGTAATTGTCTACAAAACCCATGTGCCAGCTTTTTCGCTCACAGTCTGCTATTTAGAAGAAATCAGCAAGTAATTTTCAGCCTTTTGTCCAAGATTTTTCCAACATAGGCGTGTTCATAGTCATTTTTCAAATCTTTCAGTATGCAGTACACTCCAGTTGAGATTAAGCCTAAAACGGCGTTGGTTCACGATTACCTCAGAACTTTCAAGACAGACTTGCATAAAGTTCTTCCAGTGTTCAATTTACATCCTTTGGAAGATGCAGGAAACAACACTATCAGGAATCTGAATCACTCCGGATTGCTTGCAGCAGCATCCTTTCCCATCACAGTGCAAAGTATCGAATTCGTAATTGCTTGTATGACGCATTACAATTCAGTCACAAGAGAAATCCAATCAAGAGATGGACGTGTGCTCTGCAACCTGAGGCCAAACGACATTGAGAAGTGTTTTTCAATACCAATTTGGAGGGAAAATTTGGTTGTTTCGATTGAAGAATGCAAAAGGGTGTGGCACAATGATAAAGAAAAGTATCGAAAAAAGATTGCTTAGAGGTGGTTGAAGGAAAAGCAGAATGTCCTGCCAAAGAATGTTGGACGTGGAGAGTTCAAGGAGGAACATGCAATAATGATTACTCTGCTAAGCCGGATCACGGGTCAAGCAGATGCTAACAAATTCCAGCCTTGGATGTTTTACATCATGTCCCAGATTGTTGACGGAACATAATTCTATGATTGGTCGGCACTCATCAGTGATAGTCTCCACCAGCAGATAACTGATTTTCAAAGGGCTCATGAATTCCACACGATGTCATACCTTGTATATCTGATGGCCTTTCAGGGTCAATTTAGAGGTTTGAATATCGTTGGAACTCTGGACATTCAACATGTATATCACCATTTCCCGCAGTTAGAATTTTCTCAGGCTAAGCGACATTATAGGCGGGTAAATGATGCATTCCTGATGCATGCAGTGCGAGATCTGGATAATGAGTTGCATATACGATTTTCAGTGGATGCCAGAATGGCAATGGTAGAATGGGCTGATTGCTTTATCCAGTTTCCCATTTTTTCCTACATTAGAGTATATGGCTTCTTAGGAGAACCAAGATATCCGACGAATGAGGTAGCATTCATGGAATTTCTGAGACAGGCCTACGAAGTTCATACATTTCTGCGTAGCAGACGCAAGCTGACTTTCAATTTTCCAATTGGGATGGGAATTTATAGATGTAGATCTGGAGCGGATGCCAAAGTGATTGGTAGTGAAATGTCCAAGTATGGTCTTAAGTTTTTCGACAGGAGGTCTTCATATGATCCACTTGGTGTTTTTGCATCACATTTTGGTCAGAATTGTGCGCATACGCATGCAGTTGAAGATTTCTGGGCTAATTGTGCTAATGAATTTGAAGTGCAAGAACGCAGTTACAGCAGGTTTACTCTTCGACAGTTGGTTGACATTTTGTCAGAAGATGTAGAGGGCTTGTCAGATGATGGTGGAGTTTTACTTCCCACATATTTCAGAGATCAAGTTGAGCAACAACCATTGCCACCAGTTAATTGGTCAACTAAAGAGAGCACCTCGATCGAAAAAAGAACGAGCCGAGTTATCAAAAACAATTTGATATTCTTGAAAAGTAAGTAGAAAGAACCCATTCCGGTTGTAGAGCCGCCAGTGGTTCAACCATTAGAACCTTCCACTTCCAAACCAAAACAAAGGGTTAAAGCTATGGGCGTCCTTCCAGAAGGAACAAAGATGGCTAAGTTGAAAAGGAAAAAGGTTGAGTCACTAGTTCATGTTCAGCAGGAACAACCAGCAGTTGCATCAGAAGTTCCCACTGAACCAGCATCGCATGTAGAAACATTGCCTTCTGTTCATGTTTCTCCACCTTCTTCACCTAGTTTTTCTCCCATTCACATTGATTCAGAGCCAGATTCGCCGGTTCGCAACTCTGAGACACATATTGGTCCATCAAGAGTTGATGAGGTTAGAACCGAGTTTCCAAGAGAAGATGGCTCATCCTGGCTTGAAAACATTCTGGGAAGAAAGAGGAGAAGCCTTCATATTAGTTGAACTTGATAGAACTTAATAGCGTCTACCAAGACACACCAGACAGGAAAATGAAGAGGCAAGTTCACATTGAGAAGAATGCTAATGGAGAAATGATCCTAGAAACTGCAACACCTCCAGAAGATAAGGATGTTGATGATATTGAGGTTGATGACTTCAAGGTTGTCAAGGCAAACCTTGGTAGGAGCACTCGACATATAGATGTAAATCTCTTCGAGGTTGCAGCAGATAATCTGAAGGAGAGGGTGTTGAAGGATGGAGAAGATAAAGCAGCCCTCAAGGCTGAAGTTAGGCAGTTGCGGCAGTATATTTCCAACCTTTTCCATGGCATATCACAGGCTAATTTAATGCTTCCTCTGAATCTGGGATCACCGGCCGATCAACAACAGTTCAGTTAGTTGGTCATCTATGGGAGGCACATGAAAGATTGGGCGAAAGAATTTGTGACTAAAGGGAGAGTTGTGCTTTCACAGTTTTATCAGTTAAAGTACAACGCTCATGATTTGCGTCAAGGCATCCAGGGGTTACAGCAGACGATGGCTGAAAATAGACCGGTGTTTGAGATCATTATCTCCGACTCGAAGATAGCACATAATTCTGTTGATTCAGCTAAAGATAAGAAGATCGTTTCTACTTGGAAAGCGCAATATCTTTTCACAATAAAAACTTATGACAGTGTAATCTCAGAGTTAGCAGAATGGAAGGAAAAAGTGGTAAATGTTCTCAAGTTCGTCAGATCTTGCGTCTCTCAGATCTCGTGTTCGTATGAAAAAGAAGATGGTACCCTGTATGATCTCAGGGAAATGCAAGCAGAGTTAGAGACTCTCGTCCGCAACAATTTTAATGGTTATATCAGTGCCATCAAGATGGATCGTTTTGCCGCAATGACAGTGAAGTTTGACAAAGCTGTGGGCGAAGTCCATGAATTCCTTCAGATGGTTGCAAATGGTGAAGAAATGTTAGAGAACCAGAATATCATTCTAGAGAGTATCAGTGTTCCTTGCAAAGACGTTGTCACTCGCTTTTTAGAAGATATTATTTCCCAGAATATCAATGGATGACATCACCAAAAAGCAAGAATGTTGATGAGGATGTAATTCAAAAGAAAGCAACTTTAACTCAAATGCTTTTTGTTTTAAAGCATTTGCTTTCATCCTAAGCTCATCCATTCTTTATTTAGAAAGAAATCACTTTGTATTAGTTGGAGTTTTCTTTGCTTTAAAGCATTTGTTAATTGTAATCTTTGTCTTAGAATAGAAATAAAGCTTGCGAGTTGGCAAGTTAGTTAGGGTAAATCAAGGAGATTTTAGGGTTCCCTACTTCTTTGATTTAGTATAAATAAGGGCAGCCTTGCCCATTGTAGGTAACGGTAATGGTAATTGTGATAGCAAAATTTGCTGTGCCTATTCTAGCCTATAGAAATTGTTATTTCAGCTACTTGTTCACTCTGTCTTATCTGTTCTCTAGTGTTTGATCACTTATTGTATGCCTGCCTTAACTACAATACTGTTGTCCTGGAGTTGTATCAACTTTATGATATTGGGAATAGAAGTCTCATGCCTGCCTTTTGCTCTAATTTTCTATCTCATTAATCATCAAGTTTTGTCGTTAGATGTGTGGCTTGTGTAAATTTTATTTCAGCTTTCATCATTAAAGTAGAATGGGTCTTGTGATGTGAATCTGGGAGAAATTTACTTAAGTTTTTGTGTTACAACAATTCAATCCTTGTCCTTTTTTAATCTCTTCGCTCTGAATTTACTTAGGAGATTAAAAGTGTCATTTAGTTTATGCCTAGTTGTAGTTAGAAGTTTTAAAAAGGAAAAACCTCTTCTGCAGCGAAATAGAGTTTTATAACCTTGTGCTCGCAGCTGAGAATCAAAAAGAAGATAAGCAAATTTGTTTTATTTATCTTTCAAGCGAACATCAGCAAAAAAGGAACTCCCCCTCACAATAGGAGAGCAGTTTATCTGTGCATAGCTGTCTGTTTCCAACTTGCATTCCAGAGGTGCGAATTGAAATGCCAACAAAGCGAACTTATTAGCACAAATGAATTTAAACTTTTCTAACTAAAAGTCAATTTTAGTCAAACATATGTTCTAGTTGGATTCTGTAAGATACCCAACTAATTCTACCAAAATTTTTCCTTAGATAATTTTACTTGCTATCAACTCATCAACTATTTCAACAACACAAAGATATACATCAAAGATAACTATTTGAATGAATCGACCTTAAGCTGGGTACTTGTTTTATTACTTGATTCAATCAACTCCTACTGTCTTATTACATGAGTAATGCTTTCAATGGCATGAAGTTACACTTTATTCAAATGGAATTACAAAGCAGGCCTTGGAGCCTTGATGATTACAATGGGCGCCTATACTTGATCGACTCGATTGAACTCAACGATGTCAACTGAATGTCAACACCTCACAGTACAACAAGGGAGCATCACCTTGTCAGTTGAGGGAGCATCACCCCAACACTTGAAACTCGCAGGCCTCAAGATTACAAGCTCAACAGCTTTGCAGAGAGAATTTTGTCAAAATGTCATAGATGCCAAATGAATGAGGGAGCTCCTCCTTTTATAGGCCTTCCAAAGGCAATGAAGGCACGTTTTTCAATGCATGAAGAGGAACCAAGGCACGTTTCCCAAGAAGCATATTCAAGGGAATATTCCATCTGATGACTCATTCTGAGTTGGCAAGCTTATATAGAGACCTTGACACGGATCCCGAAGACCTTCTGTCGACCAATGAGAGCTCAGGTAGTTACAGCTACCTTATCTTCTGACTAGGCGCCAAATGTTGACCCAGGCGCCCAACTCAGGTGGCAGAGTCATGAATAGGCGCCTTTCCAGGCTAGGCGCATTCTGGAGGTGAGAAAGTTGGTAGGAGTGCGCCTTGCATGTAGAATGACTTTCCTTGACGATTCTTCAAGTCTTGATGCTCCGGGAGGTGGAATGCTTCATCTGGAGGTGAGCAAGTACCAACTTGAGATGATATTGCGCCTTGCTAGGGATAGGCGCCAAATTGAGGATTGCAAAGAGTCTAGGCGCCAAACTGAGTCATGAAGATGCATCTAATGAAGTCTCTAACACTCATCCCTTATTCACTGAAGACTTTTGGACCTTGATTCCAGTTTAGGCGCCCAAATGATCCCTCTGGAGTCTAGGCGCTAATTGAAGGCTCATTGATAGTTCTCTGATAGCGTTTGATGTTGCTTCTATGCCTTGGCGCCCATTTGAGATAGTTTTTTCATGAAACTGCGCCTTACCAGTGGTGGGTACCAATTGAAGGTTGAGGAGTCTTGGTTGTGCGCCCTGGCATCTTCCACTTCTTCTTTTAGTTCACTCTATAGCTGGGCGCTAGAACAGGGGTCTTCAGTTAGAGTATGCGCCTAGAATCTTCTAGGCCAAATTCAACCTAGATTGGCGAGGTAGGAAGCTTCTTGAAGTTAAAAATATCTTCACCAATCAATGCGCCATTCATTCATCCTTTAGAAACTCCTGTTCTTGCTTGGGCGCTCATTTGATCTTGGCATTGTGGAGCTGGCGCCTAGGTGTGGAAATCTCATAGCAGATATCAAATCTTCATCATTTAAACTAGGCGCCCTTATTGAAAGAGTTTAACCATGTTAAGCGCCTCCCTTCACAAGACCATTATCGAGTGCCAGAAGTCATCCTGAAAGCTAGGCGCTCATTGTAGCTTGTTTGATCAGGAAGTGGCGCCTTGATCATAACTTATCATCCTTTCAAAGATCCTTGAGAGCAACTTGACTTTAAATGATCATTATCTCTCCTTCTGATGGAGCGCCTTGTATCTAGATGGCTTGAGAACTTGCTCCCACCTTAGGTGCACATTTGAAGAAGTTTCCACTGGTATCTTCTACTTCAAACTTTCAGTCTAATCCATCTAAGCTAGGCGCTCAAATGGAGGAATCCCTGAAATGAGGTATTGGCGCCCTCTTGTGCTAGGCGCTCCTACTAGATGATACAACATGATACTAGCGCCTAAAATAAATGGACCCTCATCATCATCCAATTCATTTAGAAAACTTCAGTTTGGAGACTTATCAATCTTTTCCATCAAGGCGCCCTGTTGGATGTGCTCCCTAACATGCTTCTGAGCTAGGCGCCACTTGAAGTTGGAGGAAAGAGAAAGCCTTTGATGATGATGTGATTGTCATATTGCACTTCCAAACCCTGATAGCAAACCTTAAGTCCTTAGGCGCTCATCTAGGAAGTCTGATGTGAAATTGGCGCCCAGACTTCAAGAGTCAACTTCCTATTAATTTGGCTTCCAGACTTAGCCAAATTTCAAGTTTCTGACTTTGTTCCTGCAAAACAATTAAACGGAGTTAGTCAAAAACCAATTCATTCCCTTATCATTCTGAATTAGCCTCCGGGAATGAGCAATAGGCTAATCCATTCTTCACTTGATGATCAATCCAGAAACGGGGACATGACAGTCTCCCCTTCCCGGGATTGCTTGTCCTCAAGCAATTGAAGGTTAGGATGCTCCAGAATCTTTTCACCTTCCCAAGTAGCATCCTCCATTGGCAACCCTTTCCACTTTACCAGATACTCTCTAATGCTTCGGTTGCGAAGTTTCTTTTCCCTTATATCCACCACATTTTCAGGTTCAAGTGCAAGCATACCTTCTTCATCAAGTGGTGGAAGTTCATTAGTTGAAACCACATGTTGACCTAGTGCCCTTTTGAGACACGACACATGAAATACATTGTGGATACGGCTTCCTGCTGGCAAGTCTAGTTCATATGCCACTTCTCCTACTCTTCTCAACACCTTGTAGGGTCCATAAAACCTTGGTTTCAATTTCTCTGCACCTGACCTCTTCAAAGTACTCTGTCTATACGGCTGAAGGCGCAGAAACACCATGTCACCTACTTCAAAGTGTCGCTCAACTCGGTGTTTGTCGGCATACAACTTTTGTTGATTTTGAGCTCTTTGCAAATTTTCTTTAAGGACTCTCAAAATATCCTGAGTATCCTTCATCAATTCACTTGCTCTGGGAGCTCTACTGTCATCCAATGCGAGATCAACAAATGAAACAGCTTCATATCCATACAAAGCTCGGAATGGAGTCATGCCAATTGACATATGAAAAGTAGTGTTGTAGCAGTATTCACCTAGATGAAGCCACTTAATCCAAGCACGCTGATGATCAGACACATAGTTTCTCAGGTATCCCTCAAGCCATTTGTTTACAATTTCAGTTTGTCCATCAGTTTGAGGATGATAACTAGTGCTTGGTGTCAAGTCAGTTCCAGCTAGTCGAAATAGCTCTCGCCAAAACACACTGATGAACCGGCTATCTCGATCACTGACTATGGTTTTGGGCAGGCCATGTAGTCGAAAGACTTCACGAAAGAATAACTCAGCTACTTGCAATGCTGATGACTCAACTGGGATTGCAAAGAAGTGAGCAAACTTGGTTAATCTGTCCACAACTACATAAATACAGTCTCTTCCATTCACCTTCGGAAGACCTGTGATGAAGTCCATAGAAATACTCTCCCACTTATGTTCTGGAATTGGCAGTGGTTGGAGTAATCCTGCTGGAAATGTATGCTCTGACTTATTCTGTTGACAAGTCAGACACTCCCTGACATACTGAAGAACTTCTTCCTTCAGACCTTTCCAAGTGAATCTTTCCCTGATCTGTCTGTAGGTCTTGAAGTAACCAGGGTGTCCTGCAAGTGGAGCATCATGGTAAGTCTGCAAAATTTGTCGCTTCAGCTCCGATTCAGGAGTCAGATAGATTCTGTCTTTGTAATAGATGATTTCATCAATCACCTTGTACCTATCATCCTGAATGATTCCATCCATGATCTCACAAGCAAATTTTGATTTAGAATACTCAACTAGAAGCTGAGCCTTCCAATCCACTGAAACTTTGCTCAGGGCACAAACAGCAGGTCTTCTAGACAGGGCATCGGCAACCACATTCTTCTTACCTTTCACATATTCAATGTCGAAATCATATGCCTGTAGCTTCACAACCCATTTCTGCTGTCTTTCATTCAAATCTTTCTGCCCTAGAAAGTATTTCAAACTGTTGTGATCAGTTCTGACCACAAACTTAGATCCAACTAGATACTGGCGGAACTTAGCCAAGGCATGCATGATTGCCAGCATCTCTTTGTCATAAGTTGAGTACAACCTTTCTGTCTCTTTCAACTTCCTGCTTTCGAATGCGATGGGATGTCGATCTTGCATCAAAACAGCCCCAATACCTTCTCCTGAAGCGTCACATTCTAAAACAAAGGACTTAGTAAAATCTGGCAAAGCCAGTACTGGTGTTGTACTCATCACTTCCTTCAGTCTATCAAATGCAGCTTGAGCTTCTATTGACCAAATGAAAGCTCCTTTCTTTGTTAGATTTGTCAAGGGTGCAGCAAGCTGTGAGAATCCTCTAACAAATCTTCTATAGTAGCTGCAAAGGCCAAGGAAACCTCTTAGTTCAGATACGTTCCGGGGAACTGGCCAGTTACGAATAGCTTCAATCTTCTCCTCTTGAACTTTCACACCATTTGCTCCTATCACATGACCTAGGTACAGAATCTCCTTCAGGCCAAAATCACACTTAGACATCTTTGCATACAAAGATTGATTCTCCATAACATTCAATACTTCGTCTAAGTGTTGAAGATGTTCTTCCCATGTCTTGCTGCAGATCAAGATGTCATTGAAGAAAACCAACAGGTACTTCCTCAACTGCTTGTTGAACACATGATTCATACAAGACTGGAAAGTGGCGGGAGCATTTGTTAGCCCAAAAGGCATCACCATAAATTCATAATGTCCATAATGGCATCTGAATGCTGTCTTTGGAATGTCCTCTTCTCTGACACGAATTTGATGGTAACCAGATCGGAGATCTATCTTTGAGAAATAGACTGCTCCATGCAGTTCATCAAGGGGTTCATCAATCCTAGGTATTGGATACCTATTCTTGATGGTCTTCTTGTTCAATGCGCGATAGTCAACACACATCCGCATTGTTCCATCCTTCTTCACTAGCACCACAGATGATGCAAATGGACTTGATGAGGGCCTTATGTGCCCCATATCGATCAATTCCTTGATCGTCTTCTCAATTTCAATCTTGAAATGCCGAGGATGCCGATAGGGTGCAATGTTAACAGGTTTAGCCCCATCCTCCAATTCAATTACATGTTCAAAACCTCTATCAGGAGGTATTCCTGGAGGTATGTCCCTAAACACCTTACCATGCTTATCCAACATTGCCTGAATATCTGCAGGATAAATTTCTTCAGCAGAGAGGATTTGGTTGTCCTTGATGCAAACCTGTGCTGCCCATTCGATGTCATTATGCCTGAATAATGCTTCCATTCGTTTTGCTGAGACAACTTTGGGGTTTCCATCAGACACTGACTTCAGTTTGATCTTCTTTCCTTCATGCATGAATTCTAACTCCATCTTTTGAAAGTCCTAGACAATTCTTCCAAGCGAATGCAACCATTGTACTCCAAGTACTACATCAATATGCCCAAGTCCAATCACATAGAAATCATCCTGTAAAGAATAATCTCCCATTTGAATTTGCAGTTGGGATACTTTTCTGGTACAACTCATTAGGAATCCATCAGCAACAGCTATTTGAAATCCTTCGAAGTCTTCAACTGTTAGACCCCGCCTTGCTACCAAACCTTCATCTATGAAGTTGTGAGTAGCACCACTGTCAATTAGACAGGTGACTCTTTGACCCTTTACAACTCCTCTAATGCGGAAGGCATGATACTTAGGTACTCCTGAGATAGTTGCTAATGTTATTTTGTCAGATGTTTCTTCTGAGACAACATTAAGAGTTGGTTGTACCTCCTCTTCACCTTGGATTGATTCTTCTTCACTCAGTGACTCTTCTTCACTTCCATCATCAGAGACAACTTCAATTAGGTGTGCTTTACCTTTACCAAGACATCTGTGTCCTGGTTCCCAAGGTTGCTTGCAAGAAAAGCAGAGTTTCTTCCTTCTTAGCTCGTCTCTTTCGGCTGCAGATGGACCTTGAGTCATCTTTTGAGGAAAAGAGGGTCTCCTTTGGGTAGAGCTAACTCCTTTATAGAACTTCTTCTTAGGCTGATATACAGGAGCAGTATCAAGATCTAGAGCAAAATCAATTGCTTCTTCCAGGTTGGCTGGCCTTTGTACCTTTACCAATGGCTTGATTTGATTGTTCAATCCCTCAATGAACAGCATAGTGATTCTTCGGTTAGTCATATCAGGTACCATCACTGCAATCTTCTGAAAATCATTAACATACTGCACAACCCTTCCTTCTTGCTTGAGTTGAGCTAGTTCGCGATAGTACACTTCGGTGTCTTTTCGGTCAAACCTCTGAATCAACTTGGTTACAAACTCATCATAGGAATTTATCCTATCATGATGTTGAGAAACTAGGCCATGATGCCACCATTCATAAGCCAAACCTTCAAGATGCATTGTAGCAAATTGAATTGCCTTCTTCTCCGTCAATGGCTTAAGTGAAAGGTATGTATCCAGCTTGTTTACCCAAGCTCTAGCATTGAGCTTACCACTTCCATCAAAGGTAGGAATGGGAACTCGATTCAAGGCTTCTTTATACTCCTTTGTATCATCATCCCTTCTAGGACGAAAGCCTCTAGTTCTACCTCGCCTGTCTCTATCTTCCCTTTTCTGTCGGCAATATTCATTGAAAGTCATCATATCTCGAACACGTTCCGGAAGTCTAGCATAGAGATCTGCAAAGAGCGCTATCTCATCTTCGAAATTATTCTGATCTCCTTCATCAAACTCTTCATCAGCTTCATTGTCCTGTTCAGGTGGTGGTGGAAGGAAGGTTGGTCTTAAAGGCCTATCAACTGTAGGAGTTCGTGTGCGAACTCTTCTGCTAACTGCACTACCAGCATCATCATCAACATGTCGTTCTTGTCTCTCATGTCTAGCTGCATCTCGACGACCTTGTCCAGCTACTTCTCCTTGATTCATATTTTGAAGGGATTGTAGGACATGTTGCAATATTTGAGCGGTTTGTTGTTGTTCAGCGGCGATGTTCCTAAACATCTCCCTAGCTGCACGTTCACCATCTGCAGGTGGACTTCTACTTCTTCTTTCCTCCGCCATGTTAGCCTGTCTAGCTACAATTGCTTCTGAAAGAGTATCCTGTTGTGGGTAAGGATGAGTCCACTGGAACTGCCTTCTTTGTTCACGCGCAATGTATCTCCTGGTTCTATCACTTTGTTGATCACCTTCTTGCATGAAAACTCCCAAAGGCTGGCAGGATCCAAGCTCTGATACCACTGTAAGATACCCAACTAATTCTACCAAAATTTTTCCTTAGATAATTTTACTTGCTATCAACTCATCAACTATTTCAACAACACAAAGATATACATCAAAGATAACTATTTGAATGAATCAACCTTAAGCTGGGTACTTGTTTTATTACTTGATTCAATCAACTCCTACTGTCTTATTACATGAGTAATGCTTTCAATGGCATGAAGTTACACTTTATTCAAATGGAATTACAAAGCAGGCCTTGGAGCCTTGATGATTACAATGGGCGCCTATACTTGATCGACTCGATTGAACTCAACGATGTCAACTGAATGTCAACACCTCACAGTACAACAAGGGAGCATCACCTTGTCAGTTGAGGGAGCATCACCCCAACACTTGAAACTCGCAGGCCTCAAGATTACAAGCTCAACAGCTTTGCAGAGAGAATTTTGTCAAAATGTCATAGATGCCAAATGAATGAGGGAGCTCCTCCTTTTATAGGCCTTCCAAAGGCAATGAAGGCACGTTTTTCAATGCATGAAGAGGAACCAAGGCACGTTTCCCAAGAAGCATATTCAAGGGAATATTCCATCTGATGACTCATTCTGAGTTGGCAAGCTTATATAGAGACCTTGACACGGATCCCGAAGACCTTCTGTCGACCAATGAGAGCTCAGGTAGTTACAGCTACCTTATCTTCTGACTAGGCGCCAAATGTTGACCCAGGCGCCCAACTCAGGTGGCAGAGTCATGAATAGGCGCCTTTCCAGGCTAGGCGCATTCTGGAGGTGAGAAAGTTGGTAGGAGTGCGCCTTGCATGTAGAATGACTTTCCTTGACGATTCTTCAAGTCTTGATGCTCCGGGAGGTGGAATGCTTCATCTGGAGGTGAGCAAGTACCAACTTGAGATGATATTGCGCCTTGCTAGGGATAGGCGCCAAATTGAGGATTGCAAAGAGTCTAGGCGCCAAACTGAGTCATGAAGATGCATCTAATGAAGTCTCTAACACTCATCCCTTATTCACTGAAGACTTTTGGACCTTGATTCCAGTTTAGGCGCCCAAATGATCCCTCTGGAGTCTAGGCGCTAATTGAAGGCTCATTGATAGTTCTCTGATAGCGTTTGATGTTGCTTCTATGCCTTGGCGCCCATTTGAGATAGTTTTTTCATGAAACTGCGCCTTACCAGTGGTGGGTACCAATTGAAGGTTGAGGAGTCTTGGTTGTGCGCCCTGGCATCTTCCACTTCTTTTAGTTCACTCTATAGCTGGGCGCTAGAACAGGGGTCTTCAGTTAGAGTATGCGCCTAGAATCTTCTAGGCCAAATTCAACCTAGATTGGCGAGGTAGGAAGCTTCTTGAAGTTAAAAATATCTTCACCAATCAATGCGCCATTCATTCATCCTTTAGAAACTCCTGTTCTTGCTTGGGCGCTCATTTGATCTTGGCATTGTGGAGCTGGCGCCTAGGTGTGGAAATCTCATAGCAGATATCAAATCTTCATCATTTAAACTAGGCGCCCTTATTGAAAGAGTTTAACCATGTTAAGCGCCTCCCTTCACAAGACCATTATCGAGTGCCAGAAGTCATCCTAAAAGCTAGGCGCTCATTGTAGCTTGTTTGATCAGGAAGTGGCGCCTTGATCATAACTTATCATCCTTTCAAAGATCCTTGAGAGCAACTTGACTTTAAATGATCATTATCTCTCCTTCTGATGGAGCGCCTTGTATCTAGATGGCTTGAGAACTTGCTCCCACCTTAGGCGCACATTTGAAGAAGTTTCCACTGGTATCTTCTACTTCAAACTTTCAGTCTAATCCATCTAAGCTAGGCGCTCAAATGGAGGAATCCCTGAAATGAGGTATTGGCGCCCTCTTGTGCTAGGCGCTCCTACTAGATGATACAACATGATACTAGCGCCTAAAATAAATGGACCCTCATCATCATCCAATTCATTTAGAAAACTTCAGTTTGGAGACTTATCAATCTTTTCCATCAAGGCGCCCTGTTGGATGTGCTCCCTAACATGCTTCTGAGCTAGGCGCCACTTGAAGTTGGAGGAAAGAGAAAGCCTTTGATGATGATGTGATTGTCATATTGCACTTCCAAACCCTGATAGCAAACCTTAAGTCCTTAGGCGCTCATCTAGGAAGTCTGATGTGAAATTGGCGCCCAGACTTCAAGAGTCAACTTCCTATTAATTTGGCTTCCAGACTTAGCCAAATTTCAAGTTTCTGACTTTGTTCCTGCAAAACAATTAAACGGAGTTAGTCAAAAACCAATTCATTCCCTTATCATTCTGAATTAGCCTCCGGGAATGAGCAATAGGCTAATCCATTCTTCACTTGATGATCAATCCAGAAACGGGGACATGACAGATTCATTCTAGCTAAATTAGATTCAGGTCAAAACTTTGCTAGCTAGAAGTGTCTGCTAGATACGTATGTAGCATCACTTTAGGGCCAATTTACAAAAAAAATGAAATTTATTGAAAAACTTAATGTTCTCACAACTTCAATTGACATAAAATTAAAATAAAAATCTAAAATTGCCGTTTTGTAGATCTACAAGTGTAGTTTTCAAAAATATAATTTTTTTTATATTTAATTAGTGTTTATATTTTATTTTTAATTTTTACTAAAAGTAGGTTATCAACACAAAAATATAAGGTTGATTGTCTTCTCTAGAAAAATACTAAAGCTTATTAAAAAAATTGAAAAAAATATGATGCACTAGAGGAGAGATTCTATGTTCGAGACGATATAATCATTTTCTATTATGGATAAATAGTTAAGACAAAAAGTTGCATCCCATCAAAACAATTGTGTTTTCAGTACACACAAATTTCAAAATTTATTTAAAATTATATATTTATCAAAATGAGAAAAAAATTAATCCATGTACTAAAGTTTCAAATTATAAATGCAAAAAAAAATTGAAGGAAAATAAATGAAATTTACTATATAAAAAATGACATCCTGCTAAACTTCATTTTTCAGCATTTTATCAACTAATTTATAGTGTCAATTTTACAAAAAACTACATTAGTCCAATGTAATGTTCCGTTTTCTAGCTCGATCTTTTACAGTTGACCGTTGGCCTATTCCGGAGACCCGTAGGCTACTGGGAGGTTGAAATTGGGGTTTCATGTTTTGGTGTTTGCTTTTGTTCGTGGGATGTGGTTTGGTTGGTGGTTTCTTTCTGGGTTTGTTCTCTTTAGTCCCCGTTGGTCACTGCTGTTTTTAGTAAGTTCAGGATTGGCACCGGAACGGAATTTTGAGAGTGGGGTTGGATTTGTCTTGTTAAGACCTTTCCAACGAGCTATAGATCATTGGTTTCCGACATCATCTTGGCCTCTGTTTTAAAGTCCGTAAATTAAACATTATTATTTAATATTGGACCTTGGTGCCTAGGCTCAACGACTTAATGTTGTTTTAAAAGAGGGGACTTTAAGGGTGAGGTTGAAAAAGAATTGAAGGGGATTATATTATTTTCCCTCTCATGTTTTATCCCATATGCAAGAGGATTTTAGAGACTCCCAGCTGGAAAAGTATAAAAGGAGGAAGAGTGCTCTCATTTGGGGATCCGAAGTCTTGATAATGTTATGCTGCCGTAATGGTTCTGGGACTGCTTCGAGGAATGAATGCCTCCTAGCCTGGGCTCACTTCGTGCTTGAGAGATAGCACCTAGGGAGAGGTTTGCTGATAGTAGTGATTTTTGTAGTGAGGTTTGCATTGTAGCTTGAATGCTGTTTGTAGTTCAGTTATTTGCATTTTATGTCATTTTTGGAGTTGCTGATAACAGGGCTGAATCTATAGTTTCATTCATAAATCTGAAAATAAAAATGCATTTGTTCTGGGTATTTCATATTTCCCTTTGTCTATGCTGGGCGCCCCATTGTGCCAATTTGCAGATTTTATTATGAAGAATTTGATTTTTCTAGAAGGAAATCACCCTTCTTGCCAGGCGCCCCTCTTTGGAGTGTATTGGAAAGCGTGCTAAATAAATACTTGGGTTTAAGAGTGGTCTCTGGTGTGTAGTTTGGTCGCCATTGTCATAGGAGTGCATTGCATCAGATTTGAGGTCATTTGGTTGAGAAATGAGTGAGGTGTGAGCATTTTTGTAGGGTTTTATGTTTTATGGTTTGGTCTTTTCAAAGTTGTTGATCCGTCATTTCAGTTTGCTAACTTCTATCATTTGAGTTGGGTTGGAAGTCTCTAATTATTGTAAGCTGAACAGTAGTACTGTCAGCACTTCACACTTCTTCTCATATTTGCTTTATAATACTTTGCATCTCCGTCATATGGTAGCTCTAATTCCACTTCGGGTTGGAAAACACATTCTTGACGTCGAGTAATTTCAGCATAATAGTTGGTAGGGATCCTCTGACCACATGCTCGTCGACATTCGGCGCATTCTTGGTTAGAGTTCTTTATATCAGCATTGCATCAAGACCCTCTGACCATATGCTCGTCATCATCAGGCGCATTCTTGGTTAGAGTTTTTTTTATTAGCATTGCATCAAGACCCTCTGACCATATGCTCGTCATCATCAGGTGCATTCTTGGTTAGAGTTCCTTTATCAGCATTGCATAGAGATCCTCTGACCATATGATCACGCCATCCTGGTGTACATTCTTGGTTAGAGTTGAATTCCGCATCGTTTGGTTTAAGTGCTAACTTCAACGATTGTGTATTGCTCTGCTTGTTGTAATTGGAAAAGTGAAAAAAATTGGCTTGGTATATTTCATCCAAGGGGTTGAGATTAATTGGTTAAAATGTTGGGTTCTTATTGTGGATACCCAAGTTCAAATCCCCATAGGGACATCTAATGTGGAATTCTAAGTTGTGACTCTTGGTTTTCCATAGTTGGCTTCTAATGTGGATGTGGTTTCTAAATAAAGTGGATTTCTAAGTAGTGACTCTTGGTCTCCATAGGTGATTTCTAATGTGTTTTCTCGTAAAGAGCTTGTATTGGTCTCATGTTGATGCTTGTATAAGCAGATTATTTGTAAACGATATGCAATAAAAAAAATACATTCAAATAATTTTTTTATTTCTATTAAAATTGAAACATAAAATACAATAAAAAGTTTACATTTCATTAATTTATATTATTTCAAAATTCAAAACATATATGCCACTTTACTTTTTAGTGATTCAAGTTAAAAAGTTAAATTAGTGTTGACCATTTCCTTTATAAAAGTGGGACACAACTTTGAACTTTCACCCAGGTATCCCTCTTGCACAAAGTATTCCACATACGACCTTTTATCTCCAACCTAAGTTTCAATGCATGCACACTATGCATCTACAGAATACGGATCTATGGCATACAAATCCTTCATCACCTCCATGCCCACTAGTCTAACCATCTTTTTGGACAATAACACCTTTTTTCGGCTCAAGGCATTCGCAACCTTGTTGGTTTTACATGCACGGTGCTTCAACACAAAAGAGTAACCTTGTTACTCTAGCCACCTCATGTGCCTCTGATTGACCTTTCCCTGATTGTTGATGAAGTTTAATGCTTGGTGGTTTCTGTACAACATAAACTCCTTTGGCAGCAAGTAAAGCCTCCACTTGCTCAAAGTTTGCATTATGGCGTAGAATTCTTGGTTGTAGATAGAATGTCACTCCTAGCCCAATTCAACTTCTTGCTAAAATACATGATTTGTCGACCTTCATGACTCGACACAACACCAATTGCCATTCCATTGACATCTTAGTCAATTTGGAGCTCTTTTCCAAAGTTTAGGAGCACTAGCACGGCCTCCTTTGTCACCTTCTTCAAGAGAAAATTCTTGGCAGTAACATTCGTCCACTTGAGTCCGCCCTTTTGCATGCAACGCGTCAAGGGTGCACAAATGCCATTGAAGTTCTTGATGAACTTCTAAGACTCTCACCAATGCATGAAAACTCTTGGCCTCAATCGCGCTTCTTGGTTTTGGCCACTTAATGATTGCATGGACCTTCTTTTGATCCATCCTCAATCCTTCAAAGGATATAATAAACCACAGGCATTCAAGTACCTTTTGTATGAACGTGTGCTGCTTCAGGTTGATGCACAAGTCTTCCCTCCTTAGTTGCACCAACACTTGCTCCAGGTGCCCAAGATGCTCCTCCCTTGTCTTGTTGAACAACAAAATATCAGTGAGATACAACCACAAACTTGTTGAGAAATGACTTCAGATCCTTATCAATCTCATGAATGTGCTTGGGGTGTTCATCAACTCAAATGACATCACTAGCCATTTATACAAGCCTTCCTTCATCTTGAATGCGATCTTCCATTCATCTCCTCCTTGGATCCTAATTTGATGATATTTGCTCTTGAGATCTATTTTGGAAAAGTATCACGTGTCACTTAAGCAATTGATTAGGTCATCCATGTGTGGCAATGGAAACCTATACTTGATGGTGATCTTGTTGATTGTGTAGGAGTTTGTGCACTCTTCCTAATTTGAGCATAACCTCATGCATAACCTCAGTCGCATATATTTGCACAACCTTTGTTCCATTTAGTAGCATTGCTTTCGTGCTTGCCTTCATTCAACGCGCGCCATGTAGTATTGGTGCAACTTTGTGCCACACTGTTCTGCGCATAGCTCTCATGCATCTTCATGCAGTTCCACGCAGTCCTAGTGCAACTCTGTACATCATTGCTTTGCATACATTTGCACAACATTGCTCTTGCAAAACATGGCCTTGCACATAGGCACACAACTATTCACCCAATTATCATTTAGTTTGGCACCATGAGCATTCGACACATGGCAATCTTTGTGCTACATGTTCCTACGTTCCAATTAGCAAACCTGTGCTACAAATGGCACCGTATGGTTTTGAAACTTGGCACCATCTTGTCCACATGTAAAGCGCATCATATAGGTTTGACATGTGTCGTCACCTTGTCCACATGATAGAGCGTGCTATACACACACGACACCTGTCAACATATCGTTGAGGGCCTAGTTGATGACCACTTGTATAAATACTTGCGATGTACAAGGTATAGGCAAAAAAGAACCAACTAGAAACTTTGCTGAGTACATCTTATTATACATACATCTTTCATGCAATACATTTACATTGCAAACTTTTCCGCTCATATTGAATATGCATTTACATACTAATATAGGGTTTCATTTGCATGTTCTCCAAATCCTATAGGTTACAAGCTAATTTGTAGATTTGTCCTCCAATCCACTTGGGAATTGGACCGTTGACATCAGAGCTTGAAAATTTTCATTTTCATGCTTGTTCAAATGCACTCACCACAATTGCAAAAGGATTGTGCTCATGGTTCAACATTTTAGCATTTTCATGAACACTAAGAATTTAGTATAATAGTGGACGACCACGCACCTAGGGTTTCAACAAACATTCAACACTTGATCAATGCAGCCTTAGAAATGCAATGTAATAACTCTTCAGATAGTTTTGGGATTTCATGACATTACTTGGACCAGTGCCAATGCATCTTGAACAACAAGCTACAACACAATCACAATCCTTTTAGGGTTTAGGCCAACCTTGACATTCCAATGTTTGAAGGCAAGATCGATGCCACAATGTTGGACTACTGGATTTGACAATGAATTGTCCTTCTTTGTCAATAAATTTACTGATGCTAAATAAATTTCATTTGCAATGCTAAAAATGTTCGTCTCAGTGCATCATTGGTGGTAGGTAATCAACACAACGCGACATGGAGCATGAGTCAATCGAGACTTGGTTTGACTTACCCAGCATTCTATAGAACAAATATTATCCCCTTAAACATGACAAGGATGAATATGAAGTTTCAACAATCGCTCCAACACAAAGACCAAACTGTGGAATCTTACAGTAATGAGTTCCATGACTACTATGCGTGCATATACAAGGACATGTTGGAGCACCTTTGAGTCCTCAAATACGTGTGCTAAGATGGAGTTCCTTACCTTAGACACTTTGGCCAGACATTTTTGCCATGTGTTGAAAATTGAGGCCAAGGTGAAGATGAAGCAACAACGCCTTTCTTTGTGCAAAAGTACACTTGCATAGGAGAATAACTTCTAGTTGTCGGAATGTGCTAGCACAAAATTTGTTGCAAAATTTTCAACTAATGTTGCAAAACCCTAAGTCTCTCAAAACATTTGCGCCTGACAGGGACAAAGGGAAGTGGCCACAAGGTACACAATGGTGTAACTACCACCACTCCAACTCTCATAGTGGCTTTGATTGCTGCGCTCAACAAACTCTTGTCACATAGGCAACACTAGATTCTGATGATAGCGAGGAAATTGATCAAGAGGCGCAATGCCTCAACGCAACTACTTTGATAGATACTTCACAAGAATGTGAATGGCTTTGCCACATGAAGTGTTGGGTTAATGGCAAGCATGTACATATTGATTGCAGTAGCCAAAAGAATATCATCATGCAAAACGTTGTGCAATACCTTGGACTCTCCACCAATGCATATCCAATCCCATACTCTTTGGGATGGATAAAACATGGCAAGGAGAAACAAGTTAGTTGCCAATGCATAGTTAGTTACGTTGTTAATCCTATGTGAGACACAATCACTTGTGACGTCACACCCCTAGAGGTATGTGATATTTTTCTTGGAAAAACCTTTGTCTATGATGTGAAGGCATCTACAATGCAAAGCCACAATGTTGGAAACTTCACATTGGCAATAGGTACTTGAACTTGCATGAAATGTCGCCACAATCTAGAATCACTCTGGTTTCATCAAAGCAATGCTGCAACATTGCGCACACTCAAATTTTCCTACTTTTGATGGTTCACATAGATAGACTTGTGCCATTGGCAAAGCATGCTATAATAATGCATGATTTCGTGCCCAATCCATCACAATAACATGAGCTTGACACTATACTATGCTAGCCAATCGCGCGGATCTTCCCACACATTGCATAGTACAACACAGAATTGAATTGGTTCCTAAATTTGGCGCCAAATTCAAGAATTGGTCAAGCAAGACAAGATCAGGCCGAGCTTTTCCCCTTGCAGTTGTCCAATTGTGCTTGTGCCCAAGAAGGATGGCGCATGGTGATTCTGCATTGACTATCACGCGTTGAACAAGATCTTAGTGAAAAACAAGTATCCCCTATTATGCATTGATGGCATCCTACCAGCTTCGTGGAGTGTGCTACTTCACCAAAATTTATCTTAAATGAAGATATGATCAAGTTCCAATAAAATCCAAAGACATCTAGAAGACTACATTCAAAATGTAGTAAGGATTCAATGAGTGGATGGTTATGCCTTTCGGCTTGACCAATACCCTTGCAACATTTATGTGCATGATGAATGATGTCTTGCATGCATTCACCAACTCCTTCGTCATCGTATACTTAGATGGCATACTCGTCTTTAGCAAGACTTGGGAGGAGCATGTGCAAGATGTTTTGCAAGTGTTGGAAGCTTTGTGCCAATAGAAGCTACAAGCCAACCTTGGCAAGTGCACTTTTGGAGCATGCCGATTTAGTACCTTGGTTACTTCATCAACCAATATTGTATCCATGTCGAGTCGGAGAAGATCAAGATGATTTGCAATTGGCTAGTTCTGCACAATCTCATGGAATTGTGCAGCTTCCTTGGACTTGTAAACTTCTACTAAAGGTTCGTCCTTGGGTTCTCACATGTTACTTGGCCCCTTAACTAGATTATGCATGCCAAGGCAACATTCCAATGGATTCTTGCATAACAACATGCTTTCGACGAGCTCAAACGCCTTTGCTCCATGCTAGTACTGGCCTTGCCAAACATCACACATTCTTTCAAGATTCAAACCAATGCATTCGACTATGTGCTCAATACCGTGTTGCTTTAGCATGGCCATCCCATCACCTATCACTTAGAGACATTGAGTGATACCATGTGGCGCTATTCCACATATGAGAAGGGGCTTTATGCCATTGTACAAGCTATTGAGCAATGGCACCATTACATCCTCGGCAAGGAGACTATCATTCACTTTGACCATTAGCCACTCCGATTCCTGCACACATAAAGAAAATTGGAAAATGTGTGGCATATGAAGTGGACGACCTACTTGCAACAATTCCACCTAGTGATCAAGCATAAGAAGGGGCGCAACAACAAGGCTGTAGATTGTCTTAGTTGACCACTGATCCATGTGCTCACTTGATATGCTAGAATTACGTGGCCACAACTTTTCTAACTAGGGATCATTGTACTCTACAAACATCAATTTTGTGCAACCATTCATTGTGCTCATGCATCATATACCTATTGGTGATTTCTACATGTTCAATAGGCTTCTCTACAAGCTCAGACATCTTTGCAGTCGCTCAGGCATGCCTTGACAATGCTTGATCTAGAAAGTGCATTATTCTCAAATAATAGGTCACTTTGGCATTGCCAAGACACTTGCCACGCTTTAGTAGAACTTCTACTAACCTCACATGTGCACTGACATTGAGCACCACCCCAAGTCTTGCCTACTTGTTGCATTGCCAAGCCTATGAACATGACTATGGGGCTTTACACTCCTTTAGCAGTACCTCAATGCTCTTGGGAGTCAATCAATATGGATTCCCATTGCAGCCTCCCAACCACTAAGTGCTAGAATGATTGTGCTTGTCATGGTTGACAGGTTCTTAAAAATGGCCATCATGGTTGCTTGCAAGAAGAGCATCACAACGCTAGACATTGCATGCATCTTCTTCAGCCATGTTTGGATCCATTTTGGGATTTTGATGTCCATTGTCTTTGACTGCGACCCAAGATTTGTTAAAACATTTTGGAAAACACTTTGGACCATGTTGGACACTCAACTAGACAGTCCTACAACCTTCCACTTGTAGATTGACAAGCAAATGGAGGTTGTTCACCGTCTACACATTCACAATAGCACACATCTGCACACGTCGGATGATAGCTTGCCATACATCTAGTATGCTTACAACAAAGATCTGCACAACTCTATGGGGCATAGGCCTTTCCAAACATGTCTCGAGTTCCAACCAACAACACCCCTTGACATCTAGTACCATGTGTCATCAACATCTGAGATGTGTGCATAGGAATGGGAAGTGCACAAAGCACAAGGATTCATCCAATGCATCCAAGACCTTCATCAATAGGGTCAACAAATCCATCAATGCTAATAGCAGAAATACAAAGAGCGCCATAATGCCCATTATGCACCACACCTTTCAGGTCAATGACAAAATTTAGTGGCATCTTTAGAAGGAACACTTCTGTAGTCCTCACTACAAGATTAAACCATTATGCTATGGTCCTTACACCATTCTATGCACAGTTTGTGAGAACACCTTTGTTCTTGATATCCCATAGTACTTGGGTCTGCATCTTATCTTCAACAGAGCTACTCAAATTGTACTTCCCTCCACTTTTGGAGCCAACACAATCTCAACATCCTACAGGCTTGGATCATGCTCATGTCAATCCAATAGTGAAGGATGCCATTATTGACACCACGACAACTCATACTCACTCAAATGCTCATCGACTATTTTGCATAGTCATGATTGGATAGTATGTTGATCAAGCCAAGTAGTATAACTTCTAACAACTTTGTGCGTAGTTTCCTCAACTTAGAATTGATGCAATGGAGACCTTTGCTTCTCAAGAAGGGGTGAATGATCTAAGCAACCTTGTGCACAACCATAGTCTCATACATTTGCACAACCTCTATTCCATTTAGCAGCGTCGCTTGTGTGCTCACATTCACTCACAAGCACAACTCTTCACTACATTGCTCTATGTACAACTCTCATGTATCCTTGCGTAGTGCCACATAGTCCCAATGCAACTCTACGCATCATTGTTTCATGCACAACGCTGGCACACATTTTTTTCACAACAATGCTCATCCACAAAATGCATCCCTACACATGAGCGGACATGTGTTTGCCCAGTTATCATTCAATTCAACACCATGAGCATCCAACACGTGGCAATCTTTTCACCACATGTTCTTGCATACAATTGACAAACCTATTCTACAAATGGCACCATATAGATTCAACACTTGGCACCATCTTGTCCACATGTAAAGCGCACCATATGGGTTTGACACCTATCACCACCCCGCCCACATGATAGAGTGCACCATACATGTGCGACACCTGTCAACATGTTGTTGAGGGCCTATTTGATGACCACTTGTATAAATATCTGCATTGCCCAAGGTACATACAGAGAAGAACCAACTAGCAACCCTGTTGAGTACATATCATTGTACATACTTCTTTCTAGCAATACATTTACATTGCAAAGTCTTCCGCTCATATCAAATGTGCATTTGCGTACTTACCTAGGGTTTCATTTGCATGTTCTACAAATTTTGTAGATCACAAGCTAATTTGTAGTTTTGTTCTCCAATCCACCTGGGATTTAGATCACCTCCACTCTCCATCCCTCTTCGGTGCAAGTACTGTAGGCACTGAGCAAGGACTTAGATCCCTTATTGGACCTTGTTCCAATAGTTCTTCAACTTGCTCGTTCAACTTCTCTCATATTAAGACTCATTCTGTGCTGCACTTTATTTGGCAAATTGGAACTCGGAATTGAATCCATGCAATGTGGGATGCTACGCATTGGTAGCAATCCATTTGACATTCCTATGCCAGTCACACCTGCTGCATACTCCTTGAGTAGCTGTGGTGACATCTAACACCTTAGGGCTACATGACTCCTTTTGCATGGGCTTGAGTACTAGCACATAGTAGTCTTGCAAATTTCTCACCTTCTTGAGAAACTCTTTGGCTGACAACAACATCACCTTGCCCTTTTGCGTGCCTTATTCCTTTCCCTTAATGGGAAGTAACTTGAACTTCTTACTGTAAGTTCAGAAATTGCTTACTTTGCAATCTCCACCTTCAATTTTTGCTCTCATTTTAGTGTCCATTTCAATAGGTGTGTTCTAGGGTTCATTTGCCACTTTTCTGGGCTCTTACACATTTTTGGACTCATTTTTAATCACCACTAGCCTTATTTTGACTGCTAAAATCTACCTTGAAAGTTTTGGGTCAAAATTCCAAAAAGGACACCAAAGCAAAAAACACTAGTGTCTTGGACACTTGTGTACTCCAAACACTTGTGTCTGGATTAGCTTTAGAAATTTGAAATTTTAAATGAGCCTATAACCCTAATTTCTAAGTTACTCTTACACGTTTTTCTAATGGTAATTTAGATCTGGGCACGAAATGAAGCTACCTTGAGTTTCATTTGAAAAAGGTTCCACTTGTAGCTCACCCTTGCTACCAAATTTTCATCTATTCTCATGCTCTAGAGTTTTTGGAAGCACTACTAATGAAGACACATGCGATCTCCCTAGTTGCATTTATTCTACTCTCCATAGCATAATCCACCTTGTTATCTTACCTTCATTGTTTCCCTTTACATTTCCCCATTACTCTACCAATTTCCCTTCTAATGTCCTAAAATTCCTAAACCATTGCATTCCCATCCTCCATTGTTCCCTCCTACAAATCTGATTCTATAACACTTTATTACCTTTCCCTAAATTAGTGTAACTGCATCCATCATCTATCCCCTTCCATCACATTGCACACAACACCATAGATAGTTTTTCTTTCTAGGGTTTTTGATTCCTCTTAGGTGCAAATCTCTGCACACACCACTCTCATAATTACTTAGGGTCACACACACCCACTATTTTTGAAGGCTATAGTTGAAGGTTGAAAAATACTACCTAGGGACTAACTAAGATGGTCTCCTAAATAGCCAAACCTACCCATTTTAATGTCCCATACAACTTTGAGAAGCTGTAACAAAGATCAGTGACATTTTTGGACAAGATACAGGTGGAACAAAGATCAAGATACAAAGGTAAGCAAGTTTTGAAAGTTTTAGAACTCTTGGAGATACAAACATGTAATGTTCTACCACCAAATTTTTTCTAGATTTTCAACACTAACAAACAATATTAACAAATGAAATGCAACCATGTAACTCCTCCACACTTTCCGATCACCGAGTTCCCGATGTGGGCAAGGTGAGAGCATACGATGCTTTGGATTTGACAATTAAACACTAATGCAGAAAGATACAACTTCCACTTATTTAGCGGGCATCCACTTATGCAGTGGGTATAATGCAAACAAGTAAACATCCACTTATACAGTGGGACATCCACTTCTTCAGTGGGCAACTAAAACAAACAGGCACATCCATTTATTCGGCGGGAAGCCTTTACAATGAAACCACTTATTCAGTGGGGTGAGTAACATAAACAAGAAAATATCAATCCCACCGGCAGTACAACCATCCAGGCATTACAAACACCCAATAATGAAATTTAAATGTTTATCACAAATGGTTGTAGCTGCAATACATCAAATAATTCTGATTTTCAAATTAAACATATTGCTGCAACCTTTCACAGAAAGATAAATCTGTTATCACTATTGTAGCATTGAAAATCATAAAGAAATGGCACTAAAATCATCCAAACAACATAAGTAAACATACCCACAAAGCTTTGGTGTTGTAGATGATGAAGAAAGGTCAAACTATCACTGTAAACCCCTCTGAAAACACTGTAACAGCAGAATCATAGGTCTGATATAACTTGCAGCAGGCTATGGGTCTAAAAATGAAACACTGCAAACTCTAACCAACAGAGAATAGTCCACAAATCTGATTTATTCAACCCAAAACAACACTGATTTCAGACTGTTGTGACTGAAATATACTATTTATCAGGTCTGAACAGCAAAGGAAACACTCCAAACTTCACATTGATAGCTGATATGAAGTACCCAGATGATGCAAATTGACCCAACACTGATCTTCCATTGAAAACATTGACATGCAACCATTAGAACTAACATGCAATGATTGATACCACACATGCAACCATTGAGCGTTGACATGCAACCATTAGAACTGACATGCAAGTGCTAATCACTAACATGCAATATGAAAATTAAATCTCCAATTTACTAGAAAAATTTGAAAGAACTTCACACAAATAACAATGGCACAAATTGTTCAGCATAATGGCAACCTCTGAATGAAATTGTTCCAATGGATATAAATCCCAAACCCAATATCTTTCTACATTCAACACAATGGTGATTTCTGTATGAAACCATCAAGTCCAGCTAGGAGGGTTTTCGTCCCGAAACTGGTATCTTCAAGAGGGTTTTTGTCCTCAAGAGAATATGAGAAGAACACAAGTTCCCACTTAAAGCAGACACAATTGAAATATCATGTCTAACCTCTACAATGAGCTCCAATCTCCCTTTTATAACTTTTTGGAGTTATTTTAGGAAAAAAAACGTTTTTTGCTTTTTCACTACTTTTTTTTTGAAAAAAACACTTTTTTCGCTTTTTCGTTGCTTGTTCGCTGCTTTTTTGAAAAAGCACTTTTCCCTTCCAAACTTAATATTTAAAAAAGTGACTTTTTAATCCTAATTTTTTCAACATCACTTTTATAATAACCTTTATGTGCACATGAATCCCCTTTAAGCCTAGCGCCACATAACTGCACAACTTAAAGTCACTTTTTATTAAATAATCAAATATAAGTTGTCTTTATAAATGTTTTACTTTTCGACAACTTAAGTATTTAATTATTTAATAACTTTAAATATTTTCGCACAACTACTGAAGTTGCGGAAACTATTAAAATGACTTCAATTTTGGATTCTAACCATACCATAATGATCCTTAGCTCTCCGGACGATGAACTATGTGCAAATTGATGCTTTCTAAAAATAGTAGTCTCCTCCAAGAAGTTTGGAAAGCACTCAAAACATCGGAATTGCATCCAAAAAGCAACATAGAGCTCATCTCAATATCCCAACCTTATTGTCACTGTCAGAAACTCAACATGATCAACCCAATGCTCTCCAGGAAAGTTGGAGTTTTGCCATGAAGTTAGAAATGTCCCAAAATGGGACATTACAAATCTGCCCTCCTCAAAATTGCTTGTCCTCAAGCAATTCTGAATATGTATGCCAATACCAGGATCCCAAACAAATCTGAAAGACAATCCACCATGTTTTTGCTGTGCCACTCAGGTACAACTGAAAACTGCAAATCTAATATTCCTTGCTACATTATGAAGCAATCCACCAATCAAACAAATTCCTGGATCCCAAATTCTTGAATCATCACATGAACTGAAAACAAAGGAATGAGCATACCTCAATAGATCACCCATACAAATTATCCATCTCAAAATTAATGATGTGGGCAAAAAATTGAATTGTTCCTCCATGAAAGAATACAAATCAGCTTGTGTTCAAGCTGAAAACAAATTATAATAGTCATAAGTCATCTGATTTTCTTCCCAAAATGGATTTATGATGGCTGAAGTATTCTTTTTCCTTAGCTGAAAACATTTTCCAACATTCTTCAATGATTCCATGACCTCAAAAAGGTTCACCATGTTGCTGCTTAAGTCTGAGATTAACAACTTGAAAACTGATTTTGTCCAATTTAGTAATCTGAAAACGGAACAGCAGCTATAAAAATGAAATCTCTCAGCAATAACAAGAAATATAAGCATTTTAATGGCTGGAAATACTTTTGTTAGATCTGAAAATCTCTTCCCCAAAATCATCAACTGAAAATTGCTCCATCCTTTAATTGAAATTACTTTCCAATTCTCCTGAAAGTTTGTAAATGAAAACATGTGATGGCTGATTGGAATGAGGACAGCAGCATTAAAACTAGATTTTTGTTCCATAATCCTCCATGGAACATGCCTTTTGTCATCACTGGTCTTCAACAATCCTTGTTGTTGCCCCCTTGCATAGATACCCAACCAAGAATTATCTCTACCATGCTTATGTTTTGACATTCTGTTTTCCATGTTGACTCCTTTATAGATAGAAAGATGCTCAACACAACTCCCTAACTCACAACATGCAAGTCTAATCACCAAGCAAGAATGATGCAACTCAAGGCAAGTTCTATCATGAAAGTATACTCTAACTGGATCTGGAAATTTGCATACCTTGATCTCCTTCCATATCTCCATATAGTTAGGAATGATGATGCCTCCAAGTAGCATCTTTCTCCATGTGAAATCCTCATCTTCAACCTCATTTACACATTCCTTATCAGGTGGTCTTCCCGCAAGGTTGCCAACCACAAGGTTATTGCCAACCACAAGGTTACACTCATTCTCATGATATGTTTCCCAATCTTCAACAGGTTGAAGTCCACACTCTATCTCATGCCTGAAAACTTCACCTGGATCCCATATCATGATATTGCCACAAACTGTGTTACTAAAATCAGGAAATATCTCAGTATCCATCACAAAGAATGGATTGTCAAAAGTTGACTCTACATCCATTTCAAAGAGAGGGTTATCAAAAATTTGAATGTTATACCTTTCCTCTTGCTCAAACCCATCTTGTTGATCCCAATTTGCACATGCAACTTCTGTCTTCTTCGGAAAGACCCCTAAATCAAATTCCTCTTGAAAACTATCAAGCTCATCAATTACTTGCTTGATTTCTTTAGCTCTTTCTTCATTCTCTAACTCCCTGGCAAGTTTTGTACTAGCAAGATGATCCTCTACCTCAAATAGTTCCATTTGGGTACTTTCTAATATGAGCTTTGTTGAATTGAGCTCAAGAGTAAGCTCATCAACCTTCCTCTCTTCTTCTTTGTATGCACCAATAGCCTCTTTTGCAATCTTGACAGCATAATCACGGTCTCTAATCAAATGCAAGTACTCCGATTTCACCATCTCCAAGGAATCTTTGATAATTTGCAAATTGAAGAACTTTACCCTCAATGCCTTTCTACATGAGGTCTTTAAGGATTTTGTGTGAGCTGTCCAAACTTGTGAGGACTTGAATCTCCTTCTCATTTGTGACCAAGAGTTGATTCTTCAACGCATGAAACTCTCTAGGTCCTTGATCAACCAAGTAACTTGGTTCTCCATGTAGCAAAGATCCATAAATGTCTTTATTTGCAGGTGCAATGTGATCTTCAAAAGCAACCTCCTTACAAATTCTTTGATCAAGTGATATGACAGCACTATGCTCAAACCAAGAAACCATAAATAGGTGAGATTTAAAATCTTTAACAAGCCCCCTTTCAACATGCTCTTCTACTAAATTCTTTGAGAAGTCAAATTGCTGTCTTTCATGCATGGGAAAATCCCAATCGGAATTGCCATCAATAGGATGGTGAAGATGCTCCACATTAGGTGCTGTTCTGAAAATTTCAGCAGCATCAATTTCTTCAACTTCTGCAAATACACTTTTCCCCATGCCCTCATCAAGACACTTTGTTGCAATAATCTCAGGCCTGCTTGATAAATCGCCTCCTAGCAATCTATCAATCATTCTCACCTTAGTTTTTAACGTAATGGCATCTTCATAATCATTAGACTCCTCATCAAATATAGGACTTGCAAGGTCCAACATTTCAGGGTCTCTGCTGCAATAATCTCAAGCTCGCTTGATAAATTGCCTCCTAGCAATCTATCAATCATTCTCACCTTAGTTTTTAACGTAACGGCATCTTCATAATCATCAGACTCCTCATCAAATATAGGACTTGCAAGGTCCAACATTTCAGGGTCCGAATCTTCTTTGATTTCTTCAAGGCTAGGCTCAATTTTAGAAATTTCCATTGTAGTCTTTTCTAAATCAGCTAGATCTTCAATTAACATATCATCTTTTTTGGGTTCCACATCATTCCGTTGGAATGAACATGTGGTGAAGGTCATTGATTCATCTTCTTGTTCTTGCATTGGTGGTTAGGCTGCCAAGAATCCTTGCATAGAAAACAAAGATTTCTTCTCCTGAGTTCGTTCTTGCTGTCATCAATTTTCCTTGCAATTGGTGAGTTTTTCTGTTGACTTGGAAGTGATGTCTTGGAATAGTTTTTGGTCTTCGACATTGGAGATCTTAACTCTAGCTTCCTTGAAGACATTTTCTTCTCACACTCTTCCTTCTGTTTAAAACTTATTCCAAATTTCTTTAGGAAGAGAGCGATACTCATTAAAGCTGGTGCATATTTCATCTTTTGTTGGCGAGACATACTTATGAAGACGCATAGTTACCCTCTGAAGGAAAGTGGGTAGCCGTCTTCCATCCATAGTTCTGAGATTTGGAAAACTTTAAAGACAAATCAGACCAAGTGTTGTAACTCTGACATGCAAATGCTAATCACTATAATGCAAATATACCCTCAACCTCAACTCTGACATACAAGCATCTGGGTAGTCTCAAAACTAACATGCAAGTATTGGGCACTAACATGCAACTAAAATTTCTGACATGAACTCTGCACAAGGGTTAGCAATCCAACAGGCTGGCAGGAAAATCAGCTCTGATACCACTGTAATGTTCTACCCCCAAATTTTTTCCAGATTTTCAACACTAACAAACAGTATTAGCAAATGAAATGCAACCATGTAACTCCTCCACACTTTCTGATCACCTAGTTCCCGATGTGGGCAAGGTGAGAGCATACGGTGCTTTGGATTTGGCAATTAAACACTATTGCAGAAAGATACAACTTCGACTTATTCAGCGGGCATCCCCTTATGTAGAAGGCATCCACTTATTTAGTGGGTATAATGCAAACAAGTAAACATCCACTTATTCAGTGGGACATCCAGTTCTTCAGTGGACAACTAAAACAAAGGGGCACATCCACTAATTTAACGGGAAACCTTTACAATTAAACCAATTATTTAGTGGGGTGAGTAACATAAACAAGAAAATATCAATCCCACTGGCGGTACTACCATCCAGGTGTTACAATCACCCAATAATGAAATATAAATGTTTATCACAAATGATTGTAGTTGCAATACATCAAATAATTCTGATTTTCAAATTAAACATAATGTTGCAACCTTTCACAAAAAGACAAATTTGTTATCACTGCTGTAGCATTGAAAATTATAAAGAAGTGGCACTAAAATCATCCAAACAACATAAGTAGACATACCCACAAAACTCTGGTGTTGTAGATGATGAAGAAAGCTCAAACTATCATTGTAAACCCTTCTGAAAACACAGTAACAACAAAATCACAGGTTGATATAAATTGCAGCAGGCTATGGGTTTGAAAATGAAACACTGCAAACCCTAACCAGCAGAGAATAGTCCACAAATCTAATTTATTCAACCCTAAACAACACTGCTTTCAGACTGTTGTGACTGAAATATACTATTTATCAGGTCTGAATAGCAAAGGAAACACTCCAAACTTCACACCGACAGCTGATATGAATTACCCAGAGATGCAAATTGACCCAACACTGATCTTCCATTGAAAACACTGACATGCAACCATTAGAACTGACATGCAATCACCAACACTAACATGCAATGATTGATACCACACATGCAACCATTGAGCATTAACATGCAACCATTAGAATTGACATGCAAGTGCTGATCACTAACATGCAATATGAAAATTAAATCTCCAATTTACCAGAAAAATTTGGAAGAACTTCACACAAATAACAATGGCACAAACCGTTCAACACAATGGCAACCTCTGAATGAAATTACTCCAATGGATATGAAGGTTTTCATCCCCAAAACCAATATCTTTCTACAATCAGCACAAATGTGATTTCTGTATGAAATCACCAAGTCTAGCTAGGAGGGTTTTCGTCTCCGAAACTAGTATCTTCAAAAGGGTTTTCGTCCTCAAGAAAATATGACAAGAACACAAGTTCCCACTCAAAGCAAAAACAATTGAAATATCATGTCTGACCTCTACAATGAGCTCCAATCTCCCTTTTATAACTTTTTGGAGCTATTTTAGGAAAAAACGTTTTTTGCATTTTCGCTGCCTTTTTTCTGAAAAGCGTTTTTTGCTTTTTCGTTGATTTTTTGAAAAAACACTTTTTTGCTTTTTCACTGCTTTTTCGAAAAGCACTTTTCCCTTCCAATCTTAATATTTAGAAAAGTGACTTTTGAATCTTAATTTTTTCAACATCACTTTTATAATAACCTTTATGTGCACATGAATCCCCTTTAAGCCTAGTGCCACATAACTGCACAACTTAAAGTCACTTTTTATTAAATAATCAAATATAAGTTGACTTTATAAATGTTTTACTTTTTGACAACTTAAGTATTTAATTATTTAATAACTTCAAATATTTTTGCACAACTACTGAAGTTGCAGAAACTATTAAAATGACTTCAATTATGGATTCCGACCATACCATAATGATCCTTAGCTCTCCAGACGATGAGTTGTGTGCAGATTGATGCTTTCTAAAAGTAGTAGTCTTCTCCAAGAAGTTTGGAAAGCACTCAGAAAGTTAGAATTGCATCCGAAAAGCAACATAGAGCTCATCTCGATATCCCAAACTTATTGTCACTGTCAGAAACTCAACATGACCAACCTAATGCTCTCCAGGAAAGTTGGAGTTTTCCCATGAAGTTGGAAATGTCGCAAAATAGGACATTACAAAACACTAGTGCCTAGATCCAACGTTGGTGTCTAGACCTAGACAAGGATAGGGTTAGGGACAAGGACAGGAGCACCTAGATACGATGTTGGTGTCCAGACAGGGAGAGGAGAGGGACAAGAGCACTCACATCCAATGTTGGTGTTCCCGTTGATGCTATAAAGCTGAAATTTTTCAGGTCTAGGTTCTAGTTTTCTTCTTTCTAGTTCTTCAATCAAATCACATCTTCAGATATTCCAAGGATGGACATTTTCTATCTTTCCTCTTTCCTTTGCTAGTTATTGTTCTAGCTTCTACATTAGTTTAGTTTAATTGATAAATGTGAATATATTAATGCTTTATGTTGTATCATAGATTCATAACACATTTCAGATTTGGTTTAAATTCAGCTAATGTATTGAAAGAAAGAACCTAGGTTAGGAATTTATTTTATTCACAAACTATAACAACATAAGGTAACACAAATTTAATCATTCATTTGGTGAACATGATGTGAATCGAACATGCAACCTTTTGACAAGATATATAGATATGCACATTATACAAAATTCATTGAGGGAGTTTTGCATAAAATAAATAACTACTTGCCTATGTTTTTGCCTTCGATACATGCATCATATTGTTAACAGTTGTGCCTTGCAAACGAGATTTTCAAATATTGAAAGGAGGAAAACAACTAATCTAAACACACATAGATGACCTTTTCTAGCTGGCTAAAATAGAGACTACTTATTCAGTGCAAACAAGATTGAAGGAATAGCAACACATGGGTAACACATCATTCCATGAATTAAATAGTTAGATTGTATGTAAAGCCACATCTTAAGTGGGTAGATAACCTCAATACAAAGCTTGATGGTAAAATCCACTTTCAATTCAATTAATGGAATTACAAACACATGTTCAACGATAACTTCAGCTTGAACAACAATTTCTGTAGCATAAGCATAGCATCAACTATCTTTTTTAACACTTGTGCCCAAGGCACTTGTTTATAGGTTACAAATGCCTAATCCACGGGACTTCAGAATAATCTTATTTTAATCCCAAAAATCATGCTTTAAAGCAAAATGCTTAAAGTTGTGGAATAAAAGGGAAAGAAAGGAACATTAAAGCAAATCTAACTTAATGATGAAGGGGGTAAATCATAAAACACACAACAGAAATTTCACACAGAAAATAGAACTTTCTTTATTGATTTGGACAACTTATTACATTACAGAAGCTCAAATACGATCAGAGGAATCAACCTTCCACAGGCTGCAACACATTACAATTTCCTCTCACAAGACTTTGGAATCATTTGCCATCTGTAATCCCAAATCTGTTAGGGTTTCTGTTTTCCCGCCTATTCTTGACTCTACACTTTCCCTCTTAACTCTATATTGCCTAGGGTTCCTAAAAATGGTTATTAATAGCCTTTTTGGCGGCCAACAACCTAATTTCGAAATTTGCATCTCCCTCCAAAAATAGGTTCAACTTCCGGGAGCCATAACTTTTGATCCGGGTGTCCGATTGACGAACTGTTTTATGCGTCGGAAAGCTCGCAGAGTGCTCTGCGCGCTAAAAGCCCGCTCTATCAGTTCTGACCATTTTTGAGCCCGTACGGGGCCGTTTAGTGCCTCAAACCTGAGTTTGAATAATTTTCAGGCATTTTTCGGGAAATGGAAACTTTAATATTTTTCAGCTCGCAAACGATCTTTGCGTGATTCCTTTGCCAAAGGTCGTATTTTTTAGTTACGAAGCTTCCTGTAAATTTTCACTTCAATCCGTCCCCAAATGCAAACTTTCCTAAAATAGCAGGTTGCTATTTTTAGCAGTTTGGAAAAACTGAAAGTTCTACATCATTATTTAAGCGATTATGGAACCAGAACCACAAATTTTGAAAAGAAATGGAAAGAACATCGACGATTTTGAAACACATATTTTTTTGGGTGATGCAAGATTGCCCTTACACCACTGGATGCTCCTGCATCAGACACACAAGGTAATTTGAGAAGTGACCCTGTCACGTCTCAGGTGTTTGTGTGAGGAAAACCCAAACAGTCAACCTCTGCCTTAGACAACCAAGAAGAATCTTCAACAGGCCTTCCTTTCCATTTCACCAGATATTCTTCATATTGCCTGTTTCGAGTACTTCTTCCCACATGGCTATCCAAGATCTCTTTTATCTCCTTTGTTGAAGTAGATGCCGGAATACTCCACTGTTCTTTTGTTGGTCCATCCTCTATTCCACCTTCATGATATTCTGATAAATCAACAATGTTGAAAATAGGGGAAATGTTGATCCCACTTGGCAGCTCTACCTCATATGCATTTCCTGAATCATGTTTCTTCAAAATTCTATATGGTCCAAATTTCTTCATTTTCAGCTTATTGTATGTTCCAATTAGGAACTTTTCTTTTCTCAAGTGAACCATGATTTCATCTCCTACCTGGAATTCCTTATATCTTCTCTTCTGATCTGCCTTAGCCTTGTACTGAATATTCATCTTATTAATGTGCTTTCTCACCTCTTCATGCAAATTCTTCATGTGTTTTGCAAAGTCTTTAGCCTCGGCACTTGTCTTTTCTCCTTTGTCCAGATTCCTTAACTCTGAAGCATTTCTTGGACTATTCCCATATACAATCTGGAATGGTGATTTACCAGTACTCCTATTGACAGAATTGTTGTATGCAAATTCTGCCTGTGGTAAAATCAAATCCCATCCCTTGGGCTTATCTTCTACTAAGCATCGTAGCAGGTTACCCAAACTCTTATTCACTACTTCGGTCTATCCATCAGTCTGTGGATGGTGTGCAGAACTGAACTTCAAATCTGTCTTCAACTTCTTCCACAATGTCCTCCAGAAATAACCAACAAACTTGGTATCTCGATCTGAAACTATGCTCTTTGGTAGACCGTGTAATCTCACCACCTCCCTGAAAAATAACTCTACAATATGAACAACATCATTAGTCTTCTTGCAAGGAATAAAATGTGCCATCTTCGAGAATTTGTCCACCACAAACACAACAATAGAATAAAATACTGAGTATCCTATCCTCTCTTGATCAAAGCTTCCTGAATGCTGAATTATATGATCAAACAAGAACGCTCCAAGCTTCCTTTGATGTCAGGTCTTGACTTGTACGTGGATAGACTCAGTGAGTGGATGTGATCTTGCTGGTAATCACAAAGGGACTTACGTTGAACTCCTCCTTCACGAACATGGATGTAATTCCTTGTTCCTTGGATGTGAATGAATGGAACTTCTCCAATCAAACTTAAAAGAAATACCAAAAGATAAGGGTTTAGAGAATCTATTCTAAGGACTATGAAATAATGAACAATGCTACGATAGACAAATTCCCTTCCAAAACCTAGCTTCGCTTCACCATGAGAACCAACAATTACATGAAGCAGGTGCAATCTCCAAAGGTAATCATATGATTTTCATATTGTAAACATTCATCCAAACACCCACAGCTGGCGCAATTTGAACAAGTATTGACAATCGAACTAAAGCAAATGTGGTTCAGGCTAACTTTGCAAAATGACTTATCTTCGACAAATCATGAAAAATACGAACCAAAAAGGAATTCATCAAATATCTCAACATAAACTCATTACATCAATGAACTTCTAATCTATTCTACTCTACTTGGAAGCAAATCTCAATCATCTTGGAGACAATGGAAACCATGCTAACATTCCAAAAATCACAAGATCACCATGAAACATTCAACAATGAACTTGCATTAATCTTGAAGTGTATCTTTACATCAATCTCTCAGAGTTTCTTTTTGACATATCTTTACATCAATCTCTCAGAGTTTCTTTTTGACAATCTTTGAAGAGTCCCCTCTACTCTACTTTCTAATTCTAATGATCCCTCTTTCTAATCCTCTTCCAAATGAGAGAGGTGAACCTTATATAGTGCTTAAGAATTACAATGAAGGCCCAGATTGATTTGCAAATCAATGGCCAAGATTACGCCACATAGGCAATTTGTTACAAGAATTACTATTTTTCAACAACAAGAGAGGCAATGAAGGCACGATTTCCAAGATGATGAAGAAGAATAAAGCATCTTTGGAGCATCTCAAGGTGGGCGCCAACTTTAGGTTGTTATCTGTGTGCATACATTGAATAAAGATGAATGAGGTGGCGAAAGATGATAAGGTCGATGACATGTTCATGCCACCTTATCATTGAGCGAACTGGTTTGATCTTCAATGCGCTCACACTAGTAATATTTTCCCAAATTATGGATTTTTTGAAGTAGTCTTTGATTTCGGATTTTCAACTCTGGAACTTTGCATCTTTCAAACTTGCAAATTGGGGAATTTTGGAATTCTTCAAGTGGTCTTTCATGCCTGAAATTTATGAATTTCTTGACGATCTTTGTTCATTTGTAATTTTGTGAAATTCTTGTCTCTTGTGCAGGCTTCAACGCTGGATGATGTAGGAAGTAGAAGATATCTTGTATATGCATTTCTGGAGTAGATTTCATGATGAATGCCCTCACAGCCTAGCGCATGGAATGGATAACTCTGGAACTTGAAAATGAATCCTTGGAAATGAACTTTTGGATGGATGTTCTTCTTGTAACGCTGGATTCTTGGACATGCAAGGTGGAGTGATCTTCTTCCTTCACTTCGGTGATGAAATTCTCCTCTGGAAGTAGGATGATGGCGAACTTGATGTTTCAACGAAGTGCAATATTCTTCCTCCACTCTGGTGATGTCGCCTCATTGGATGTAAAGTGAATAAGCTCGATGATACTTCAATCTCCTGGATTCTTCTTTGGATACCTTGCCTCGGAATGCTTTGATCCTTCCTCTTGGTCTTCATTCATGTAGATTTGCTCCAAGTTGGTATCGCTCTCCTTCAACACTCGCCGCTCCATCATCAACCTGCAAGTGAAAACACTTTAAGTTAGTATCATGATGTAATATATGATATAAAGGGAATTCAATAAATATTTTCGCCCTCCTCATGAATGTGGGATAAATAATCATAATTTTAACACTTTACATATATTTGTCCTAAATTTCTTGAGTTGAATGCAAGGAGAACATATAAAACCTTAAGAATTTGGCATTTTTTAATATTTGCTTAAGGGTGGAAATTCCTCCTTGGTGAGGAATTCGCGCCCTAGCAAGGGCGCATAATGCTCTTTAATAAGGATTTTCTTCTATTTTCCTTGGCGCATACTTCACTTACTTTACTCACTTCTTAGTGAAATCTTAAAATTTCTCAATCTTCTTCTTAGACTTTCTTTAGGAATCATCTTTGGAGTTGTTGATTTGAGCAAAATAGAATGGAACTGGGAGGGCGCATTCTCCTCTTGAATGAGGATTTTCCTTCATTTTCAAAAGAACTCATCATTTTAACTTTAAAATTTCATTCCTTATGGGCAAATTTCAAACTTTTGCGTTGGATCTTGATTGAACCCTTAACATCTCCTTCAAATGTTTGTTGGATCTTCTTCAAAATGGGAGGCTTGAAAAGGGCGCATAATCCTCTTTAGTAAGGATTTTCCACCTTTGCAAATTACAAATTTTTCTAAGTGTTAAAATGACTTCCTCAAAGGATTTCCAAAAGTTCTCAATATTCAAATCCTCATTGCATGATTATCTCTAATTCCAAATGCCTCATCCCTCAGGGCGCAAAATGCTCTTTGGTAAGGATTTTCCCTCATTTACACTCAGATTTTTTTCTCAAACTTTCTCTTATCCTTGACGAATTTATCAAAAGTTTTAAATGATTTTCATTGTATCTCCATGAATTTTGAAATGAATGTTGCATCCTTGAGTTGAGCGAATTTTCTCCAAAAACGAAAGGAAACTAGAAGGGCGCATAATCCTCTTTGATCAGGATTTTCCTTGATTTCGAATTTCCCATACTTAGTCAAATTTTCCAAAAAGATCTTGGCGCATAATGCTCTTTGATGAGGATTTTCCACCATTTGCATTTGACACTTAGTCAATTTTTAGAACTTTCCATTTCTTTCAACTTTCATAAGCCATTTCATATGATCTTCACATGCATTTTCATGAATTTGACTAAGGAGGGAAACGATTAATTATCTTAACTCCAAAAATGAGATCTTCTCCTTGGGCGCAAAATGCTCTTTGGTGAGGATTTTCCACCTTTTTCTGGGGCGCATAATCCTCTTTGATAAGGATTTTCCGCCATTTTGCAACTTTCACTTAAGCAAATTTGTCAAGGTCTTCTCATGGATTTTCAAGAATTTCAACTAAGAAAAATATTGTTTTGACTCCCAAATTTTCAACCTACACTAGGGCGCATTCTCCCTAAGGGCATGGATTTTCGGCTCATCCTGGGCGCATAATCCTCATAAGCAAGGAATTTCCGCTCAAGGTCCAAGACTTAAACTTTTTTGCCCGATTTTGAAGGTGAAGATCCCTAGGTGGAAGTATATTTAAAAAATATATTTAAGTATAATTTCCTATACTTCAAATATTTTTGAAATATACTTTCAGGATGTTTGAGATAGGTCCCGGATCCATAAGATTTAACATGCAGATTCTTGATTTTTGAGGATCCACCAGATTTCAGACTTCGTCAATTTTCAAGATCTCAGAACATCAGACTTTAGGATATCAGACTTAGGCTCATTTGTTATTTTCATGGAGGAGACTAGTTCAGACAACACTTCCTGACCTACAAACTCAGAAAACTAACACCTAAAGCAACACGAAGGCAGAAAGCGAAAAAAAAGAGGGGGGTCCCCATTTGCAATGGGGCGATGTGTGATTAGGTCACAACACGTATTCGGCAGAAATTTATGATGGATGAACCACACAAGAATCATGCTTAGGTGGAGTTTCATAATGATGTTGCCACTTTTCTATTGTTGGGTGGAATTCCCCACCATTTAAGCCACTTTTTTGAAAGTAGGCAAAAGAGTTTGATGGTCTAGCCATTGAGAAATCATGCTTCTTTAGTGACTTATGGTAGAACTTTATATATTTTAAGCCATCTCGCCAAGTTGGGTGGAGTTTCCACTTGGTTGAGCCACCATAAAAGTGCATTCAGGTGTTCACTCAAACCTTTAGGCAGAATTTTTGATTGTATGAGCCATGATGTCAAGCTAGTGGAGTTTTTTAGTGGCTTAACTACAAGAAGAGTGCGCTTGACTTATACTTAAACCAATTTTTCATGTTGCCGATGGACATTTTGTCCACTTAAGCCAAAGCAGGGCTTTTGCTCAGTCACACCACCTTTGTCATTATGCCTTGAGCTGAAATGATTGTCACTTGAACCAACTTCAAGACCCCAGGCGGAGATAAGAAATGGCCAAACCATGGAAAAGTGTGCCTTAAATGACTTAGCCATATTCATTCCTTTCCTTCTTTATCACAGCCATTGACAATCTCGAATCTCATCATTATTTAATTTTAGAACGGCTGCAACCTTGATCAACCTGCACAAGCCCTTAGTTGAAAAACAAGACTATGACATAACCACCTTGCAAATTGATGGGGAAGACCACAGATTGAATTGGGTTTACACACATTGATGATCAATTGTGACGGCAAATGGGAAAAAGTTAAGTACGAACATTGAGTTTCATAGGGTTGTAACAAGAGTAAGAAGGCTCCCTAGACCCATAGTGGCAGTATGCAAGATGAACATTGTCTCTTTATGTGAATCGACAACATCCAAAGGGTGCTTGGTGCCCATAACTACTATAACAATGGGAGAAAGGATGTTATCGACGTAATAACTCCAAGGGTCCCATGCAAGGTCCCACTCTTGAAAGTGATTTCTTGAAAGAGGAGGGTGAAACATCTTTGATCAGGTAGCCAAGGTGGATAGAGAACCACTTGAGTCTCTAAATAGACAAAATTGCCCCTCCAAATCTTAAGAGAAGAACTAGCTAGAACACAAGAGAGAAGCATTTGGAGAATTTTTAAGAACACCATTCACATTCAAATTATATTGATGAATAAAATAAACATATGTTAATCCATAGTTTAACTACTCTCCGAGTATTGGCTAGTTTTTTTTTTGTAAAAACTTGCTGAGTTGTTGCAATGAGTTCCAGGCAAGTTCCTACTGAGTACTCAACGAGTCTGAGTGAAAAACTTGCCATGTGCAAGGATAGTAGGGGGATGTGGGAAAAACGTGGAAAAGACTGTAAAAATGTGGGTTTTTGGCTTTATAAGCCCTATCAGCCCAAGGTAAAGAAGTACACTACCATTTCAGCATTATTGAGCAAATTGGAAGGATTTTATAGTGGATTTGAAGGTCTGTGTGGTCTCAAAAGCCCCTCAACCCCATTGGGGGTGCTGCCCCTCAACCTTGCTAGGGGTGTTAGCCTCAAACTCCCACCAGACACATTTGATACATTTTGTAACTGCATTTTTCATAAAATTTATATATTTTAAGAAATTTAAGTATTTTTGAAGTTTCCGTTTTTTGCCGAGTCGGTCTGCCAAGTCTTAGTCAAGTCCGAGGATGTGAACTGTGTTAATCTATAACTAGCTTAGAGGGGCTAATAGGAATCTTAGAAATAATTTAGGAGGTGAAATAGATGAAATTATTACACACCAAAGCTACTTCGTGATGACACTCTCTCGTTTGTATGAAGCGTCTCGCCAGTTGGTAAAACCTACATTATTTGATTCTCTAGAACCCCCTTCATACCTGAACCAAAATGGTTTTAGTATTGATATTAGTTCTAGTTCTCCATGGAAATGTCCTGAGTTCCTTAGAATCCTTGGGTTCTTATTGAAAAAGTCCTGAAAATGCCATTCACGATAGGGATCTATGAAAGTTAAAAAAAAAACTAGCTTAACCAAAATCATTAGTCATACAACAGAATTTTCAAGATGTTTCTAATAAGGACATGAAATTTCCTGGCAGTTTCCTAAATGAACCCACATAAGGGATTTGTGAAAAGTCAAAAAATAAAAATAAAAAAATGAACAAAAACAGAACTAATTCAATATAAATCACAAGTCACAATTTATAAACCCTATTACACTTTGAATTATAAAGTATTTTGTAAAGTCTTGTTTACTTTAATGTTGATTATTCACATAAAATTGATATTATGGTAATTGCTTTTTTTAAAAAATTTTATGCATGGACGTTTCCATGAAGAACCATACCAAAGGTTGGCCAAGAAATGGTGTTTCTTGTATCTGTTCTCAAACAAGTACCCATACTTGTTTCTTGGTAGTTTAGGTTGAAACCAAAGAGGAAATACAGGGACATAAGCTATGCTTCTCAACAGACAATTAACACGAGTATGTGAGGGGACCATGACTAAACCATATGTTGTGGACATGCATCCCTTGACATTTATTTCTATTAGGCATCACCATTTTGTAACTCCAATCACCCCCATGTACATTGCTCGGCCATAAAATAAGATTGCATTAAATGTAACTCAAATAACTGCTCAAAGTACATCTCAAGATTTGATCTTTTTTATACTCTAATAAATTTGCCTTAAGTTCTTTCGACTTCGCCGTACGGGACTGTAGCCAACATCTCTTACAAGATTGTTGCTCATATCTTAGTTAATCACACCACCATCCTCTTGAATGTTGGCTCATAATTTAGTTAATCACTCCACCATCCACTTGAACGTTTGTTCTTATTCAATCATTCGACTATTTGTGTTAAAAATTTTTGTCTGCAAACCTTTATCATTATGTACTTACCATAAATGACGAAAACACATTAATGACTATAAGATATAATATATTGTTAGATTACACTTTGTACACATAAGCGTTTATTGCTTATGTTAATGATGTACTAACATCATATTAGTTATATCCAAAAATAACCTACAATGTAAGTTACAAACACCAATGTAACTTTCCAATTCAATAATAAATACAAGCAAACACACATTGAAGTGTGTTCCATTCAATTCTCTCAAACTCCCTGCATTCATTCTTCTAACATTGACAAGATGCAACTCTATTTATTTCTATTCAAATGATTCTATATCTCTTCCTTCTATTAGCACAATAAATAATTGAGATTATTATAGAAGAAAGTCTAAAATTGAAAGAGTAAAGAGCCAAACCAGCAACAAATCCATTGTTTTTTGAGCTATTCTCTTGGTAATTAGTTATCTTATGTGCATTTTCAGTGACAATTTAAAGAAATAGCTTGTCTTCTGACTTTATGTCGAGATTTTGACATGTTTGATTATGATTTGACAGGTTTGGCCAACTTCAAGATGTTAATCTTGAAAATGTTGAACCTACAATTCGAGCTGGTACAGATCAACTATTTGACTGTGTTTGTAAATATTTAATTATTTTTTTTGCATATCATTTCATTTGAATTGCTCTGTAAAACAGCATTGCAGATGATAGATGACAAAATTTTGTAACTAAGACTATACTGGTTACTATTTTAAGCATTGTTGAGGTAGTTGATTTTCGGGTCATTGATTTTCTTGGAAATCTAAAGCATGCAGATCATTTCTAATTGCATTTGAATATTCTCATTCCGTGGCTAGCCTCTATGGCCAGCTAAATTATTTGAACTCTCTAGTTACCATCTTTTTGTTAAATTTTCTTTATCATTGTAAACAGATCCTGCACTGTAATGTAATTCCTACAGGAAACAAAAAAAGAAACTAAAAGCCTATCAAAAAACCTTCAAATACTAGATGCAAGAAATTATAAACAGATACTGTAGAAAACAACAAACAGAACTCAATGGATGACTGTCAAAACCTGTCACTGTTTTTCATTAATTCTGAATATAAAAAATCTGCTACAGAAATTAAAACTAAACTGCCAGTTGCTAGACTCAAAAATTCCAAATAAATTCAAACCTCTGCCCTTTCTCTTATGGATCTGTGAAGGGCGTACTTTAGGGTTAACAAAAGTAAATCTCACATTTCAAACTAGAGATCTGCATGAAGGGATGTGGTAATGCGCTCCAGAGATGGTTAAGCTTCTCTTGGAATCTGTGCCCTAACTCACAGTTAAACTGAAAAATAGAAAGCTAAACTGAAAATAGGACTTTACTGAACTCAACACTTAACCTAGAACTGAGAGATAACCTTATCCTAATTTATCTATCTAAAGCTGGCGCCTTAAACTTAGACTTGAACCCCAGTTTTCCTTAACTGCTGCTGTGCCCTCACTGGATCTGCTGCTTCTGTAGAAGACTGTCCAAGGTACACATTCTAACACTCCCTCTTACCGAGGAAAGTATTATCCATCATGGATGGAAGACTCTCCGAGTACTCGGCGAGTCTTGAAAGCTTGTATGTGAGGCTTTCCATGCTTGGTGGCCCTGTGCAACACATTTGTTGTGAAAGGACATTTAGGCCATCAATAGTCACCAACAATGGATTCTATTTGTCAAGTCACTTATTCAACCTTCTAAAAAAGAATGAAAAATATAGTATCAACATGTAGATTAACACACATAACATGGAAACATTCAAAACACAGCACACACACAAGATTGAATGCATAGGACGCCAAATTTGCCCTAGAGAAAACCCTAATTGGGTGAAAAACTTTAGCAAGAGTATGCTAATGGCATCTCATTCACTATCTTAAGCATCTTTACAAGTGTTACAATGCCTCTTGGGATATTTGGAGCTTTGACAACATCTACAAACTCCTTCACCCCTGTTTTTTAACCATGCAACTATGAAACCTTGACTCTTCCTGCTTGGACTTGTGAATTTAACCAAACCCTTAGAATTCGTGTTTACAATATTTATATTGTTCCCACATTCCCCCATGGCACCAGAATGGAGAAAACTACGTGAAATGAATCGATTCAAGTCCAAAAACCCCTTGAATTCCACTCATTGCCTGTCTTAGAATGTCTTTGCCACTTCTGCTAGTTAAGAAATTGCTTTTGCATTTGCCAGTTTTCCATGGTGAATGAATGCTTGTTGCATCCTCTGAGCATTTGACATAGTAGATTGCATACACTATCGTAAACAGTGCTTTCATTGTGGTATTCACAAGTTCGTTGCAGCGAACACGCATTTACCCCCCTGTGGCAAGCGGCAATCTCGCCATTCTACTTTTTCCACTTAATGTTGATGTTTGCAACCTGAATGAAAGGTCATCGAGATGTTCTAGATCATCCTTGCTACCCTCCAATCCAATTTACAAACTACCATGCATCATGAATCGTCAATTTTACGACCGAAAGAGTCTCCTAGTCACATGTCTTGAAGTGAACCTCCATACGACCCCACTGGACTAGCCTAAGTGACCCACTTGATATTTTGGATGAACTACATGCCTATAATTAAAATTTAAAATTCTCCTTTATCATTTTAATTTTTTAAAATTTAAGGTACAATAGTTAATAGATATTTGCTTATTACCAGTTTTGTTAAATGCAAATTAAAATAGTTGTATATTTTGGTCTTTTGAATGTTTTATAATGTTCTTTTAACATCTTTTTGTGTGAGATGTAAGATTCTGGATTGATATTTCACAACTCTTACTTTTTTATCTATTTGCAATGTGTTGTATACAGACATTGATAATCCGAGCAATCTGCGTCCTGATGAACCTATCGTTTTTGAAGATAGGTGAGAACATTTGTTTCTTTTCTTAAATGAAAACATTTGATCTCGAAAGAATTCATAAAATTTTATATCTGTACAAAATCTGAGTGGATTCAAAGTGTAAAAAGAGAGAACATAAAAGTTCAAAAGGTCTCTAAAAAAGTAAAAAGGAGATTTCAAAAGTGCAACCCCCATGCATTTATGGTATCTGTGATTCTCTATGGGTCTGTGTAGTCTGCAAGCCCCTTTGATTTTTAGAAGCCACAATCTTGTATAGGTGTGGAGACTGTAGGTCTTTGTGGGTATGCCAAAGCTTGTACCTTACGCATGTCTAGGGAACCTGCACTTCCTTGCAGGATGGCAGAAAATAACGCTATGAACTAGGAATCAGGTTTGTCTGTAAACAAAAGAAAATAAAACCTATCATAAATCCTTATAGGAACCAAAAAGACTAGAAACTGGTATTTGGACAAGAAGTCAGTAAATGTTTACTTATTAGACAAAGAGAACACGACTTATTTTGCATAAAAATCCTATTTTAGTTGTATTCTTTAAAGACTTCAATATTTTGGCTTCTTTATACTTTAAAATCTACCCTGGATCATTCAAAAATGTTTTCCAAGGGTTTCATACGAGAATCCTACTAATCTCAGGAAGCTTTTGTCTCCTGGATGGTTGCTTGAGTTTTCTTGAATTACTCTCCTTGCTGCAGCTCAACTAGTATGGGTTTTTAACTTGACTTTGAAGAAGTCATCTTTTGAAAGCTTGACATACTTGACTTGGAGTTCCAATGACGTTTAGTACTAATTATAGATGGGCTTTGTGGTCTTAGTCTTTTTTCGCATTCTTTTCCACTAATTTATCCATGAATTTTGGTAGATGGTTGTAAAACAAGCTTAATCATTCTTAGGTGAAACTACTAGAGTTTGTAATTTTTATTTTATTTGTAAATGTTTTCTTAGGCATGCATACTCTTGGATTCTAACTTTGTAATATTTACTTTGCAACTTTATTTTATGAGAAAATTGTAGCACATTTTAGACTATCAAAGAGTTCGTCAGCTAATAGAAAAGGATAGCTATCTTGAATTGTGACCTGTTGATGATTGTTTTTAGACAAGTCAACAATTAGAGTGAAATACAAAGTATCTGACTCCCTCTTGAGCAAAGCCTCCTGAATGCTGAACTATGTGATCAAACAAGATGACTCCAAGGTTCCTTTCTGATGATTTTGTAAGAGACAGCTCAGTGACTAAGTATGATTTTGCTGTTAAACACAAAGGGACTTACGCAGACTCTTCTCCTTTCATTCAGCTTATTCCTCCTTTTAGTGTGGATGATGTATATACAAGGTTTCAATGATAAAGAAAAGTAAAAAGGGCAAGGGTTTAGGAAACTATCTAAGGTCAATGAGGCAATAATGATGTATTGAACAGACAAACTCCTGAATCAAACCTAACTTCACTTCGCCAAGGGTGCCTACAACTACATGAAGTTGGTGCAATCTCCTAAGGGTATGCAAAAGGTTTTCAAATCATGAAGGTTCATATGAGCACCCATTAAACGGCGCAGCTCAAACAAGCATCCATAATCGAACTTATACAAATTATAGCTCAGACTAGCTTTACACAACACTTCATCAGCGATGAATGTTAAAAGCACGAGCTAGGAGTTGATCAAATATTCAGATACAACATACATTACAACAATGAGCTCTAATCTACTTTACTTTCTACTTGAAACATCTCTCCATTTTCAATTAGATACCAGAAACCATGTTATTTCACAAGATAACACTTAACACCAAACAAGTGGCTCCAATGTCTTTGCATTAATCTTGAAAAATATTTACAACAATCTCCAAGTCCTCTCAGAGAATTTTGAAAGTCTCCTATTCTACTTCTACTTGCCTACAATCCAATTTCTATGAACTACTACTTTACAAATGAGGCAACAAGGCCTTTATATAGTGCCTAGAATACAATGAATGGCTAAGATCATTTCGATAGCCAAGGGTCTAGATCATGCCACCTCAGAGGTAGTTACAACAACTTTCTATTTTTAGTACAAAAGAGAGAGGCAATGAAGTCACGTTTTCCAATGTGATAAGGTAAGGCAAAAGCATTTAAAATATTCCTCCACATAGGAATCCCTTTGGCTTCTTTCATTAAATGATACATTTAATGCATTTAATAATGCGGCTAATCAAAATTGAATGATGTGTACTCGCCACATAGATGCCAACTCAACATACTTTGAAAATTGTATCATCTTTGTGTGATGTATTCAATGTAATTGCTTGAACTTGTATGTTTAGGAATACAACTTGTTGATCTTTGCCTTGTTCATTCTTCTTGTAGACTAGATGTATGATACTTGTAGCTCATTTGATTAACTTTGTAATGTTTCTTCTTCTTGCAGGTAAGATATATGATGATCTTCTTTGTAGCTTCTTGATGTAGAGTAGATGATGTTGCTTCCTTCATGACATGGAGTAGAAGACTCTCTCTTGGACTTGAAGGTTGAACGGAACTTGAAATAAAATGGATGAATGCCTTTGCTTGATGTAGAAGACTTGATGAAGTGATCCTTCATTGATGGCCTTTGAAGTGACCTTCTTTGAGTGTAGATGATAACGCCTTCCTTGGATGTGAAGTAGATGTTGATAACCTCTAGAAGAAACTTTGAAGCTTGACGAATTTTGAAGATTGGGAGAACTTGACTTGAAGCTCGGATGGATGAATGTTTTGAACATGATTATCCTTGATGAAGTACACTTGCAAGATATTCCTCGGAGAGCTTGAATGGATAGATGCCTTGAAGTAATACACTTGAACTTAATGTAATCCAACATGATGTCAGTGATGAAGAGTATCAACATGTTGGATTACATGTGACCTTTTAGAAAGGTGTTTCCTCTGCAACTTGAAGGTGAATTAGGTACTTGCTCTTGATGACTCCTTGGCTTCACCAACACTCCTTTTCTCAATGATGCAAGTTGATGATCTTCAAAGGCAGCTAGCATGACGCTCCTTACTCCTCGCTTGAAGGTGATTCCTTGGATAACTCCTTAGCATTATTGATGATCCTACAAGACAAGGTAAAAGATATATCAATGACTTCATAAGATAAAAACAACTTTAAACATGTAATAATGCCATTTCAAACTTAGGCGCAAATATAGGTGAAAATAGGAACAAAGTGCGCCTAACACAAATTAGTCCCACATTCATTATTTCAAACGATTTCTAACAACTGCAATAGTTTAAAGTGATTTCGCCTACTTCTAGGTATGAACTTGAGTGATTCTCTTCAAGGCGCCAATATGATGAGATCATTAGGTGCAACTTGCCCTTAGGCGGCCATTTTAGGTAATCTAAACAAGGATTAGCGCCTAGCTATGTTTGGCTATTTTCTTGGCAATTTGAAGTTCTAATTCATAAAACATGCCTTAGAGGGCTTCTCTCTCCCAAGCGCCCACTTTTAAAGTTTGAATTAACATGATTCTTCCCAAGGCGCCTAAAGACAATAACAACAAGGCATGGGCGCCTAAACTCATTGACCTCAACTTAAGGCGCTTATTTGATGATAATTTGGACATGAAAAGGCGCCTAACATATCTGGATCATTCCTTTGTCGAATTCGCACTTCTTGAGGTCTTTTATGCTATATTCAATCTCTCAGGAGACCTCTTGCCTTTGGGCGCTCATCTAGGTGATTAGAACTCGTTTGATTGCTAGGAACCCTCTAAGATCTTATCAATAGAAGCAACCTTCAATTCAAAATACCCATGCCTAAGATCTTTCAACAATCTTTAGGTACATATTGATGTTTTTATTCACTAAGGCGCTAGAATGGGGTGATGGAGGGATGAAATAAGCCTAGAACTTACAAGTTTAATCTAACCACTTGGAGGCTCTCCACTCTAGGCGCCAATTGATTATTCTGACCTCAATTCCTCTAAGCATCATCCTGTGAAGGTTGCTAGGCGCACTTTTAGGTTTGTTTATAACTGAATGGGCGCCCAAAGATCCAAAATAGGTTCTTAACACTCCAAATGATTCATGCTTTCACTTTTCAAAGACTTCACTCTAACTTCTAGGCGCTTTACAAATCCTCTATATCCAGGGCGCTAAAGTCACCTGCTACAAGCTTAGAAACTTTGATATAAGGCGCCCCTCTAAAGGTTTATTAATCTAGGCGCTCTTTCAGGTTGGTGCAAGTAAGGGAATGCGCCTAACATCAAATAGTTGATTTCTTCAAAAGTTGGATCAAAACCTCATTAAGGCGCTCATATTAGATGCTCAAGGTGCTCAATTTTTCAAGATGCCAAAATAGATATACTTTCACTTGAAGGGCGCCAGAAGGAACTAGGAGGAGGTTAAAGTGAGCCAAGATGCTTTTGGTGGCAAGGAGCGCCCTAGGACTTCAAGTTTATATCTAGCCACTTGGAAGTTCTTCCCTCTAGGCGCCAATTTTGAGAGTAGGAAGGTGTAAGAGCGCCTAGGTTGGATTGTGTTCTTGCAATTTTACAGACTTCTTTGTTTTCTAGGCGCTCCTTGGTGACTAGAATTCCCTTGGGTGTTGGGCGCAAATTGGAGGTAAAAGTGACAGGTCAAAAGCGCCTAACACACTTACTCCCAGTTAGACATCATTTTGAGTGTTGAAGGGCGCCTAAAGACAATAACAACAATGCCTTGGCGCCTAAACTCATAGACCTCAACTTAAGGCGCTATTTTGGTGATTGTATTGAGTGTAATCCTTCTCTAGGCGCTAATCTTGAATTCCAACCTCACCATGCACTCCAAGGCGCCAATATGTCATCCCTCCAACCATCCAGATGTAGGGCGCTAGGATGAGGTGATAATAACAAGAAGGTGTGCCTACTTCAATTCAAGGCGCAATTGAATGAGGTGTTTGAAACTTGTCTTGCACCTAAGGCGCCAATTTGGATCTCTGCAAATGGGAAAATGCGCCTAAGCTTCTTTGAGTGAATTCACGCCTAAATTTGGAAGTCCAAGTGAGTAAGGTATATTGAAAAATATATTTAAGTATAAGTTTATACTTTAAATATTTTTCAATATACTTTTCAGGATGTTTGAGATAGGTCTCAGATCCACTGGATTTAACATGTAGATTCTAGATTTTTGAGGATCCACCAGATTTCAGACTTAGTCAATTTTTCAGTGTTTCAGGATATCAAGCTATCAGACTTAGTCATTTTCAGGATCTCAAACATACATTAGGATTGGAGTTAGTTTAAACACATCACGCTCTCTCATGCTAAGGCGCAACTTTGGGTTAGTTTGAACATCTCTTCATGCTAAGGCGCAAAAATGAGGTAATTCAATGCATGAAGGGCGCCTAGACTTGTTTGCTCATTCTTGACATTTTTTAGGCTCTCCAACACTTGATTATATCCTTGTGAGACTTCTTGAACTTTAGGCGCTATCTATCATTGATCTGAACTCCAACCTACATCAAGGCGCCTAAACTCATGACCTTCAACCTAAGGCGCAATTCTTATGATCCTTTGAACATGCAATGGGCGCCTAGACCTAAATACCTCTTCCTTGTCAACTTTGCAGTGTTTCAAGCTTCCCGACATCAATTTGAATCAAGGCGCTTTGATTTGAAGCCTTCCTTGCCCAAGGCGCAATATTGAGGGTGTCTAGATGATGAAAGGCGCCCTTAAATTCTAGGCGGAGTTTTGAGGTGATCCTGGAGTAATTTCGCGCCCAGAACTGACAGTGCCTGAGGTAAGGTATATTAAAAAATATATTTAAGTATAAAACTTATACTTTAAATATTTTTCAATATACCTTTCAGGATGTTTGAGATAGGTCTCAGATCCACTGGATTTAACATGCAGATTCTAGATTTTTGAGGATCCACCAGATTTCAGACTTAGTCAATTTTTCAGGATCTTCAGGATCAGGATATCAGACTTAGTCATTTTCAGGGTCTCAAACATCAGGATCAGGTCATCAAGGGGCTCTAAGACTCAAACACCACTGACTTCATCATGCAAAGGACATCATCCTGGACTTAGCAAAGCACTGGAATTCAAAAAAGGGGGGTCCCCATTTGCAATGGGGCGATGTGTGATTTGGTCACAACATGACCTTATTAAAAGCCCTAAAAGCCGCAAAATCTCAGGACACTATTCTTTTATGTTATATGATAGGAGTAAAATAGATAGAATTTAAATGTTCTATGAACCCCTTTAACAATTTTTTTATTCCATCTGCTTTATCACTTCTTTTTTGATATGTCTTTAAGTCTATATGAAAATTTGGAATGAGTCAAATACTGGGGTACATTACATGTTTATTACCTACTCCTTTTTATTACCTACTCCTTTTTATGGGGGTAATTTTGGCGGCAAGTCATTAGGATAAAATTACTTGAGTTTCTCAAATATGTTATTAATTTCAATATCTATAATTTTACCCCTTATATATCTCATTGCTTTGTTTGGTGAGAATTGCAAAGCATTGGTTTCCTTTTCAGGCCAATCACTTGACTTTGAATGCCTGCACTAGCTTTAATATGTATGTATAGGAAAATTCTTGATCTTCATATCTTTGGAGTATATAATCTTTATGTAGTACAATCTTGTTTTTATGAAAAAAATGGTTTTTTATTCTAAGAATGAAACAAGAAGTCTTGTGGGGGGAGGGGAGGAACGATTCTGTTTTCCATACATACATGTAATGTAACTGCATATCATCAAGGTTCACGGGGGAGGAGGGATGTTTTCCATAAATACATGTATTGCAATTGAATATCATTGAGGTTCACGTTGCTAGGTTGTTGACGGGTACTTTTGCCAAATTTAGGATTATTAATAGTTCTTTTCTTAGTTGTCGACAACTCATTATCTAATCATTCAAGATGATCATGTAATTGGAAGATAATTAAAAGTTTACTGTATGAGTGTGGTTTTAAAGACTCGCTATTGTTAGTGGCAGATGAGAGCTAACCATATGCAATATATCTGTCATAAACCAAGATAAAATTTTATTGTCAAATAATCACTGTAGTAAGTGGCATATGAGAGCTAATCAAGTTACCTTTTGAATTCTAATATTTAATGTTATTGCCAAACATATTTTAGTTTATACTGTATTTCTGTGTGGATGAAGAAGTACTTGAACCATTCCAAAGCTACATCTCATACTGAATGAGATTGTCATTGCAAACCTTGCTTTATTTAAGCAAGGTGATTAGCTTCTCTTGGCATTTAATTTATGGCTTAGAAGGTCTTTGTGATTGGTTGGATGAACAATAGATCATCATCATTACCATCATATTGACATGTGACCAAATGCACCATAGAGCAATAGTTTGGCTGATCTGGATCCTAGGAGGTATCTAGGGGGCAACACCCTAAACTTTGAGAAGCTAGACATGTTTATGTGTGGAAGCAGTGTTAATAATAAATCAAAGGCAATGAAACATTAATTAAGATAGATGCCTAGGAAAGATATTAGAACTAGAGCATAAAAGTTTGTTAAATTGTATGCACATAACATACTCTCTCTCAAGATGTATGGCTGTCTATCTTCCACTAGCTACATCTATGCAATGACTATGCTATGAAATCTGATAATACAAATATGTACATAATGTTGCAACTTTGTGAAGGCTGAAGAATTGTTATGGATGCTGAAATATTTGAGCTTCCATGCGACTCTTTCACTTTCTCACATTTGAGCTAAATGACTTCACATTTAATGGTTGACTTTGGCTTGCATGGCATTGCCCAACACCCCACACAAGGGTGCCCCCCCTCAACCCAATGAAAAGAACCCCTCGAGTCATATTGGGGGGTCTACCCCATTAAGTTCGAAGGCAACAACACGATTGGCACTCAATGGTACCATATCTCGTGAGTGGAGGGCTTTAGCAATTTGCTCTTGATGAAGATTGCATAAGGTTTGTTGGGCACTTGGATGGCAACATGTCCAATTTGCTTGAACTTGTTCTGTGCTACTATGAATGTGTGTATGGCATTTGGGGCAAATGGATTAATGATCTTTAAGTTACTGAAACCTTGGGAAAGTGTTTGGAAGTACTACAGACCATGAAACATGAGTTTGTGTTATTGCACACCATGAAAATGGACTTGGTTGTATTATCGGATTTATACTTGGAGAATCCTCTTGGATCATTGGCACAACAAAATTCATGAGTTATATTAATCAAAAGCAACACAATTCTTAAAAATATTACTATACTTTTTTTTTAACCACAGAGGAATCAGTAGCCCAACAACCTGGAGCCAGCCTGAGAGGCGACACTAAACACCACAGGATGAGCCCCCTATAACCCGTGGGTTGTACATGCTGCCCCTAATGTATACAGTGGGCAAATTGGGATTCGACCCTATGACCATTGTCCGTATCTTTCAACAATGCAACTGTGTGGGCTACGCTTGGGGGCTAAAAATATTATTATACTTATTTACATTATTTGATTCTATTTTAATTTTGTTGGTGTAATATTGCGTCTATTAATAAGTTTACTTAGGATATTAGGAGTATTAAATTATTCTCACCTAGTTAGCTAATAATGACATGTACACCTTGACTTGAGGTACACAAGAGCCACCACTACCTCAACAATCCTTGATTGATAGTAGTTAGGTGCCATCTCTGTATAGTCAAGGCCACCTTTGTCTTAGTCATATGGAGTTAACTAATCTATTGATTGATAGTTCAACTCTTGATCTCTTAGTTAGACTAAGTTAAATCACCTCTTGATTCAGAGTGATTGTGAGTTTACTCATGGCTTCTTGGACATCTCATCTCTGTGATTCATGCAACCAAGAGACATATGTATATTTGTATTCTATCCCTTGTATTATATCTTTTAATATTCTCGATATTGGAATAGGTTTTATTTGCATTTGACATCATTTGTCGGTTTGCTTGCAGCTTTTGTAACTTGTCTTCATTCATCTAGAACTAGGCTTGTGTTTGGATTTTCATTGAATCTTACATGGTATTAGAGCTCTATGGTGTTTGGGGCTTGTTCATGTCCTTTGAGGATTGGTGGTTTCAAGATTGAAGCTTCAGTGGACGGATCAACTTTCAATGCATTCTAATTTTAAGGGTTATGCTATTGCATTTGGAAAGTGTCAAAACTCATAAATCGACTATAAAATTGTTGATATTGGAGCAGTTTAATTGGAGGCAAAATTTTTAAGCCCGTACTGTATAGATTTGTACCACAATGCTGTCATACTGTTCTTTATGCAGTCATTGCACAAGCAGACGTTAGCATCATCTTTTGCAGGTGTAATTGTCTGCAACAAAGGTATATAAATTATTGCAATTTTTTAAAAGTTATTTTTAGTAGTTTAAATTATATATATATATATATATATATATATATATATATATATATATATTTTAAGCTGGTTATTGAGGGCCTTAATACTTAGCTGGCAGCCATTTTTAAGCTAGTGACCATTGCATTTGGTAGCATTTGTGATACCGCTGGCAGCCACAAGAAGGCACCGCCAACGCCTTTGGTGTGGCGACCTATTGTTTAGGCTGCAACCTTTAATTAAAGTCGTGGCTAGCTTCTATATGCTTGGCCTAGGTGGCCCAAAACATCCATTGGGCCCCTTGCCTACATGGCAGTACACTTAGCCTTGCATGGCATTCTTATATTTGGCAGATCTCTTCAACTTTGGTGACCCTCAACTATTTTGGCAGCTCACTAGATTTGGCTAGTAGGATCACTATAATTGGTGGAAAAGTTGGCAGTTCCCTCCAAATTTGGAGGTCTTCTAAATTTATCTAGTAGACTTCTACATTTGGTGGTTTTTTTGACATAACTGCTAAAGTTGGTGGACTTTACTATTTGGTGGAGTTTTTGGTTGCACTTCAAAATTTGATTGAGGTTTCATTGCCCTTTGTAAACACCTTGCACGGAAACGGGCATATCATATGCCTAGATTGTCAACCTCTTATAGGTGTTGGAAAGCTCTCTTTGAGCTCTACAAGCTAGTATAATTTGTTTTTATCTGATTTTGATCAGGGTGCTTGCCATTTCAGCTTCAAACTCTCTTTTGTTCATGCATTATAATCACATTGAGATAAAGTGCTAAATCATTGTAATTGTTGGGGGAGTTTCTTGATTGAGTACATTGGAGTGGGGTACGGTGCAGGGCAGGTGTTGTTTTGCTTGTATCTTCTTGCTTTTAGTTCTTTTAGCTGCATGTTCTTGCAATGGATAAACCTAAAGTTCCTCTTGTAACTCCATATAATTATTCCCAATGGAAACAAGCAATATGGAATTATCTAAGGCAAAATAGGTGTACTAAGTATGTAGATGAAACAAAGCTTGAACATATTGATCCTAATAAGGGAGGACTTGTAATGTCCCCTTTTTGAGCCTAAGTGACTTCAAGTTGGGAGAATGGAAAATTGACAAATAACTTGAAGTTTGGAGAATGGAAAGTCAGTTTTTATGGCTTCAACTATTTTTCTATGGCGAAATGAAGTTGGAAGATGACTTTTTGTATTTTTGTGGTATTTGTGGAAAAGTTAAAAATAATAAAATAATTAGCCAAGGAGAAAAGCGACTTAATGGGAGTAGAGGAAAATTGGTAAAAATATGGAAAAATGTAAAAATAAGGTAAAAAACAAATATATAATATTTTATTAATTAAAATATTATATTTTATCCCATAAAGTGGCCGCTCAAGTTGCAAAAGTGAAAATAATAAAATATTATTATTTTCTCTCTCCAAGTTGGCCGCCCAAATTATGGAAATTAAAAAGAAAATAAAATAAAAATATTTTCTTATTAAGGTGGACTCCAAAATGCATTAAAATATATTTTATATGGGTGCCCAAGTGAGAAAATATAAAATGAGGTAATTGGAGGTCATTTGCATCATTCATGTTATTTGGTATTTTGGATATTGGAGAGTTTCTCTTGGCTGCAACTTCATTTCAGCTTGTTCTAAGGTCGAAAACCCTTAGATCTTGGTGGTTTGGACGAAAACCCATCCCACATTGAGAGATGGATTCATTAGGGATCCATTATTGAGCTTATTTGTAGGTTATTTGATGATTTGAAGCTTCAACCAGCTAGGGTTTGAAAGAAGAAATTGATATTAGCTAGGGTTTGAAGTTTGTTTGCAGATTGGAAGCATTGTGATTCAAATTTGAAGGTCTAATTGCCATATTTCCTTCATTTTCATCCATGGCTAGGGTTTGGCATTGGTTTGCTACATTATAGAGGCTTCATTGGTCACGGGTTTAATCTACTTGTACTCTGAATTTCATATCAGTCATCAGCAATTTTATATCAGACTGTGTATTTGATGGTTTGAAGGTGTTTATTGATCATATTTTGCATAGAAAACCCTATCGACCTCATCCATGGAGTGCTAGCCTTTGGAGGCTTAATCACCACTCTTTAGGGCATATTTTGAAAGGTTTTGTGATCAGAAATTGTGATCAGTCATCTGCAGAACAGAAATAAGGGTTTGGACAGCGAAATTCAGTCATACTTGCCATTGGATCTTCATCATCTTTGGCCGCTACATTTGGAGGATGTCATCGTTGCATGTTTGAGAGTGATTTGTTAATCATTGGCTCATAATTGTATACACCCACAGGTCTGATTTTTGTAATCAGTCAAGACTGTTTGTAATCAACTTCATCTTATGAATGTAATTGGCAAGACATCATCATCCGGATATGTCAATGAAGCTACCTATTTCAAATCTTTAATTTGAAATTGATTTACTAGCTGTTCCTATCATTTTCAGTCATCTATGTTGTGTATTTTCCATGCAACTGTGTTTCAATCTCATTATTATATCATGGCAAAACCCTACACGTATTGAAACAAACAAAAACACAAACAAAACCACTCAAAAACAAATTCAGAAAATCAGAACAACAGTGTGAAAAACGGATCGGAATTGGTAGGGGTTCTTATAGTGGTATCAGAGCTATGATCTTGCCAGGCTGGAGGGTTTAGATTGTTTATATGCAGCCGTCCTCATAGGTATTACACTAGAAGAAGAGCAGGCCAACAAGATAATCAAGAGGAAGAGACTCCAAGTGCGGGTACAAATCAAGAAGATATGGATAGGGATAGAATAGTTGGGAGTCCTCTAAGGGATGATAGGAATGTTGGTGATTATCTAAGGGAGATAGCAAGATGACAACAAGATATGGTAGTGGAACAACGACAGTTAGCCAATACTTTGGCACAAATGATGCAAATGATGATGATGAATAGAGACAATGTGAGAGCTATTCCGGCCCATACAGGTCAAGGTAGTGTTGCAGGTACACCTCGTGGTGGGAGAACACGTGCTAAATGGATATACCATTGCAACACACATTTCTTCCAAGAGAGGAAGAAGAGGAGGAGGTTGTTGAGGATGAGGAATAGCCACCATTAGCGGATGAGTTGGCTACCATATATGATGAGTATGAGGCACTTCCCGATAATGTCAAAGATCATCTAAATTTCAATCAATACACAAATCAAAGAAAGGATAGAAGAAGTACAAGGGTAGAGCAAAGACCTAGAAGGCAAACAAGGCAACATAAAGAATTCAAGGAAGCAATGAACAAGGTACCTCTACCTAAATTTGATGGCAGCAGTAAGACAAGTGCTAGAGCTTGGGTTCACAAGCTAGATACTTTCCTCACACTCAAGCAATGAGTGAAGACAAGGCTATACAGTTTGCTACTATGCATCTAGAGGGAGTAGCATATGATTGGTGGCATCATGGACTTGTTTCACAAAACCATGCAATGATCACTTCTTACGAGGAGTTTACACGTAAACTCATTGCTAGGTTTGACAAAAAAGGTGTAGAAGTCTACTACAGGGATTTGGCACAATTGAGACAGGTTGGTCGCGTGGATTCTTACATCAATGAGTTCCAAAAGATTGCTGTTATGGTCCCCGATATGTCAGAAAAGAGAGTAACTATGTTGTTTGTTGATGCTTTGAATGATAGGATGAAGGGTTTGGTGAAGACACATAAGCCTAGTCCACTAGACGATGCTATTGAGCTTACACTTGATCTTGACACTACTCCTTCATTTTAATCCTAAAAGAAGAGCTTCAAGAGTGAAAATTCAAATCAACAAGTACTTGAGCAGCCCACTTCTTTAAAATTTGAAGCTACACCAAAGATGGACCTTGAAACAAAGAATGATCTTCGCAGAAAAAAGTTATGTTTTTCTTGCAAAGAACCATGGGAACCGGGTCATAGGTGTCTTGGAAAGGGTAAAGTGCATTACATAGAGGTTGTTGATGATGTGGATGATGATACTAGTTCAGAAAGCGAACATGGACAACCAACACCAAATGTTGTAAGTGATGGTGACAAAGGAACTAGAATCACTTATCTATTAGGAGCTCCAAGATATAACCCATTCTTATTTGAAGGCACATTGTTTGGGTGTAAGTTATGGCACTTCTTGATAGTGGAGCTTTACATAACTACATTGATGAGAGTTTGGTGGATAAGAGAGTATTGCATTGTGATGACTTTGAGGGCTTTGATGTGACTATAGCAGGTGGTCTAACTATTCCATGCAAGAAGAAAGTCAACAAGCTTAGCATTCTATTTGGTGAGTATACACTTTGTGATGACTTCCATGTGCTAGACTTGAAAGATGATATTGTGCTTGGTATGCAATGGCTACATTCACTATAAAGAGTCATCCAAGATTTGCAAAGGAGTTGAGTTTCCAACACGAAGGGAAACAAGTCACAATGAAAGCACTCAAGAGTCAAATACACGTTGCCACACCAAATCACAGCTAAGTCTATGAGAGTTATAGACAAAGAACCACTTCATGAGGACATCTATGAGGATTTTTCATTGTATATCAGCATGGAACAACAAAGGTATGATGGAAAATTGCACACATTTCGCAAATTGGGTGTATATTTGAGGAGGATTATGGCACTTTGGGTGAAAAGGTTGCATGAACTCCATTTTGCAAACCTTGAGTAGCATGATATAGCACATGGGAAACCATACCAAGGGTCTAGATTGATTTGGGATCCAGGAATTGATTGGTATGTTTGTTTCTAATGCAGATTTGGTACTTGTGATTGCCTAAGGGCAAGCAATCTCGGGGTGGGAGGACTTGTAATGTCCCCTTTTTGAGCCTAAGTGACTTCAATTAGGGAGAATGGAAAATTGGCAAATAACTTGAAGTTTGGAGAATGGAAAGTCGGTTTTTATGGCTTCAACTATTTTTCTATGGTGAAACGAAGTTGGAAGATGACTTTTTGTATTTTTGTGGTATTTGTGGAAAAGTAAAAAATAATAAAATAATTAGCCAAGGAGAAAAGTGACCCAATGGGAGAAGAGGAAAATTGGTAAAAATATGGAAAAATGGAAAAATAAGGTAAAAGACAAATATATCATTTTTTAATAATTAAAATATTATATTTTATCTCATAAAGTGGTCGCTCAAGTTTCAAAAGTGAAAATAATAAAATATTATTATTTTATTATTATTTTCTATCTCCAAGTTGGCCGCCCAAATTATGGAAATTAAAAAGAAAATAAAATAAAAATATTTTCTTATGACAGTGGACTCCAAAATGCATTAAAATATATTTTATATGGGCGCCCAAGTGAGAAAATATAAAAGGAGGTAATTGGAGGTCATTTGCATCATTCATGTTATTTGTTATTTTGGATATTGGGGTTCTCGTGGCTGCAACTTTGTTTTAGCTTGTGCTAAGGACGAAAACGCTTAGATCTTGGTGGTTTGGACGAAAACCCATCCCACATTGAGAGATGTATTCATTCGGGATCCATTATTGAGCTTATTTGTAGGTTATTTGATGATTTGAAGCTTCAACCAGCTAGGGTTTGAAAGAAGAAATTGATATCAGCTAGGGTTTGAAGTTTGTTTGCAGATTGGAAGCATTGTGATTCAGATTTGAAGGTCTAATTGTCATATTTCCTTCATTTTCATCCATGGCTAGGGTTTGGCATTGGTTTGCTACATTATAGAGGCTTCATTGGTCAAGGGTTTCATCTACTTGTACTCCGAATTTCATATCAGTCATCAGCAATTTTATATCAGACTATTTATTTGATTGTTTGAAGGTGTTTATTGTTCATATTTTGCATAGAAAACCCTATCGCCTCATCCATGAAGGAGCGCTAGCCTTTGGAGGCTTAATCGCCACTCTCTAGGGCATATTTTGAAAGGTTTTGTGATCAGTCATCTGCAGATCAGAAATAAGGGTTTGGACAGCGAAATTCAGTCATACTTGCCATTGGATCTTCATCATCTTTGGCCGCTACATTTGGAGGATGTCATCGTTGCATGTTTGAGAGTGATTTGTTGATCATTGGCTCATAATTGTATACATCCACAGGTCTGATTTTTGTAATCAGTCAAGACTGTTTGTAATCAACTTCATCTTATGAATGTAATTGGCAAGACATCATCATCCAGATATGTCAATGAAGATACCCATTTTAAATCTTTAATTTGAAATTGATTTACTAGCTGTTCCTATCATTCAGTCATCTATGTTGTGTATTTTCAATGCAATTGTGTTTCAATCTCATTATTATATCATGGCAAAACCCTACATGTATTGAAACAAACAAAAACACAAACAAAACCACTCAAAAACAAATTCAGAAAATCAGAACAACAGTGTGAAAAACGGATCAGAAATGGTAGGGGTTCTTACAGAAGAAGAAATGGGAAGATAAGTGTGCCTGAAGATTTTGGTCACATTTGCTCATTTGTGTCTTTCGATTTTTAATTTCATCTTGACAAATATACAACTAAGGAGGCATGGGATGCTTTTGCTAAACTGCATGCTAAATCTGATAATGTTAGAGGCTATCAAATTGCTAATGATTTGATGATCTTTGATCCCAATAGTTTTGATTACATCTAGGACTACATTTCCAAGGTTAAACAACTAAGAACTCAACTAAAGGATTGTGGCATTGATAAAGAAGATTTACATTTGATTTTGGATGTACTATCCAAGCTTGGTTTTGAATATTCAGTTTTTGTTTCTAGCTTTCATACCCCTATTGAATTGTCTATGGGAGTTGCATATGTTGTGCTTACTTTTGATGCATTTGCAATATTTAAATTCAAGAATGAGGGAAACTAATTCAATGGGCCTAGTGAAGTCTAAGTCACATGCATTGGTGGCGAATGAGCCTAAGGGATAGAAAGAATCAAACAATCCTAAAAAGAAACAAAACAAGGAAAAAAAGTTCTGAGAAACCTAAAGCACAATAAGATTCTAAATTCTCTTTCTCAAAAGGGGATTCGTTTAAGGAGAGCCCCACATCTGGATATTGCAAAAGATTTGAGCATGATGAACATCAGTGTTATACAAAACAAATTGATGAGCTGAAGCATCTTGTACAAAAGGATAATATCAAATTGCCTTCAACTTTTTCACAAGGTTCATCCTCATCTTCTTCTTCTTCTAAGTCCAAATAGTCTAAGGGCAAGACATGTAATGTCTCGTTTGTAATAAAGCCACCGCTCCCAAATACATAATGAAACCACAAATTTAAAACTCTGCACTGTATTTATAAGTGAGGCTGAAATCCCATCTGGTTTATAGAAGCCGCCAATTTAAAAGAGATTGTAGTGTATGAAGACACAAAAGGAAACTGTAGTTGATAAAGGAAGAAAATATGCCTAAGTCTGATCACCACTAAAGGGGGAAATTGAAGTCACAGTAGTCGCATAAAGAGAAAAAGAGTGAAGCCGCCGATTGGAAAATCACTTAAGTTTGCATGATCCACTAAAATCAAAAGGGTACGATTTCCTTGAGGAATGATTACATTAAAATTAAAATTATAGTTTATCAAAAGGCAACGGGTGTATGAAGGGTTGTGACTTCTGAAGCAATAAGATATAAAGGCGAGATCATTCAATAAGAAGAAGGCATCAATTGAAAAGATAATTTTTATATGAATCTACTCCTTAAGGAGCATGAAACCTGATCTATAAATCTGAGGACGAAACCTCTCATGATGATACTTTTAAGGACAAAAACCCTTAATTACTATTGGTAAGTTAGTGGATGGAAACCCATGATTTAGGCAGACCCAAAGACATTTAAAAGGCAATTTACTAAAGAAAAATCATTGCAGTTTGGAAGAAGAATTACAATAGAGCATAAAGGATAAGTTTTATATTTTTAGAGATACACCATAAGCTTTTAAATCTGACATTATAATCAAAATTACCATTTTAGGATAAATTAATATTTTGTAATGTCCCACCCAAATTTTTTTTGTTTTCTAATTGATGCTGTGTTTATGTGTTTCAGGTTTGCATTTTGTTTTGCATTGCATATGACTTACATTTAAAAACAAAGCAATCTAATGATACCCACATGCTTATTTATGTGGGAAACAATAATAACATCAATCTATCAAATACCCAGCTGAAGAATGAGCATAAACATCAAAAGGGAAACATACCCATTTGCTGTTTTTGTACATTGCAGGCCTAATATAAAAATTACAGCAATCTGGAAACCCTAAAATTAAGCCAAAGGGTCCAAACCCTAACTTCTACCAGTTCGAAGTGTCAAACAACAATGCAACAATGCTAGGTGCCTCCAATGGTGTTGCTTGGACCTCCAAACCCTAGGCATTTCAGCCTCTAGGGTGTCACGCCCTCTTCCAGGGTGTTTGGACGGCTGGAAATGATGTGTAGCAACAACAAATAACAAATGAAATATCTACTAAATCTGCCCTAGACGCCACCTCTGGTGAAGGAACAACAATAAATGTGAGTGTGTTTTGCACTTCAAACAACAGCTGCAACCTCCTTGAATGGTACGGCCTCCCTTGTGATGGTACGACCAGCAAGGTGCCTTCTATTCACTCAAAACTCCTCAAACCTGTAACATGTCTCCTCACTTCTCTTGCTTTATCACTTCACAGAAATCTGCATTAAAAAACCTTGTTCAAATAGATGTATTCTTGCAACAATGTATAACCAGCATAGCCCCTATATGAGACTATCAACAAACAACCTTGGGATGTCTTCCAATTCTGCAGTTGTTGATCCTTGTGAAGGGTTTCGTCCTCACAAAGCTAAGAAGAACCAAAGTTTAGCCACTTCACCAGGTATTCTCTGATGATCCTCCTTTGTAAAATATGCTCTCTGTTGTCTATAATGGCCTTCGAAATGAGAATCAACTTGTCCTCTTCATCTAAAGGCTATAGCTCAGTGGAAGAGATCACATTGTGCCCCAGTGCCTTCTTGAGGCGAGATATGTGGAAGACATTATGAACTCTGCTGTCCATCGACAACTCCAACTCATAAGCCACCTCCCCAATCCTACGAGAGACTTTGAATGGGCCATAGTACCGTGGCTTCAACTTCTCTGCACCACTCTTCTTGAGAGTGGGTTGTCTGTAAGGTTGTAGCATCAAGTAGACCATGTCACCAACCTCAAAGGAATGCTCAACACGATGTTGATCTGCATATTGCTTCTGTTGATTTTGAGCTTTCTGTAAGTTCTTCAAGAACTTCATAATATCTTGGCTCTCCTATAATAAGTCCTTTGCCTTGGGCACTCTACTATCCCCAAACAACAAGTCTAGGAAGTTCGGCACTTCATAGCCATATAACGCCATGAATGGTGACATCTGTATGGACATATGGTAAGTGGTATTGTAGCAATACTCACCAAGTTGGAGCCACTTAACCCATGCCTTCTGCTGCCCTGCAATGTAGTTCCTGAGGTATCCTTCCATCCACTTGTTAACTATTTCTGTTTGCCCATCAGTCTGTGGGTGATAACTGGTGCTAGGAGTGAGTTCAGCCCCACTCAACCTGAAGAGCTCCTGCCAAAAGTGACTTAGGAACTTGCTGTCTCTGTCGCTTACTATGCTCCTAGGCAACCCATGAAGCCTGAATACTTCTCTGAAAAACAAATCAGCAACTTGTGCTGCTGTGTGTTTGGCTGAAATAGCAAAGAAGTGAGCAAATTTCGTCAATCTATCAACCGCAACATAAATACAGTCCCTCCCATGAACCTTGGGCAACCCTAGGATAAAATCCATGGAGATGCATTCCCACTTCTGATTCGGAATAGGAAGGGGTTGTAGAAGACCAACTAGATAGGAATGCTCATTCTTGTTTTGTTGGCATGTAGGATACTCACGAACATACTTAAGAACTTAAGTTTTGAGCCCTTTCCATGTAAACCTTTCCCGGATCTGACTGTAAGTTTAAAAGTGACCCGGGTGACCAGCCATTGGAACATCGTGGAATGCCCTCATAATCTTCTTTTTAATCTCAGAATCAGGGACCAAGAAAATTCTATTCTTGTAGATGATGAGATCATTTACAACCGTGTACCTGTCATCACGAATGCTACTGTCAATAATGCCCGTGGCCCATTGATCCTTGGAATACTCAGCTGAAATCAATTCTTTCCAATCAGCTGTGATCTCTACTAAGGAGCATAAATGCGGTCTCCTGGACAAAGCATCAATAATGACGTTCTTTTTCCCCTTGACATAAACTATGTTAAAGTCATAAGCCTGTAGCTTACCCATTTCTGCTGCTTGTCATTTAGATCTCTTTGGTTCAGGAAATGTTTGAGGCTGTTGTTATTTGTCTTAACAATAAACTTGCCCCCCACTAAGTAAGGTCTGAATTTGGCTAATGCATGCATAATAGCCAACATCTCCTTATCATAAATGCTGTAACCTTTCTTGGCACACCGCAATTTTCTGCTCTCAAACGCTATGGGATGCTTATCCTGCATCAACACTGCACCTATTTCCTCTCCAGAAGCATCACAATCTAACTCAAATGGTTTAGAGAAGTCAGGAATAGCCAATACTAGGCAAGTTCTCATTAACTGTTTTAACCGATCAAAACATTGCTATGCATCACTAGACCAAACAAAAACCCCTCTCTTTGTTAAGTCTGTAAGTGGAGCAGCTACGTATGAAAACCCTTTGACAAACCTCCCGTAGAAATCGCAAAGACCAAAGAATCCCTTGAGTTGTGAGGGATTCTTGGGTGGAGGCCAATCAATGATCACTCTAATATTCTTGGGATCCACTCTAACACCCTCAGAGCTGATAATGTGACCAAGACACAAGAGCTCGGTCATGCCAAACTCACACTTAGACTCTTTGGCATATAGGGACTCCCTTTCCAAAATACTCAACACCTCATCAATATGTTGCAGGTGTTCCTCCCAACTCCTGCTAAAAATCAATATGTCATCAAAGAAGATTAGGACAAATTTCCTCAACTGATTCGGAAACACCCTGTTCATGCAGGACTAAAAAGTAGTTGGGGCATTGGTTAAGCCAAAAGGCATAACCAGAAACTCGAAGTGTCCATAATGGCATCAAAATGCCGTCTTCTCCACATCTTCCCTAACTCGAATTTGGTGGTACCCTGATCTCAGATCTATCTTCGAGAAGTAGCAAGCACCGTGTAGCTCATCTATGGGCTCATCAATACGTGGGATGGGGTATTTGTTCTTTATCGTCTTCTTGTTCAGGGCCTTGTAGTCAATACACATCCTCAATGTCCCATCTTTTTTCTTCACCAACAACACCGCAGAAGCAATAGGGCTCTTACTTGGCCTAATGTGCCCCATCTCGAGAAGCTCTTTGATAGCCTTCTCGATCTCATCCTTCAACCTCTTCGGATGGCTATAGGGAGTAATAATGACCGGCTTGGCCCCTTCCTCCAGCTCTATCACATGCTCAATGCCCCTCTCAGGAGGCCTCCCAGGTGGAATGCTGCTAAACACTTTGTTGTGCTTGGACAACAAAGCTTGGATATATGAGTGGTAACTCTGCTTCTACTGCTCTATAACTGTGGGCATAATCAAGCATTGTGCTACCCACTCTACCTGATCATGTCTAAGAAGTCTCTCCATCCTTCTGAGAGACACCACACGTAAACCACCATCTGACATTCCCCTAAGCACATGCTTCCTCCCATCAACCTCAAACTTCATCTCCATGGTATGCAAGTTGAAGTAAAATTCTCCAATAGCATGAAGCCATCTCATGCCAAGAACCACATCCATCTCCACCATGCTCACAACATAATAATCAGCCTGGAACTCATAATCACCCAACTGAATAGTCATGTTAGGAATACTCCTCTTACAGGTGATAACAAAACCATCCACTACTCTCACCTTGAATCCTTCTAATTCTTCTGCCTTGAGTCCCCTTTTAGCAACTAGCCCCTCATTAACGAAGTTATGAGTGGCTCTTGTGTCAAGAAGAGTAACTACTCTGTGTCCCCCAAGAACTCCCTGAATCTTGAATGAACCCTCTTTCTGGATACTAGAGAGTTGGGCTATGGGTCTATCATCTTCCTGCTCCTCGGACTCATTTGAAGAGTTCTTCTTTGAATCCCCTGAATTGGCATGCTGATCTGCATCTTCATTTGCTGATTCTTCTACTGAAAAGTACTCTATCTGTTTAGCCTTGGCTTGGGCAGCACACTTGTGCGATGGATCCCAAGGCTCCCTACAATGAAAACACAATTTCTTTCATCCGAGTTCATTACACTGATCACTGTCTTATCTTGGGCGTTTGTTCTTAGGTGGATTGTAGTATCTCTGAAATGGTTTCTTGTCCTTGTCTTTTTTATGAAAGAAACCTTTGGTGTGAAATTTGCTCCTCGAGGTGGAAGACTCCATATCTCTCGCTTTCTTCAGAGCATCCTGCAAAGAAGGTGGATTAAGGGTGTCAATCCAACCTCTCAAGGGATCGGATAGACCGTCAATAAAGAGAACAGTCAACCTCCTTTCAGAAATATCGGTCACCATCACAGATAACTTTTGGAATTCAGAAATGTAAGTGTCCACTGAACCCCACTATTTCAATTGAGCCAACTCCTTAAACTGCAACTCAGGATCCCTTTTGTCAAATCTATCCATCAACCTCTCAGTAAACTTTGCGTAAGAGGTAATATGATCATGGCCCAAAGTGACCATACCATGGTGCCACCACTCATGGTGTGATGTCCCCATTTTTGGAATGGTCACCATTAGGGTTAATCAGGTCCTTTCATCTCACTTCGGGACATTTGGAGGATATCATGAGCAGTGAAGATAACTTGTCACATTGGTATGTTGTCTTCGGTGCATCTATCAAGGATATGGAGACTTGTCTTCTTCGGAGTCAGTCACTTGGAGGGCCTTTCATATGGATTTGTGTTAGAGGTTCGGGCTTCACATGTTGTGTGGGTGCTACCACTGCACTTTGGGATGCCTTCTCATGGATACTTGGCTTAGGGCGGCTCGTCATTATTATGGATATCATCATCCATCTTGGGTGTAACCATGGAGGTCACAGGGTCGTGGAGTTTATTATGCTTATTGGGCAAATTGTCTTCATCACAGATGCTACTATTTATCTTGGGACGAAGGATACATATTATTCCCATAGGCACTCATTGAGAAAATGTTATATACCTTTGTTAGCACTTGAAAGAATAAAATAATGATTAATTATCATCCTTGGCACTTTCCCTAATTCATATCTTCAATTTGAATTAGGTGCTACATTGGGAGGAGAGATTCTATATGGGTCGGCCCTCTTGGAGGGAAAAACTAGCATTTCAAACATGATACTTTGCCTAGATCGGCCAGGAGGGAAGAGAAGATAAGATGTGTATAAATATCCAATCGATTGGGCATTTCAAAGGCATCATATCATCATTCATTCATTCACATCTTGGAGAGCAATCTCATTAGGGAGCTTGGGACGAAAACCTCAAAACTCTTAAAGAGGAATTGGGCGAAAATCTGATTTCTCATCTTGTGGATTCCGTGACGGGGATTCAAGTGAGCTTCATGTCTTCATAGAGCAGATTTTCTATCAGCTTTGAGAGCATCTATTGTGGCACCTTGCTTCTAGGGCTGGAGCGAACCCCTTTTGAGGAGGAGTGACCCGCATAAAGGAGATTTGTGGCAGATTTAGGACTGCTGGGCATTAGGGTTTAGAGCAGATCTGTAGCAGCAGACTTATTCATCATCTTTCAGCCCTCATTGAGGCTTGTAATTGCATAATTTTGGTATGTATTTGTTGGCATTGAAGACTACTTTGTAGCTGGGCTGTTTGGCTGCCTTATCATCATCATTTGTATGCTCAGAATTCATATTTACAGATGATAATAACAGTAGACTTCATATTCTATGTTCATGGTGTAATTTCATATGCTTTATGTATGATTGATGTTGGATATTGTCTACATGCTTAGGCGAACCCATTGGTGTGTTCCTTTGATATTTTTGTCATGATTTATGGTGGAATATGCAAATGCTTTCAAGTCTGATTTTAACAACAGGATTAGGGTTAGGGCAGAATTGCAAAGTGCAGAATTTGTAGGGTAGAAAATCAGAAAATCTATTTGGAATCCCGGAGAATCCAAATCAGTCCAAAATAGTCCCATTTGGGACATTACACATGGGCACTACCATCTAAATGAAGAGCAGCATATGTAATGGCCTCATCCTCCGGCATAGGACTAAGCTGAAAATAGTTATCTAACTGGTGTACCCAAGCTCTAGCTGTAGTCTTTCTCGAGCCATCAAAATAAGGAATAGATAACTTACTAACCTTCTGTAATTTCTGATTATGAAGTCTGCCACCCCTTCCTCTATGGGGTCTATGCCTCAATCTGATATCCATGTAATCGCGGAATGACATCTCAGCCTGAAATTCTGCCCCTGAATCCCTCCAATCCCTCATTATTTGATCCTGCAACTCATGCTGTGTGGGTTCATTAACAACTGGAGGGTTATCCCGTGGAGAAAAAGTAGGCATACGAGGCCTAGTGTTTGCTGTTCCAGCCATAGAACGCTGATTTACAACCCTATTATTAACTGAACCATCCCCGTTATCATCATTCCTTCTGTTGCCATTACCATCACCATGTCTCCCACTGCCATTACCATTACCGTTGTTGTTATTGTTATTTCCCGCAATCTGTTGAGCCAAAAGGGCACAAAGATGATTCATATTCTGTTGCAACTCTCGCTGTCCCCTAGCAAGATCATCTAAAATATCTCTAGTACTTGGTTCATCGTGATCTCTATCACCTATATCTACCTCAACCCTGTTAGCACCTGCAAATGGATCTATATGTGTTGGGATTTCAAGGTTTGGGTTTGATCTGTTTCTTCTCAAATAGTAGTGATGAGTGTTAGGCTACATTACTCAAGAAATCACTGCATATTCACCACAACAACTGCACAGGATGGCAAGAAAAATTGTGCATTGATATCATTGTAATGTCCCACTCAATTTTTTTTTGTTTTCTAATTGATGTTGTGTTTATGTGTTTCAGTTTTGCATTGCATATGACATACATTAAAAAATAAAGCAATCTAATGATACCCAGATGCTTATTTATGTGGGAAACAATAATAACATCAATCTATCTAATACCCAAATGAAGAATGAACATAAATATCAAAAGGGAAACATACCCATTTGTTGTTTTTGTACATTGTAGGCCTGATAAAATTTACAGCAATTTGGAAACCCTAAAATTGAGCCAAAGGGTCCAGACCCTAACTTATCCCAATTCAAAGTGTCAAACAACAATGCAACAATGCTAGGTGCCTCCAATGGTGTTGCTTGGACCTCCAAACCCTAGGTGTTTCAGCCTCTAGGGTGTCACGTCCTCTTCTAGGGTGTTTGGACGACTGAAAATGATGTGTAGCAGCAACAAATAACAAATGAAACTCTCTAAAAACCCTTATATCTCCTAGATCTGCCCCAGACGCCACCTTTGGTGAAGGAACAACAATAAATGTGAGTGTGTTTTGCACTTCAAACAGCAGCTGCAACCTCCTTGAATGGTACGACCTCCCCTATGATGGTACGACCAGCAAGGTGCCTTCTATTCACTCAAAACTCTTCCTCCTGTAACATGTCTTCTCAATTCCCTAGCTCTATCACTTCACAGAAATCTGCATTAAAAAATCTTGTTCAAACAGCTGTATTTTTGCAACAATGTATAACCAACATAGCCCCTGTATGAGACTATCAACAAACAACCTTGGGATGTCTTTCAATCCTACAGTTGTTGATTCTCATGAAGGGTTTCATTCTCACAAAGCTAAGAAGAACCAAAGTTCAGCCACAAACCCTGTAGAATGAAATATCAAGCATACTTGCAAAATTAGCTCCAAAGCCTTTTATATTTTCCCCATTCTCATGCTCAACTTGGGCATTTAATATTTAATTCATTTTTGCTTTATTACCCACCTTATAACTCCCTCAAAATGGATGCCAAGTTAAGTCATGTAACTTAACTTATAAATATGTCACTTTCCCCCAAAGCTGGGTGCCCAAGTATATAATATAAAGTCACCTTTATAATATTTAATTATCGCTAAGTATATAATATATAATTTAACTTAATACATTAACGATAATTAATATAACATCTCTCCTTAAACGGACACCGACGGGCATCGGGTGAAGAGATCAAACATGACGGATCATAACCGGTGCCACGTGACAAAGTCGGTGCCAAGTGGTGACCCTGCTAAAAATAGTGTGGACCCCGTGTCCAAAAATGCCCCGGAAAGCATCACCATGAATCTTCTAACATCTCTGAGCTCAATGCAACCTCAAAAAACTCAAACGGCTGAACTGTCATGCCATCAACCCCCTCGGAAGGAGTCCCCTAACCACCATGGAGTCTACGGGAACCCAAGTAATAGGCTAACCATCACTAACTGTCGGATGCCTAGGAAGGGGACATTACATATTTATAATTAATTATGCAACTTTTACTGTGTGTTAGGGTTATTTATTTAAGGAAAAATAAGAAAATTCTAGAACGGGACATTACAATTGGTATCAGAGCTTTGATCCTGCTAGCTTGCAGGGAAATCTAAAATGTTGGATGCATTCTAGTCAAAGAGATTTGAAGGATGACAAAGGGAAGAAGACATGGATCTTATGCAAGAATTATTGTACAAACTTGAGGCCCCCAAAATTATTGACCATTATCAAAGTTTGTCAGGTCATACAAAGGCTTGTGTTCCCTTAGATAAGTACTTGGAGGCACTTGGGTACCGGTATCCCAACAAAAGAGTTTTATATGAATACATAAGAAAAATGGCAAAGGAGGAGATCAAAGAGCAGGATCCAAATAATCATTAATGACAACGAAAGAGAAGTCAGAATCAAAATCACAAGGAGAGGCTGAGGAAATAATAAAAAAACAAGAGGAACCTAAAAAGGAAGATGGAGATAAAGATTCTTTGGTAGGAAAATATGTTTTATTGGTTTGTAATGATGGCATGTGTCATCAAAATATTGATGAAGGTAAGACAAAAGGGGTTCCACTCGCTGGAGGGGAAGAATTCAAGTTGAAGGAGGATGCCTCAAATCATGTTCTATCTTTCGAACTTTAAAATAGTGAATCATTGAGGGATGTACAGAGTAGCATGATGAATGAATATACATTTGAGAACACTTGGGTTAGCCATAATACGGAGGTTTTAAGTCATAACAATGAAGATGTTGAGGATATATCAACAAATTCACTTTTTGCAAATGAGGATAAACATTCTGTTCATAGCCTAAGGTATGAAGATATTTCAGACTTGGTGCTTCCTATGTCATTGCAAAATTCTTGTCACTATGGAAAACATGCAAAGTGGGGTGATAGGGTAAGGGATACAACTTGCAGTATAGGGCATGTGGACTCTTTGCTTCAAATTCCAAACTATTTTTGCACATGGGGTCCAAGTAATCTCTTGAGGATCAAAGGCGTTGAAGACTCAAAGAAAAACATTGACTAGAACATTTCTGAAATAGATCAAGAGATTGGGCAATGTTCCAATTCTATTGAATGGAAAAATGACGAGTCTAAAACTATGCTTAAGCATTGGGAAAAAATAAGGAGTTTCAGGTATGTTTAGAAGCACAAAGAAAAGAACTCACAAATATAAGGGTTCTATTACAAAAAATAAGGGAAGATGTGCAATTAATGCAGAACAAACACCAAAAGCAATGGGATCCTGGTATTCACAACTCCTGTAATTCATCATAGCAGAGGATGCGACATTTTACTGTCATTTTGGATGTTAGCAATGACAATCAAAAGTTTGTATTCATTGCCCAGGATCTTTGGTGGAAATGAAATTAGAGAAGAATGTTGTGATATTTCTGGAAACTCTTTGATTGAATTAGTTACAAAAGGTGAGAACTTTGAATGTGGACCAAAAAGATATAAAATCATTTCAGAAAAGAACATTGCATTTAAAGTCATAGATGTGTGTCATGCTTCTAATTCTCATCGTAATAAATGGAAAGCTCACTTTTTTGCTTTGACCCAAAGTGATATCCATGGAATTATGCGAAGGTTGGGCCATCCAAATTGGTTCTTTGCAAATGCAATTGATGCCAAAAAGGAAATTGATTTTCAGATTGATGCTATGCGATTGCAAGATGTCTTTCTATTTCTTCTCTTTGAGGATGTAATGTGCCGTACCTGTTTGTAAATTTTTTAAGATCTTTTTATGTGTGATTTTTATTAATTTTTGTGATCTTTCAAACTAGAGAGAAGAATGCAGAAGGGGGTTTTCAGTTTTCCTGCAGATGTGTTGTCGGAGCATACAATATAGAGCATATATAGAAAACCCAGAAAAAGTACAAGGAATATGAAGAAACTAATAGATACCCAAATAGCAAAATGGCTAATAAACAATTACTAACACATACCCATGTTGAGATTTGAAACTTCATACAACAGCTATAGCCGGACCAGCAATGGGTATGGATGGAAATCACTCCAATCTCCCAAGAAATACAAGGATATGCAAACAAAGAGATATCAACTAGATATGAGGCCCTAAACGCCTCCAACAATGCAGATTTTGAAGTACCCACGAAGAGAAAATGAGGCCCAAATGCCCCCACGTCCTCTTGGAAATGTACGGCCTATGCTAGAGGTGAAAGACAACAGTAAGAATAAAGAATGGCCTCTGAAATTAATCTGCAATTGACTGCTTGCTATTTCCAAAGCTAGGCAACCAGGTATAGAAGCTAAATCAGCCTTGAAACTCCACAAAACTCCTCATATGAATGGTACGGCTGGGGCTGAATGGTACGATCTGTAGCAACAAGGACTAACAGTCCCAAATCTCATGAAATCTGCCTTATATTTGCTGGTAAACTGAACTCCATGGCTATGAATGAAGAACTAGAAGAAATATGCAATGAAATACCCCACGTTCCCCTTCAATCCTTCAACAATAGACTCCAATGAGGCACAAATGTGAATGCTGGATATATCCACCAACAATGGCACCTTTGGGTGGTATTGCACACCTATAGAATGCCGTCACTAATGGAGGTTTTCGTCTCCAAAAGCCTGGTTCGAATGAACAAACTCTCAAAACCCTAGCAAAGCTCACAAAAAAAAATCATAACAAGCATAATACAAATGAGCTCCAATTTCATCTTTTATTCCTCCTCCAAGATGGGCGTTGGGTTTAGGAGGGAACTTTGTCATTTTAAAACATCTTTTATTTTCCCTAGGGATGGACGCCCAAGGTCATAACTTGCTTTATGTCTTCATTTTTCATTAAGTCACTTTTCCCGCAATATATTATAAAGTCCAGATTAAATATAACATTAATAATTTTCGGACTTTAAAATAAATATGAAGACGGTGTCGGAATGCAACGATATATAGCTCGTCGGAAAGCTCTCGGCGAGATGAATCTAACCCCACTTTGAAAATCCCGAACCGACACTGAACCCGAACTTACAAAAAATAGTAAGTAATGACCAAGAGCCAACAAAGCCAACTCTGAGGGTGCCAACTAGATCCACTGAATCTGAACCACATCTTCATCACCGACAAATACCTCCAAGGCCAATCTAACCATAGTTCCCTAACCAAACTGCTAGTCCATGGGAACTCAATGATGGACTAACCACATAACACGAAGGGGACATTACAGAGGATGAGAGAAAACTTATCTTAAATTATGGACCTTGCCAATTTCCAACTCTTGATTTTGTTGTTGAGAGTTATTGGGAAATACAAGTACACGAGCCAGAAAAATACTGGACAATAAATTGTTCTCATACCTTAGAGGGTATCAACCTTATGACATTAAATGACTATATTGGCAGTATACTCACAACAACTCTCCAAGGACATCTTTGTAGTACCGAGTTAGACATAACCAAGACAAAGAGAGTGTAATGTCCCCTTTTAGGATATTCTTGATTTCTTTACCTGCATACACTAATAATCACTAGAAAGGGACATTAGAAATATTAAAGATCAATAAATTAGATAATTATTAATGAGATCAATACTTCATAACATAAATAATGAGATCAAATCATCATAACATAATCAATATTTAGTTTAATACATATATTAACAAGCACAAAGTATACACATCATACACGAAGTAGACATATAATCATTTCAGGATTATTCCCAATGGTCAACCACATAATGAAATTCTATGAGAAAGCCTATAGGGCGCTGCGAGTCTGTCCTCCTCAACCAAGCCCAAGGGCGGGTACGTTCATCCCGGATAATTCCCCCCTTGACCCACAAGTGGCAGGAACTTTGGTCCATCCAACCTGGGGTGGCTTATTTGATGAAGGAACGAGTGCTGCTGCTTGTCCCCTCATATGCATTTCTCTGTTCTCCTCAATCAAGCCCAAGGGTGGGCATGCCCATCCCGGAGAATTCCCCCTTGGCTCACAAGTGCAGGAACTCTCGTCCATCCAACTTGGGGTGGCCTACTTGATGAAGGGACCCATGCTTCTTTTCACATTCATTCCAAATGTGATGACACATTGGGTTAAATGGGTAATATAAAGTACCTCTTGATAAGTTCAGTTGCAATGTCAATATATATTCTTGTTGTTACTGTATATGGTAGTGCTGCTGTGATAATACAAATATCTGTTGTAACTGTTAAGACTGCTTGCTCTTCTTATTTATTTATTTCTGCTTTTTATACTTCCAAATATATATTCCTTGATTGATTTCCTTATATATCATATTTCATTGTCCAATTACATCCTTTCTCAAATCTATATAGTATCCATTTATTCTTCTGCTTTTATGCTTCAAATATCTGCTCTAAATCAGTTGATAATACCTTCCCAATAATCTGCCTTCTATCAAATAGTTGTTCTTTTAGATCTTCTTTATGAAGTCAGTATGCACTTCCCTTTTAGATTTCTGCATATGTATCTTGTCAAACCAGCGTATATCTCTGCATAAATCTCTGCACTTGTTCATCATACATATCTGTACATCATCTTCATATACTGCTGCATATGTCCTTTAATATAAATCTGAGTCACACTTCATTCTTTTTCTGCACTTACTCAGCTCTTAACCTTCTCAATATTCAGATGATATCCATCCCTACCTCCCCCTTTTCAAATCACATCTATCTCTTTATTTTTATACCTTTATGAGAGGCGATTTCATTTAGAGATACATACATTCATAATGAATGAACATCTCCTTTCATAATTTTGCAGATCGCACCTCTTCATTTTGCCAAATCGCACCACTCCTTTCATTAATCACATCACATCTCCTTTTAGTCGCACCCTTTCATTATTATAAATTTAAGACATTTTTGTCTTATATAGATGGGATGCTTTATGTGGAAGGAGGTCGGCCCTATAAGAATTTGTTTATATTTTATATTAATTCTCCAAAGTCTTAGCGCTGCCTTATACACTTGATCGCTCCTTATATACACATTTCTTCTCTAACTTGGGCAATTAAGACAAACTTATATATATCTTTGTCTTGACCAAGTCGGCACGGATGGTTGGCCAAACATATGTAAGATAGAATGTTGTCCAAAATAAAACTCAACGTTGCCTTGGGAAGTCGACTATATTGTAATGTGCCTTATAACATTATATTTGAGAACGAGACATTTCAGAGAGAAGCATCACTTGGAATAGAGTTTTCAATTCCTAATTATATCGAAGTGTCACAATATAAACTAATTACATCACAAGGATGTTGCAAGTATGGGCCTAACCGGTGTTGTCATTGATGTCAACATACTCCTGTTGCATTGATGTCAAGGATTGGATGAGTTGTATGCTGAGGATATTGAGAAAATTAGTCCTATCAGGAACAGAGAAGAACAGTGAAGACAGTGAGGTAAAGATCCCAGCTAAGTTGAAGGTCAGAGGATGTGCATCAAAGGGTTTGTAGATATGTGTCTTAAGATGATCCAGTAAAGTTTTGAGAGGCCCGCATGAAGATCTGAAGAAGTTATGGCCACTTGAGTAAAACCGGTTTTGGCAGTTGTTTAGAGGTGACAGAGTGACACAAATAGGTCCGGTGAGCTCCGGAAATGCAATATCTTGTTCTGCGGATTTGGTGAAGTGTTTAGGAAGTCAATATGAATTGACAACTCAATTGGTTCGTGGTCTGAAGGTCCCCAAGCATCTATTCCAATATGACAGTAATGACAGACTGTGTTCTTGAGGTTCCGGATGAAGGAGAGAATGATTTCAGTAAGTAGAAGTAGTGTGGATGTTCTTGGTGATTTAGGCAAGCTTGTGGAGGTCTTTGGATTGTGTCCAGTTCGTGTTGGTGGTCCGCATTGAAGACTGAGCTCGTAATTGAAGAATTACTTTCGGATGATGATGTTCTTCCTAAGTTTGGCTGATCGGATGAGTTACACATCTTGCGGATGATCTTGAAGATGTTTTGCGATGCATGGCGTGTTCCTCAAAGAAGATTGAAGTCCCAGATCTGTGTGGCCGACAGTGTGATGATCCGCATGAAGTCTTTTGTAATTAGTCTAGTTGTATTTGTGTATTTGCTCTGTAAAGTATGCCGACTTGGATGATTATCCCAAAGTCAATGTCTTGTATAAATAAGAGTTGTGAAGTCATTTCAAACATATCTTGGCGGAGATGAGAGTGTGGTAGAGAGGAGAAGTGCAAAAAGCAGAGCATAAGTATTGGGCTTAAATAGAACTGACTCAAGCATGGTGAAGATGCTATTTTTCAGTTCAAGTATGTAATATTTATTATTCTGTAGACAGTGTGTCTCCTGTAGGCAGTGGGCCTCTTGTGAGCAGTGTGCTTGGGTAGTGAGCCCTAATTGGCATGTGCCATTTTGTTCCTTTTATTCTTTTAATAGAGAATACAATCTTGGGTTAATCACCCCATGGTTTTTTCCCTTAACCGGGTTTTTCACGTCAAAATCTTGGTGTCATATGTGTTAATGTGTTTCTGCTCTTGAATTGTTGCATTATGTTTCCATGATTGATTTATTATTATGCTGCTGAATTACAAGAAGGATTTAAGTGATTAATAAGAGGAAGTTTTGGGACAACTGATTCCCCCCCCCCCCCCACCTCTCAGTTGTCTGTTTTGATTCTAACAAAGGACAATCAATGTCTAGGAGATACAAATCTACAAGGTGGATTTGGGATTTTGGTAACTCTAGCAGCATCCTAGCTTGTGATTGCTTGAGGACAAGCAATCTTGGGTAGGGCGGATTGTAATGTCCCGTTTGTAATAAAGCCACCGCTCCCAAATACATAATGAAACCACAAATTCAGAACTCTACACTGTATTTATAAGTGAGGCTGAAATCCCATTTGGTTTACAGAAGTCCCCTGTTTAAAAGAGATTGTAGTGTCTGAAGACACAAAAGGAAACAATAGTTGATTAAGGAAAAAAGATGCCTAAGTTTGATCACCATTAAAGGGGGAAATTGAAGTCACAATAGTCGTAGAAAGAGAAAAAGAGTGAAGCCACCGGTTGGAAAATACTTAAGTTTGCATGATCCACTAAAACCAAAAGGGTGTGATTTCCTTAAGGAATGATTACATTAAAATTAACATTATAGTTTATCAAAATTCAATAGGTGTATGAAGGGTTGTGACTTCTGAAGCAATAAGATATAAAGGGGAGATCATTCAATGAGAAGAAGGCATCAATTTGAAAAGATAATTTTTATATAAATCTACTCCTTAAGGAGCATGAAACCTGATCTATAAATTTGAGGACGAAACTCCTCATGATGATACTATTAAGGACGAAAACCCTTAATTACTATTGCTGAGTTAATGGATGGAAACCCATGACTCAGGCAGGACCAAAGACATTTAAAAGGCAATTTACTAAAGAGAAATCATTGAAGTTTGGAAGAAGAATTACAGCAGAGCATAAAGGATAAGCTTATATTTTCAGAGATACACCATAAGCTTTTAAATCTGACTTTATAATCAAAATTACCATTTTTAGGTTAAATTAATATTTATAATTAATTATGCAACTTTTACTGTGATTTAGGGTTATTTATTTAAGGAAAAATAAGCAAATTCTAGAATGGGTCATTACAAGACACTTGTTGCAAATTATAGTTTAGGGAGATGAATCCTTGACCTTGTAGCCTCTCATCATATGTCTTCATCATAGAGTGTGTTTTCTTCATTTGAGACTTGTTCTATGCTGAAAATTCTAATGGGTAACAACATTTAAAAGACAATTTACTAAAGAAAAATCATTGAAATTTGGAAGAAGAATTACAGCAGAGCATAAAGGATAAGTTTTATATTTTCAGAGATACACCATAAGCTTTTTAATCTGACTTTATAATCAAAATTACCATTTTTAGGATAAATTAATATTTATAATTAATTATGCAACTTTTATTGTGAGTTAGGGTTATTTATTTAAGGAAAAATAAGGAAATTTTAGAATGGGACATTACAAGACACTTGTTGCAAATTATAGTTTAGGGAGATGAATCCTTGACCTTGGAGCCTCTCATCATATGTCTTCATCATAGAGTGTGTTTTCTTCATTTGAGATTTGTTCTATGCTGAAAATTCTAATGAGTAACAACACTTCTATGAGTGTTTGTGGGAGAGGGTCTGTTGATATGGGCAAATGGTCATTCAATGATGTCCTTTGTGTTCCTTGTCAACTAATTTCCTAACCATATAGTAGATGACACATAGTGGAACAAGTAAGAGTGTTGAGGTGACACCTAATTTTGTGGTCATTTGAGATTTGAGAGCAGTGACATTGTTGTAGTTGGGGAGGTAGATGATCAGTCTAGATTGTATGCCTTCTCACATTTTGCTCGTGATACTCATTTAGTTGATGCTCATACTCATGCATCTAGTGTGGACAATTTTTGGGATGTGTAGTATAGTCATCTTAACCTTTAAGTTCTTTCACCGACTAAGGTTATAGAGGCATGTGCTAACATTCTATCACCATCATCACTTGCTTCCATTGAGTTTAGTGTTGCTTTAGTTGAGGCTTCTAGAGATTCAATGTAGTAGGAGCATCTTGGTCTTTTAGAGGTAGTTCTTTGGACTGAGTACTTGATAGATCTTTTAGATTTGTTTTGTAAGTCCTATATTGTAGATTTGGAGGACACTATTGAGGACATTTGTATCCTCTTGATGACTGGTTCCATAGTAGCTATTGTCCCTCATCTTTGGTTCTTGTTCTTTAGCAGTTTCCATAATGTTTGTAGTTATCACCATTATCAATTAGGGTTGGGACTCGATTAGATTGTGACACCTTTCAACACCAATTTGGAGACATATGAGCAGCTTCTAGAGATTTTTATTTTGTTTTTTCTTCTCTTACATTCCTTATAGAAATGGGAAGATCTCTTGCATTCTTTGTTTAGTTTACTTCTTCCTAAGGGAAGGAATGTTGTTCAATGCACATGGATCTTCTTTAGCTTGCTATATAATCCTTCCACATTTGGTGAGCGGGTGAGGGGGGAAGGGAAGCTACTTAGTGTCTTTCTTTTTGGCAAGGGTTGGGTTATTTTTTCTCTCTTTGAGGGGGCTTATCATTGTACATGGGTACCTAACATGACTTGTTTTGCTAGGACTGATTTCTTACTTCACTTTCCTCCTAGGTTGCACTTATGGGGGTGTTGGTGTAATATTGCACCTATTAATAAGTTAACTCAAAGATAATTAGGAATATTTAATTAATCTCACCTAGGTAGCTAATAATGACGTGCACCTTAACTTGAGAAACAAGTGCCATCACTGCCTTATCAATCTTTGACTAATAGTAGTTAGGTACCACCTTTGTTCTAAGATACCGTGTTCTTCCCTTTACCCTGCCATGCCTGTTTGGGTACAACTCGAGTACAGGTGCAGGGACGAGATGGCGGGGGATTCGCTATGGGTTCTGCCTGGGCGTATCCAGGTGAAAGTCGACAACAAAAATGCCATGGGTGTTGTTATCCAAGTGTTGAAAACTCATATTGTCATCAGTCTCGTGCCCTCACTTTCTTTGCATCGACACACAGATCACTTTCTCTGTAGCGTGCGAGAATCATTCGAAGGTTGACGTTTGATAAAACGTTATTCTGCCCATTTTGTATCGACATTCGACAAATAAGTGAATTATGAATATTTTCTTTTTTAAATTATAAGTATTTAATTATTTTGTTTGTTGACAATTATGAGTATTAGTAATTTTAAATTTTTTAATATATATTAATATAAAATTATAAATTATAATTATATAACATAGTATTTTTATAATTTTTAATATATAAAATTATAAATTATAATTATTTTTTATGTAATAATATAATATATTATAATTATCTATATAATGTTATAAATTATATTTTATATTTTATAAATAAAATTATAAATAATAATTATATATATATGTATATTTATATGTTGTCGTACCATACCTTGACAAAAAACAATTGCCATATCCACGTACCCAAACCCTGAACCCCCACCCGTCCCCATACCAGGATTGGCAACTTGGCCTTTGTTCAGTGAAAGCCACCTCTGTTTTAGTTATATTGTGTTCTTTGATCTATTGAATTGTAGTTCAACTCTTGACCTTTTAATTAGACCGAGTTACCTCTTAGTTAGATCGAGTTAACTCACTTTTTGATTACAAGCAATTATGAGCTTACTCATGACGTCTTGGACATGTCATCTCCATGATTCCTGCATCTAAGAGGCCTATATATATTTGTATACTATCCTTTGTATCATATCTTTTCATATCTTTTCATATCTTTAGTTTGGAATGACTGTTATTTGCATTCTCCATCATTTCTTTGTTTGCTTGTAGCTTTTGCAACTTGCCTTCATTCATCTAAATCTAGGCTTGTGTTTGGATTTTCATTAAATCTTACAAATTTTACATGATGAGATGCACAAATGTGCACTAGTTACATAAAACCATACATATATGTTTGTATCAAGTCAAAATCTAATGGGGTAAGGAAAAATCCTCTTCTTGGGTATTTATAAGTGATACTATTGGGGCTTTGCCATTTGCAAAGCAATAATGATTCTTCTTGTTATTTAGCCAGATTGTTTGAATCCCCGCAAATGATTGATGCATACCTACCTGTTGCAGATATTTGAGAATGTAACAACTCAATGCATGTCTCAATTACTCGTGCTTTAAATTTGGATAGGCTAGTATTTACCAGGCTTACATTTGAGCAAGTACCACCAACTCAAAATTTAAAAGAACCACCAAGAGACATGCGGATTGATAATATACATATTTTTAATATATGCATGGTATTGAATATAAATACTAAAAAGGCGTTTATGCTTATGCATCCAAACACACATGCTTCCTTACCTACTTATGTTCAAAATACATATGCCTCCTCACCTATAACCATGATTAACAAATTGTAGCAAATTCACTCCAAGTAAACATAATCAACATAATTAATAAATGTACAGTGGTTTCTCAGGTATTATTTATTTCTAAAAAATTGATTTGGATGAGAGAAATTTAAAATCTAGTCCATCAGATCCAGCATATTATTATCCTAGTTGCAGGGGCCTATAATAGACTTGTGGTGACATGCACGTTATGACACTTGGGGAGATGTGTATGAATTACTTCCTTTCTTTTCCTGTAGATTGTAGAGTGGTGGTTATGAGTTTTATATCCTATAGTCCATAAGGAATTTCTTCTTGGAATCATTTAGTACTTCTAATTGTATCATTTAAATTTTAACTCAGTCTAGGGCTATGTATCTCCTAGAGGCGATGATTTCATTATTATTGCAGGTTTCTTCCTGTAATGTTTATATTTTATATTTTTATCTTGTTGAAATGGGGATTCGAACTTGACATACATGTGCCTACAACAGAACTCATGGTCGTTTGTTTGGTTGATACATCAAATTCCTTTCAACATAATGTTTATATTTTAACCCCTATTTGATGGTTATTCTTTAGGTTTGATTCTGTTGGATATTGGTCTTGATAAGAAGTTTTATGTGAGATTGCACTATTTTGAAAATGAATTTAAAAATTAAAAAATTATTGGAGGTTTCTTCTTGTAATGTTCATATTTTATATTTTTATGTTGTTGAAATGGGGATTCAAACTTGAGATACATGTTCCTACAACAGAACTCATGGTCATTTATTTGGCCGATACATCAAATTCCTTTCAACATAATGCTTATATTTGAACCCGTATTTGATGTTTATTCTTTAGGTTTGTGTCTTTGTGCCTCGTACAACTTCTATACTTTATTGTCTTGAAACAAAGCCTTAGACTTTGTTGGATATTGGTCTTGATAAGAAGTTTTATGTGAGATTGCACTATTTTGAAAATGAATTAAAATTTTAAAAATTATTGCAGGTTTCTTCTTGTAATGTTTATATTTTATATTTTTATGTTGTTGAAATGGGGATTCGAACTAGACATACATGTGCCTACAACAGAACTCATGGTAGTTTAGTCTGATACATCAAATTCCTTTCAACATAATGCTTATATTTAAACCCCTATTTGATGGTTACTCTTTAGGTTTGTATCTTTGTGCCTAGTACGACTTCTATACTTTATTGTCTTGAAACAAAGACTTGGACTTTGTTGGATATTGGTCTTTATAAGAAGTTTTATGTGAGATTGCACTATTTTGAAAATGAATTAAAATTTAAAAAATAAAGAGTTTCTAAGAGTCTATACTAGGGTGTATTTGATTATTTTATTTGAATTTTTACTTAAGGTGAATAACTTAAATTAGTTTTGGGGATATTTATACTATTTAACTGGTTTATTAATTAGTTCCTTGTATTTGTATATGGTACCTATTTTAACTGGCTTTTATTGTGATGAATGTTCAATAGCATGGAAAATTATAATATTTCTAATTATTATTAAGATTATTGATACAATTATAATGATTTATCATGTATTTTTTTAAAACTTTTAATTTACAAATAAGAAAACAAATACTTATAATATCTTTAAATGACATTAAAAATAAAAATAAAAATAAAAATACTTACCGAATATTTCACTTTAATGTTATGGGCAACCTTTCTATTATATATTTTGTAAACTAATAATAACTAATACTTTGCCAATTTCAATGCAGGGAGGCAATGTTTGCAGCTGTTCCAGTATTAGAGGAAACTTATATTAAAGTTCCAAAAATTCTCAAGGATAACATCGAGTAGTTTATTTTGAATAATGTATTTTGTTGAAGTTCTATATAGATGCAAATCTTTTGTTCTCATGTTGTATCTTAGTCTACTTTAAACAACTCTATATTATAAATCCTTTTTTTGTGCATTTTTAAGATTATAACAAATTTCTTGTCCTTGCAGAACATTGTTAGATACAATTTTTAATTAGGTAGGTAATTTTGGATGTTTACCTATTTGAGAAACTATAAATAACAAAAGGAATTATTATTTAAATATGAACTCAATTTAAATATAAAATAATTTTATTAATAAAATGATTATATGTAAATAATTGTTGAAAATTTGTATATTTGATTATGTTTTAGTAGTTTGATTAAATTATTTGTTTTGGATATCAAAATATTGTATTTCAAACAAAAAATATATATCTATTATATTTAATATAGAAATTTTTTTTTATGGGGATGAAAAATATTTAGTGTTATTATTGATTGATAATAATAAATCAGGGTTTGTCCTTTTATATAACCTACTAAATAATTTGAACATTTTTACACTTAAGTCGATAGATAACTACTAGTTAGAAGGGGTTAGCTTGGCCCAAAAATTAATTTGAATTTGGAAATTAGGGGTTCATTTTTGCATCTTGGTTTTGACCTAGGGTCAATTTTATGTTGCAAGTTTAATAGAGGATAATGAATGTCTAAAAAATGTAATCCTTAGAACGTGTGAGAAGAGGTTAAAGGTATTTTGCCATCTTTCAAACAAAAACATGTTATTTTACACATTGCTCATTGCATTCAAGACAAATAAGTCAAAGTGTTAGGTGTACACTTTTCACCCTTACAATAAATATTACTAATTATATATCATTTTATAATATATTTAATTATATTTATAATATATTTTAAGGATATTATAAAATAAATTCTCAATTAATATTGTTATATATAATTAACTATATAATAAATATTGTTTGCACCATTGATGTTGTTACATATACAGAAGAAAGCAAGACATGTTGCACCACTCTAATTGTTAGCATGATAATGTTGTGATAGGATAATAGGAACTTGGCAATTTCGATTGAGTTGCTATGAGTAAATTAATTTATCCGAATTAAAAAAAAAGGTAGTTAGAATTGTAAGATCTTTAAACTAGATTTTCCTTTTTCTGTTGTCTTCGTTTGTTGTTGCAGATGATCCTAACATTGAGAATTTTTTGGGTAAATGTTGAGTAAGCGACAGTTGGAAGTGGTGTTTCCCCTCCATCCCCTATTATGGCCAATGGTTGTTGCATTGGTGTTGTGGTTGAGATTGTTGATGTTAGTGGTGTTGTTGGGATTTCTTTTGCTCTGGGATGTGCTGAAGAGGTTGTTAGTGTGTTTCCATCTTGCTATAAGGAAGGTCAAAAATCCTACTCGGATTTTCTCAAAGGTGGGTGTAGTTCAAATCTTGTCGTGTCTCCTTGTTTGGAATTGGTTGTGGTGGAAGAAGGTTGGCATCTTAGTGTGCTCGACTTTGTTGTTGACAAATTGTCCCTTAGGCTTGATAAATATCTGATTGGGAGGTTTTCTGGGTCTGCCAAACATTGATGTGCTCAGGAGATGGGTGGTGAGGAAATCGTTTATGAGTGGCCATGTTGTGATCTTAGCCATGCCAAATGGTTTTCCCATGTTTTCCTTGTCACTTCAAGAGGATTGCTTCTGGAACCTTTATGGGGCTCTTTGGTTCTTGGGTAAAAGGGAACTGTCCATTAGTAAATGGAAGCCATGTTTTGACCAATAGGTGGATCCCATTTCTCGAGTCATCGTTTGGGTTAGGTTCTTGGGTTTACCTTTGGAGTATTGGGAGGTTGAGGTTTTGGATGGTATTGCTAGATCTTTTAGTCAACTCACGACTATGATGAGGTTATTATGTCTAGATCTTGATTGTTGTATGCCATACTTTGTGTGTATGCAGATGTGGATAAACCTCTTTTGGCTTTAGTAGTTTTGTCTTGTAAATTTGGGGTTTGGACACAATAGATTGTTTTTGAGGATTCATTTATTGTTTGCCAATTGTGTCACAAAGTGGGTCACTCTACTGCTACTTGTAAGGGCAAAAAAGGGAAGCAAAATATTTGGACAAGGATTCTTGTCTAACTTAGCCTTTAGGTTAGACATTGTGTAATGAGGCTTGCCAAAAGGTAGATAAGGAAAATATGGTAGATTGTCTTGTTGAAATAAGAGATGACTTTAGTGTCACCATTCAAGGGTCCCATGGTAGAGTTGTCTCTTCACCAAACAAAGAGAAGAAAATTGGAGATTTTGTCCCCTAGAGCTGGTAAGCTTAGAAGGGATTATCATACTCCCAACTTTTCACTCCATGTGGAGGATAGTTGGCTGTCCTCTTCTCCTTTCAAAGGGAAAAATATAGATCTTGTTAAATCTAGCAACAATGTTACTAAAGGAAGATCCATTGTTGGTTTCTAGAGATCGTTGGACTCTTTGGATTCAAACTACCTTGAATGGCTTAGAGTTATGTGTGTTAAATATCAACTACTTGTTTAGGATTGTTTATTTGGTTTTATAGCTAGTGGTTTATTGTTGTAGTGATGGATTTGTACTAGTTTCTTGGTTGTTGTTTGGATTGTATTGCTATATCTGTATCCCTCTTTGGGTTGGTGCTCTTTAAGAAACACACCTTTACCCTCAATCAAAGAACTATTAGATGTATCAATAGTAATAGGAGGTTTTAAATAAAAATTCAATAGTAATGTGGCAAGACAATGTAAACTAATTTGTCTAAATTAAAGAAAAAAGTAGTTAGAATGTTTTGATCATTTAAGGGGTAAAGTAGGTTTTGAAAGGAACTGAAACCTTTTACAAGGGTAGTGCAATGACTAGCATCAATTGTTCTACAACAAAGCTATAGCCAAGCTTGATGAGCACATGGTTATACTGAGAGGGGGAGGGATGAATCAATATCTAACAATATTTTACTTTTCACATCGACTACACATATGCAAGATCTAGCAATTAAGTACACAATGAGAACACACGATTTACGTGGAAACCCTTTTGAGAGAATACCACGACACTATATATATATATATATATATATATATATATATATATATATATATATATATATATATATATATATATATATATTCTTTCTTCTTGTAGGCTCCAACCTACTAGAGACTCCAATCTCTACTTGACAAAATTATAGGCTCCAACCTATTGGAGGCTTCAATCCCCACGAAAATTGAGCTCCAACCCAACAAGAGGCTCTAACCTCTATTTGATAGGCTCCAACCTATTGGAGGCTCCAACCCCCCACACAAACTGAGCTCCAACCCAACAAGAGGCTCCAACCTATTAATCCTTCAATAGTTGATATGGTATGCTTCTTCGCAGAATCTTCCTCTCACAAATCTGATTACAACTCACAGAATATCCTTCTTCCAAATTTGATCACTATCCACACAATAACCTTCTTCCAAATCTGGTCACAATCAACACAATAACTTTCTCTCACAAATTTAATCACTATTTCTGATTCTATATGATGTAAGTCTTTTCTTTTCAAATTAGGTTCACACACACAAATGCTTTCTCCTCTCACAATTCTGATTACACACTGTCTTTCCTCACAAAATTGATCTAACTCATGCACAACTTCTTTACATAAAATTGATCATAACGTGGCAATATATTTCTCTTAATTCTTACACATATCCTTCATATAATTCTGCATTTATACTTCATGTAATTTGCTCATATTCTCTATGTTTAATCACACATTCTTTCTCTTAGAACAAATCAGAATTACACTTCATTTTCAGCCCCTTCCTCTTTTCGCAAATCTGCTTTAATACTCAGAAATATATCATTACATTCTTGCCTTCAAATGTCCCTATCATTTACCTCTTATACCTTTTCAATAGATATGTCTTTTGTGGATGGATATGTTTCTTTATAATATGTCTCTAACTGATTTTGTCTTTACTCACAATTCGTCCTTTGTGACTTTTGTCTTATATGCTTTTCTCTTTACTCACAATTCATCCTCTAGCAAATTGTTAATTTCCTAAGGAAATCATACCATTTACAAGTTACTTATTGATGTTCCTTCTTTGACAAAGGCACTGCCTTAACTATGCAAGACATATTCCTTGAAGTTGTTGATCTATCACCACTTAAACTACTGTTTCTTCATGCAAAACATAACACTTAGAAAATCGCTGGTCTTCTCAAGGAAATCATACCATACAAACTTGATTGCTGCACTTAGTATCATACAATAGTATATTTGGAATGAAATAAGTCTTGCTTATCTACATGTCTTGTCTTGTCTTCAAAGGAGTCGGCCTCTTGGAGATATATAATTTCAAATCTAAATCTCATGTTTCTTTAGCGCCAAGAGTGTCATATGAGTCGGCCCATAAAAACCATTTCTCCAATGTTTAAATCCTTAATTTAAACATACAATATCTCCAGTAGTAACGTGTAACAGATACACTCTTTTTTGCTTTGCTCTTCAATGGGAAAGTGTAACGATTAACTCTTATTGTACCAAGCCATTCTTCCTTGACATCCGTGACTCAAATTATGACTCCATGCCTTTGACATCAATGACAACGTATTCCAACAAACTCCACAACGAACTCTTAGACAAGAATCTTGCAAACAATCTCGGTCTTTGACATTAAGGATAACATTCTTGTTCATGAACCTTCTTGACATCAATGACAACATGTGTATGTACCTTTGACATCAATGAAAACACTTTCAACAAAGCTGCTGCAAAAGAACCACAACAAAAATAGGTTTTGAAAGGGCCTAAAACCTTTTACAAAGGTGGAGCAATTGTTACAAAAAATTATTCTACAATACAGTTGCAACCAAGTTGCCACAATAGGACCACAACCAATGGGTCAGCATCTTACACAATGCCTGACCCCGACCTTGCAATCCGCACACCCTTAGCTCGGGAATGGGATTCCAAAATTCTCTTGGGAAGACCTTTCTTCTTTTTTAAACAATCGTCCATGACACACCACTATCTGAATCCTTCGATCGAGGAGAAAGGAGAGGGAGATCCTCAGTCGTCGCCTCACCTAGAGACACCTTGTGTGAGAAGGAATAAAGTCTCACCAAAGATGTTGGATGTTGCACAAGATCTGTTGACAGAGCAAGAGAAAGAGTTCCCACACAACCCACTGCGAGGGCAATGGGATCTAATGAGGGAGGAGTGTACTGGATCTGAAGAAGAAGTCCTAGTAGGGATTGAAGATGTTTCTTGAACCACACTAGCCCCAGAGGAAGCCACCTCAAGAGAATGACCTGCCATTGGGGGAACAAGACAAGAGGACTCATCATTCTAAGAGTCAGAAGCACCAGGATCATCCATAGTCAAAAGTTCATAAACGACATTCTGCCACCACGAGGCTGAGCACACATTTTTGTGGTGAGAATGAGGACAACTAGAAGCAAGGTGTTTGGTAGCAAAGCATCATCTACAATGAAATGGTAGACCCTCATAATCAAGCAACTGAGTCTATCGCCTATTCTCCACCATCAAGACAATATCACCATGAAGAGCCTTGAATATGTTGATGTCCACCAAACTATGTGCATAAGTAGTGTGGCTGATATTGGATGTGGTTGAATCAACCTTTAGGAATTGACCAATAACATTGGCAATATCCTCAAAACAAGAGTCTTCCCAGAATTGGAGAGGGAGATTGGGCAACCTTACCTAGATTTGCATGATGTTGAGAGATTTTGTTAGAGGGTTGAACGAAGGAAACCATGACTTGAGAGAGGGAGTGAGATAAATATAAGATAAACGAATGCTACCTCCATCTTGAAACCATATTTTCCTTTTGTTGTTGTCTTTGTTTGTTATTATTGATGGCCCAAATGATGAATAGATTGTGAGAAATTCAGGTAAGTGTTGAGTTAGTGATCATTGAAAGTGGCATTTCCCCTCTGTCCCCTATTCTGGCCAATGGTTGTTGCAGTAATGTTGTGGCTGAGAATGTTGATGTTAGTGGTGTTGTTGAGATTTCTTTTACTCTTGTATGTGCTAAAGAGGTTATCGGTGTACTTCCATCCTATTATATGGATGGTTGAAAACCCTAGTCAATGTTGTCAAAGGCGAGTCCAATTCAAATCTTGTTGTGTCTCCCTCTTTGGAACCGATTGTGGTGGAAGAAGGTTGACATCTTAGGGTGCTTGACTCTATTGTCAATAGATCCTCCCTTAGGCTTGATAAGTCTTTGATTGAGAGGTTTTTTGGCTCTATGCCAAACATTGATGTGATTAGGAGATGGGTGATGAGGAAATGGTTTTTGGGTGGCCATGTTGTGATCTTAGCTATGGCGAATGCCTTTTTCTTGTTTTCCTTCTTACTTCAAGAGGATTGCTTTTGGAATCTTTATGGGGGTCCTTAGTTCTTGGGAAAAATGGGGTTGTCCCTTAGTAAATGGAAGTTGTGTTTTGACTTGGAGGTGGATCTTATTTCTCGGGTTGTTGTTTGGGTTAGGTTCTTGGGTGTACCTTTGGAGTATTGGGAGGTTGGGGTTTTGGATTGTATTGCTAGATCTTTTAGTCAGTTCACAATTGTTGATGAGGTTACTAAGTCTAGATCTCAGTGGCTGTATGCTAGATTTTCTGTGCATGCAAATGTGGATAAACGTCTTCTAACTTCAGTTGTCCTGTCTTCTAAATTTTGGTTTTGGACACAACAAATTGTTTTTGAGGACTCATTTGTTGTTTTCTAATCGCGTCACAAAGCGGGTCACTCTATTGTTTCCTGCAAGGGCAAAAAGGGGAAACAAAAGATTTAGAGAAGGAAGGATTCCTCTCTAACTCAGCCTTTGGGTCAAGCATTATGCAATGAGGCTCGCCAAATGGTAGATAAGGAAAATGTGGTGGATTGCCCTGCTGCAGTAAGAGATGGATTTAGTGTCACCTTTCAAGAGTCTCATGATAGAGTTGTCTCTTCTTTGCCAAACAAAGAAAAAGGAAAATTGGAGATTTCGTCCCCTAGAGCTGGTAAGGTTAGAAGGGATTCTTATACTCTCAACTTTTTGCTCCATGTGGAGGATAGCTAGCTGCCCTCTTCTCCTTCTTGCAAAGGGAATAATAGAGATCTTGTTAAATCTAGCAGTGATGTTACTAAAGGAAGATCCATGGTTGCTTTTTAGATCTCGTTGGAGCTCTTTGGATTCAAGTCAGCTTTAATGGGTTAGTGTTTTGTCTTAAGTCTCAGCTACTTGTCTAGGACTATTTTTTTGGTTTTATAATAGGTGGTTTATTGTAGGTGTGCTATTGGATTTGCATCAGTTTCTTGGTTGTTGGTTGCACTGTATTGTAATATCTGTATCCCTCTTTGTAAAAGGGTTTGGGCTCTTTCAAAAAACCACCTTTCCCTTCAATCAAAATCCTATTAGATATACCAATAATAATAGGAAGTTTTAAATAAAAATTCAAAAGTAATGTGGCAAGGAGGGCTTAAATTTGACGGTCGACCCTACCTTTCAAGCAAAATTTTCATGATGGTTATCTACTCAAACTTGCCTTTTAAATATTAAGACATTTTTATTATAAAAAAATTATATATAAACTAAATACATGTATCAGAATAACTCTATAGAAATTTCGACATTCTATCTAAAATCTACCCTTTCATGTGATACAATCTTCCTAAATTTTTGATTGTATTTATGACAAAAATAGCCAAATATGACCATATGGCCACCAAATTTAAGCCCTGGTGGCAAGACAATAATCAAAATCATCTTTTCTTATAAAATTAAAAAAAGTTTTTAATTTTATAAGTTGATAAAAAATATGTATTAGTTTTTTAAGTTATATTTAGTATTAGCAACTTAGGAAAAATATTTTTATTATGCTTTCAAATTAGTTTGTGGTGACTTTGGCGGAAAAGAACACCTTTTTGAAAATATGGCAGACTCCATAATTTATTGCTACTTGTTCCACCTGTTTGTTAAAACTGCATCTACTTCTGTTATAGTAATAAGCAACGTGTCTTCAACTTTGCACCCAAATACTCATGGCATCACATGTTTAATGACAAATAATTTGAAGAAGTTTGAACACAACATGCGTAAATAGCCACATTAGTGTGTCTGAAGTGTACATCTAAAACTGCCCGTGCCTTAACATGTACTTTATAGTGGTGCAAACTAGCAATTGCTTTCATTGCTTTATTTCGTTTTTTGCCATTACTATTCACTACCATATGTTATGTCTCTCTTGTTCTTTGTTTCAATGAAGGAATGCAATAGTGATTTGTTTTATCGTTCTCTTTTTATTTTGCTTAAATGTGAAGCAGTAGCAACAATTTGGAAGCTCAAAGATTCGGTACACTTCCAAGCCATCGTGTTACATGATGCGACCAGTTTGGACTCATTGATGGATAGTTGTAGGGTGTATGTTTTCTTTTCCAAAATAACTATTATGCTGAGTAGTAGTAACGCTATAGAATATAATATCAAGAAATATTAAGTTTTTGCTAATTGATTGCATATTCATATAGAGTTTGTATCATTAATATTTTAAAAAAAATTGGCAGCAATGTGGCATCAAGAAATTTTCATATTGAGTTTGAGATTAATGTAGGAGTAAGCGTTATTGAACTGTAATCAAATTTATAGTAAATGTGTTTAAATTGTTCTTTTATACCTATGTAGGTTGATTTTTGGGGGGCTTCTATGATGTTGGTGACCATGTTAAAACTGGCCTTCCAATGGCCTTTACTACAACAATACTCTTGTTGAGTGTGATGGAGTTGGTGCTCAAAACCACATCTTGCCATTCGAGAAGACAAATTTTGATAACTAACCTTGGGGAAATAATGTCATGCTAGACTCACGTTGGATTCATAATAAAATTATAGGTGGCTTTGGCCAATTGACAAGAGTCGAAACTCTTCTATTCTTTGTACGATGAATGAAAATAAATTGGCTACATAAACCCTATGCATAAGGACACTCCAAAAAGTTGTCTCTAAATATCCTTAATACTTGGCTTACCATTTTTTAGACCATAGATATCTCAATAAAGAAGACCATTCAATGGGTTATGATGCAACCAAGATGTAAACTTGGTCAATATGCTCATATGTAAAACTCTTATGATTTTCTACTTCACCTATAATTTGGAACCTAGAAACATGCATAACTCTCAAAAAATGACACAAGTGTAGATTCTCAAAGGATGTAGCAAAGGCATGCTGCATTGAGTAAAACATAAATTATGAATAATTTATCAAAACTTTGGATAGATGATTTATCATTTAAAAGTTTGATTAAATGGATAAGAATAGGACCAACATCTTGATCCATGAGCAATAGAGTCAAACCATAAAGCAGTGAGAAAACATGTATGTAAATTGAACTAGAATAGAGAACCATAAATGCATATGAGATCTTGCTAGTCTAGCTGCACTGTCACTCAAATGCAAATTTAGAGGTTCAAGATCTTCACATGAACAAACGTTCTTTGATATCTAGAAATGAATAGACAACTCCATATGTTATTAATGGAAAGCTTTTACAACAGTTGTCACAATAATTAAATAGAAACAATAAGCTAACAGATATAGCTTTAGAGGTTTTTTAAATCCCCTTAAATGATCATACTTGTGTAGACATTTAGATCATGGAGAGGAATGTTGCTTGCAAGAACCTTCTTTAGATTTATAAAACAACTATTGGAAGACTTGAACTTAAAATTTGAAACCCTAGAACAAACTAAGGTCAAAAGATATTGTATAAATTTGGCCAAAAGCTTGTGTTTGGATAAGAGAGATGAATACATATGACAGAGAGAGAACTTGAATTTATACCCAATATTTTTTCCTTGATTTCATACACAACTAACACATGTATACATGTACATCTTTGGCCTATTTTACAACAAGAAGAAAAATCAAATCCACAAATTGCTCTCCCACTTCCATTTTGTTCATATTTGAGATAACACAAAATATTGTTGAGGCATTTGGGATCTAAAACGAGAAAGAAGAAAAAAAATCATCCTTCTAGGCTAAATTTGAGAAATAAAAAATATCTTTGCTCAAAGTTCTATTCCAATGAATTCTCTTGCACAAAAACATCTTGTAAGAGTCACACAATAGACTCAAGAGAAGCCTAGGATCACCTGCAACCAAAACAACCTTTCACAAGAAGAGAGAAGCAATAACAACGTTATATTGCCAAAGAATGATAATGATGAATATAAGGTACAAGATATACAATATATGATCCACACATAATGTACAATCAGAGTGCATGCTTATATAGGCAAGGTTGAGACCTAGGACAACATATGATCATAACAAGTGTTTTAATCAGGTATGACATGAGACACATATATTAAATGCCCTAAGTAAACTTAACTAGACAAGTGTGAATATGACATAGGATTAAAACACTTGTTAACCTAATCACAATTTGAATTGATAATGAATGAGGATATCTACGCATGGTGTATTAGGAGAATTGATATGAGATGTCATAATGAGATGAATGTGAAATTGAATTGATTAAAATATGTAATTGTAATGATTAATTGAATTGTGATGATCATGTGGGTTATGGATTCTTTATAGTATATGATGTGTTTAAAATTTCATTTCAATTGCTTTGGCTATTTTGTGGGATATATTGACGCTTGTTTTAATTGTGCAAGTTATTTCCATGACCAATGGAAAATATTCGAAGGTCCTCTAGAAAGACTTTATTTATGAAAATATGTTGCAATGTGGAATTTTTGATGTAAATTATGATTTTTATCTTGCCTAAGGTTGTTTGTGTTAGGGTTTTGGGGTGAGTGTCATCCTAGGTGGCAAATCTAGGATTTGCACTTAGAGGGGTTTTTAAAAGGTTGTGAAATGTCTTTTTATTCATCTATTTGGTCTAATTGGGTCCCTAGGGTAAGCACCTATGAAATGGATACTTGTTGAGCTACAAATTTTAGGATTTGAGCAAGATTTGACCCTTCCCAAGTCCTTTGGGAAGAGTGTGACGTGAATTGATTGGGATAGAAAGAAGGTTGACTTGTCACCATCCAATCTCCCCTTCTAAGGTGCATGCATACATGGGGTTGTGTCGAGTACAACTCCATCCCAATAACTCACACATGTGGGAGCTTACTGTATAAGGAGATTTTATGGAGAAGAGTATAGAAGTACACTCCTCATCCTTATGTCTCACACATGTGTGAGCACTTAAGGAGTCATGTGACTCTTTGGGATTTGTGTGAATGAAAGATAGGGATGAGTTGGAGGCCATGTGTCACCTCCTCATTGGGAGAGGAGGGGTGTCATGACATATAATATTTATATCCCTCTTATAAGATGTGAAGGGAATTTTTGGGATTCATTTTTTCTTCTTGTGTGTGAGAGAGAGTAAAGTCTTGGGAAATTGGAACTGGGGAGAGAAAGGATTGGAGATGAGCTCTTGGAAGGAACTTTAAAAAGGATCAACTCACCTATCCTTGGAAGCCAATAGAGGTAGGCTAATTATCATTGTTATAACATATGAATGTTTGTGTTGTTTGATGTGTGTATCCAAATGTAGTCTTGTGCTTGGTTGTGCTCTTGTTGTTTGGGTTTTGGTGTGGTGTTTGTATATAATTATTTGAGAAGGGAGTGTTATGTTGGGTTAGGCTCTTTCAATAGATGAGAGCAACCCATGTGAGGGGTTGAGAGAGGTGTGGAACCTCCTTGGGGAAATAAGAAAAATTTGGCATGAGTTCCCTATGCATGTAAATAATATGTGAGAGATATTGTGGTTGAACTTGAAGTGATGTTGTTGATGGGAGAATGTTGACAAAAAATTTTGGAGGATAGTTACATGGTTTGAATAGTTGTATTATTATTTATTTTCTCTAACATTGGAGAGAGTCCCCTCTTCTCCCCCTATCATATGAATCTTGTCATTGATTTATTTGTGTTGTGTAAATCCTTGGGTAGTCTTGGGTGTTGTTGCATTACTCATCTTGTCATGTGTAATGGTGTATTTTCTCTTCTTGCTTGTATACTCAGTTTTCTTAGAGGGCCTCCTAGTTTGAGGGTGGGATTGTGTGCAAGCCCTATGGTTGGGAGGTGAGAAAAACCTCCATTTGGCCTTGGTTGTGAAGAGGTTGCATTTTTAGGTTATGTGAAGAATCAAGAGAAGTTGCTACTTGTTAGTGGGGTGGATTTCTCTTGTCACCTATTTTTTTGGATCCTTTAAGTTGTAAGAATCTCCTCATACTAAAAGGAGAAGGGTTGCCCTATCTTGTAAATGTGCACTCTAATATATTTTCAAAAAGATTTAGTTGTGTATAAAAGAGATATCCTTCTTGTTGCATTCATGTTCTATGGATAAATATACATTTTGTTGTACTCATTTTCTAGTGTAGAGAGTAGATTAATGAGATGTTATTGTATAGAGATATGGGAAATGAAGTTGTAAATTAATGCATAGTTTGTAAGGAAAATAGCAAAGAAATTTGTCATGTAGCAAAAGAAGAAAAACATTTACTTTTGATAATAGTTTTCTATACTTTGTGTTAAACACCTCTTGACGGGCTTACTTACGAAGATATTTACTCAATGAAAATGTTTTTCTTCTATTTGTGTAAATCTCCTTCTTGATATATATATATATGCTTTTGTATCCATCAAAGAACTTTTGAAGTTGTTTGTGATAACATATTATATATGCATATATATACAAATATATGTATATATTATATGAATATATATGTATTTGGGCATAAAAATATATTCATATATTTTTATATTAAATAAATCATTTTAAATAAGTGTGTGTATATATATATATATTTTGACATAAATGTGTATATATAATAAAATAGATATTTTTAAATGATTATGTGTGTATATAATATAAAAATGGATCATTCTCTCTCTCTCTCTCTCTATATATATATACCATTTTAATAAAAAATAGTTTGAAACCCTTTGGCCATTCAACCCTACTGTGAGGGCAGTAGAGGGGGGGAAACCCCCACCCATAGCCCACGACAACTTGCTATGGAGTTGTGGGAGTGGGAGCTTCACTACCATAGAGTGGCCCATGTGGGTGCTGTGGACCCTTTTAAGGGCCTAGGGCACCACATGGGCTAACCTCCTTGGTTTTGTTATTATATATTTATTTATTTATTATTTCATAAATAAAATTTTCAATTCTTAATAAAGAAACAAAAAAATATATTAAAAATAGCTTTTATCCTTCTTAATATATATTATAGCTATTTTTTAATTTTTTTTCAAATAAAAAAGGAAACATGCTGTCCATTTTTTAAACCTACAAACCAACAAAGACTCATATAAATAAAATAAGCACAAGATTATTAAGGTGTTAGAAAAAAAAGAGATAATAATAAATAAATAAAATCTTTTTTCTTTTTCTTTTGTTTCTAGACAAATGGAATGATAGGGATGCAACCAAATGAAATGCTCACCCAAAGAAAAGCACCCAAAAAAAAAGAGCAAGATAGATCTTGCAATGGAGTCCCATGTTTTACCTCAACTTGATACCTCCTTTCCTTATTCTCTCCCAACTTGCAACACAAAGAGAGTTTAAAAATGAGGTTTGAGAGGGAAACTAGGGCATTTAACCTAGTTTTCTTTAGAGATTCAATTTTAGGGTCTACAATGGGAGTAATATTTAATTTAACCCTAGTAAGGGTGTCTAGATGTATGAATTCACACATTTTCAAGTATTTTATTTAGTGGAGTCCATTCATAAATAATCAATAGGAATAAACATTTTTGCATTTGATTATAGCCAAGAAAATAAATGGGTAAATAACAAAATAAATAAATATATTTAAAAATTAAATAAATCACCCAATCTAATAATGTCACCCATTGTTCCACTCAAATAAATTAATGTTGACAATTATGAACATTGGGTAGATTTTTTTGATTACAAGTAAAAACCATTTTTTTGAAAGATCCCCAACCCTTTACAGATTAAAAAACAAAAAATATAACAAACCGATGGTTGAATTGCACAACAATAGTGCAACTGTAATGAAATTACATCAGACCATATACCAGTGAATAGGAAAGAAACCAAAAGCACAAAAGTAAACAACCAGGAGTGATAGCCACAAGATCCAAGACTAAAGCTCATTGAGTATAATTGTTGCTTCCCATTTATCTTGCAAGGCTTTGAGGTGGGTGCTGATAGATTTTGTAGATAAAGATCCACTATCTTGGATTTGCTACCCTTGGTTCTAGCACTTGGGCCAACTCGAGTATGCCCTTGGCTATTTTTCACCTTCTCATGTAGTGCTTTGGTATTATTGAGGCAGTTGTTAATTGTAGCTTTGTTGAAATTAATAATCTTCTAGATGTTGCTCTTCACTCTTGCAATATCTGACTCCAATCTCCCTATCCTTTCATCCTTATTAGACAATTGTTCCTTCAGGCTGCTCACTTCCTTCTTGGTGTTCCATTCCTCCATTAGAGAGTTTTGAAGCTTGTATCTACTGAATTCCATGAAAAACCATTTTAGGACCTTATGGTGGATATCAACCTCTTTATGCAACTCATTAGTTTTTTTGGCTAGGGTATCAATAACAGAGGTGATATCATTTAAGGAAAGAGTGGAAATGGACATAATCTTCCCACTTGGTAGCACCAAGGAACAAGTCTTCCACTTTTGACATCCTGTCCTCCATGCTGATCTCATCCTCATCCTTCATTTTCCTTTTCCCCTTATCATTAAAGTGAATTTCATTGTATGGGCCACTACCATCTCCAGGATTCTCCTTACTAACCTGGGGCTCCCTCCTTGTCTTCCTAATATTTCCTCTAGCATCAATTTCATTCTTTGACCTCTCAGAGTCTGAGGAGACAAGGGGGCTATCAGAATAGTGGAAGTCAGGGTTAGAATGGGGAGAAAAGTTCGAAGAGGGGGAAGGGGAGGGTAATTTTATCTTGGGAATATGGTAGGTACGGGGATTTACCATGTAACAACTTGGGAGAGTGAACAAGTACCGAGGATTTCAACTTTTGGTTCAAGGCATACTTGAACAAAAGAAAAATGAGACTGGTGCAGGGAGAGTTTAGAGACGTTGGGTAGGAAATTTAACTACAATTTAAATTATTGTAATAGAAAGACCTGTTCAACAAATTAACAATTATTAATTAAAATCATGTATATTTATTGGGTGATTTAGTCTTTGGTTATTTATTAAAGCGACATTTGGGAATATTTTTTAAATTGGTAAATATAAATGCCAATGGATCTCTCCCTGTTATAATTGAAATTATTTTAATGGATGATTGTATAGTTATTAAATTAATCTCTTGCATTTTAGTGTCATCTTTCCTTAGATAGGTGTTAATTTAGTTATTACTTTTAGGTTGAATGCCTTGGGAGCATGGTCAACCCATGCTCGCCTAGGAGCCTGAAGGGGATATACCTCATGGAGGTTCTCCCTTGAGGCATCATGGGTAATAATAACATACCCAAATTAGGATGCCATCATCATCATAGGGTGAGTAGAATGGGTTCTGCATTCCTTACTTGCTAAAAACTCCTTCCCTCACATAATATGGTGTGCTCTTTATTTGTGTTGCACGTGCAACATCGATGAGTGTACACTATACACTATTATGTATAGTGCAACACAAGAAAGATAGAGTAGTTTAAACAAGAAATTTCTTTGTTGCGTTGGCATTTATGTCCATGTGTAAATATGGGCATGACAAGTTTCACATCATATCTCTAATTTTTCTCCTATCTCTGATCTCTATAGGCACATGGACTTAGTGGATTTGGTATCTTTGGGATTTTGTTTGACAAATCTAAGAATATGATTAGATTTTTCTTCAGGCAATGAAATTAGTGCCCCTACACCAACACTAGTGCATTTTTCCTAAGGTAGGTGCAGCCCTACACCAATACAAACACATTTCAGCTTAAAATTTCACTAGTATCTATTAATCAAAATTTTAGACATTTTCTATAACTACATTAACTATCACTAGGTTCATTTGGACCCTCTTATTTCTTGTTTTCTTTCTCTTAGGCATTTTTTTTCTTATTTCTTGTTTCCTACTTGTCTAGATGCCAATTCTAGCTACATGTAGTAGGTTAGTGTTGGACTACTTGGAGATAGTTTATTCATAGACACTAGTTTATGACACACATAAAAAGAGAAAAATAAGTAAAACACTCCCCCCAAAAAAATCTCTTTTCATTCTCTTTCATTTGGTGAGCTTGTTAGAGTAGTTTTTCATCTTCATAGCTTCTCTTGTTTCTTCTCCTTTCTTCTCTAGTTCACGTTCCCTTATTATTATTTTGATAGAGCTAGACCCTATCTCTCTAGGACTTTTCCTGACTTTTCCTCATCATAGTCCCTCTCTCAACCCAACCATGGCTACTTTCTCTTCTTCTATCTTTGCCAATGATACCATGCCTTTATTTATAGCTATAGATAATTTTGATGAAAAGTGACAACTTGATCTCTAATAATGAATGAAGATTGACAAATTTAGGAGGCCAAGAATGCTGTCATCATTGATGTTGCTCCCATTCCATTGTATCTCCTTGCTTCTTTGGGTAACCTTATCCTTAATAACCTCGGGGCTAGAAGTCATGTAGAATATTGGTCATATGATGTATGCTAATGCTCCCTCTTCCAATATATTTTGATCTATAGAAGATGTCTCCTCCACTATCTCTCCTAATACTTCTCTTCTTTCTTCTCCTCCATCATCTATTTATACTTCCCATCTTATCCCACCTTATTCTTCTCAAACTCTACTTCAATCAAATACTCAAGCTCCCACTTTCCCATATATCCCATTCCCCTTTATCTCTAACACTTCTCATCCTTTCATTCCTCCCCATTATCTCCCACTTATATCTCATCCCAAACATATCCCTTCTTATACCAATGTGTTCATGACTAATACTACTCCCACCACCACCATGGTCTATTCTTCTCCTTTAATCTTCCTCCTCCTCTTTATGGGACCCATTACTCTTATCTACATCCTCCTTCTCATCCTATGACGACACCATCTTATTCAATGTCTTCTCCTCTTCAACAAATCTCTTTATATCTTCCCCCACCACCTCCTCCTCATTCATCAATTGATCCCATCATGCCCCATGTGTTGCACAATCTCCAACAAATGCAATAAAATATTGATTCTATACCTAATAACTCAATAGAGGTGACCATGGACCTTCACCATAATGCTTTATCATATGACATCTTACCCACCCCTTTACTCCTAACTTCAAGACACCATGCCTTCCACTCTATAATGGCAAGGGAGACCCTACCATTGATGTCTAAATCTTCTAGTTCTACTCCTTTTTTCTAGATTATGTTTATGATAATCACATTCTATGAAAACTTTTCCCTTGCTCACTCAAGGAGCATTCTATTGAGTAGTTCTATTCTTTATCACATGATTCCATGAGAACTTTTGAATGATAACTAAAGCATTTATAAACCATTTTCATATTCAAATTTCTCTTGAGGTGAACTTCACTGATCTTATTCTTTGCAAATAAGGACCTCAAGAGAGAGTTAGTGAATTTGTCCCTAGGTTCCAATCAATTTTGACAAAGATGCACCATCACCTATAGGGAATTTATGGACAATCTTATCCCATCAATCTTAGAAAAGATAATGTTCCAAAAGTACAAAACTTTTGTAGATTTATGTGTGACACTTAGAGACTCTGAAATAAATATGGATAAGGTTAGTAACCTCTACAACCACACCTACAAATAACAAGAAGTTCAAAAAACCTTACAAGAAACTATTTGCAACGAACAACAATAACAAAAAAGAGACAATAAACATAGAATCCATAACCACTCCTCTCCCATCCACAACTTCTCATCTTATACCCTCATCATCATATTCTAATACTATTTTTGTTATACCAAGACCCCCTTGGCAATTCACTGGACTCATAGACTCCTACTGGAAACTATCATGACCCAATACCTCTCCATAAATCTCCTCCAACTTCCTCCTATTGGACCCCTAGATCATCTCTTCCTCTCCTTAGAAACTATGACACCAACACATTTTGCCAATATAATAGGGTGCCCAACCATGATGCTTGAAGATGTATGTACTTGAAACATAAAATCTAAGGCTTAATAGACAACAACTTTATTCATGTAGATGATATAAATGATAGAGGGAGCCCTTCCATAGAACCTCTAAACCAAATTATTCATTTTTTTCACAAATCCCTTTCCCCATTACTCGAACGACATTGAACCCATCGATAACCCTATTCCTTTAAATGTCATGATAGACACAACCTTAAAAACCTCTCAAGATATGGTAAGTTTTCATTCCAGGATATGATAGGCATGGTAAATAAATGTTCAATTGATGGGGCCTCTATATCTTCTGATTCATCTATGGACATCCCTCTCATTACATTCACAAATGAATAGATACTAGATAACAACTATCATAGTCCCTTATACATTGGCGATTTTTTCAACAATGAGTCTTGTGAAGGAATCTTGGTTGATCCTACATGCTCCTTCAATATTGTCACCAAAACGTATCTCTATAGCATCTGATCCTACCATGAATCATACCAAAACTAGGGAGTAATTCTAAAGTGTTATAATGGGACATGTGGAAACTTTAGGAAGTATCATTATTCTCATTAAAATTGGTCCCAAGACTATTGAGGCACTTACTCATGTCATACACATCTTTGATTTTTTTCACATTATTCTAGGGATACCTTGATTGGGTGAATACTGTTATGGGAAATATGAACAATAGTATTAAACAACTAACTATCTAATAACTCAATGAAATTGATGCAAATGTAGTAAACAAAGATATTACCTTTGTAGACCGATTTACCTCGTAGCTTCCATTGTTGCCTATCTTGTATCGATCTTGTGTATGTTTTTAGCTCTCAGAAGTTGTACTTCCTTGCTATTGAAGATGACAATAGGAGAATGGTTGTAGATGGATAATGCAATGAAGACTAAACTACAATGCAATTCTAACAGAGATGGATAATTGATAATAAAGACATGGTCGTGATTATGATGATAATGGGATTATGCAAATGCAAATGAGGATACTTTGCCAAAGGCACACTGGTAGGATTTCTACAGAGTAAGATTGCAAAAGCTTGAGATATGCAAAATGGGTGTGAGAACCTTGTTTATATAGGCTGATGAGAGACCAAATCCAAGTGTCAATAGATCCATGACTGGAGGAATTACCTGTGAGGTGTATGGTTGAGGAAGCTTGAGGGAATGTACGCAAATCAGAAGAGGACAAGTGTCCAAGCTCCTTTCATCAGTTATGGGAGTTAACATAATAGATTGAAGAGTTAACTGAATAGACTGACTAGTTAAGTGAATTGATTGATTAGATAACTGATTTGACTGATGAGTTAACTGATCTTGATTGGAGGAGAAATAGGACATGTGGGTGAGGGAAATTAACTAATTAAATATTAAAATATTTAATTATGTGTACAACATGGTGAGGTGGAAGATAAGGTGGAAGAATGATGTGGAAAGGTGATGTGGATTTTTGAAATTAGGACTTTGAGATAGAGGAATTTAGGATTAAGTAAATAATTTAGGATTATTTAATTAGATGAGACATTAGAGAAATTTAGATGATCTAATTAAATAAAATGATTTTATTTATTTATTAGAGGGATGTGAACCATTTAAATAAATTAGTATATTTATTTAATTGATAGAAGAATGAGAATAAAATGAGCCAATTTTAGGTGTATACATTTTGCCCCTCTTTGATGCAATGTGTTTTATCACATTGCTTCAAAGAATAATTTTTTTTTGGTTATGATACATGCCCCAGTTTGCCCTTGGTATAGGTTTATGATGATAGGATGCCCCCTCGGGAGATTGGATGGGAAGAATCGATGACAGGATGACAGACAATCTCACAATGAGATAGGTTGATAGGACAGGTGGGAGAAGAAATTGGTTGACGACGGGTGAAAATCTGACAATAACCATGCCCCAGCATGGACAAGGTTAAATTCCTCCAATTAGGGCTCACTTTGCTATATATAGGTATGTGGGGTCACAATCCTAGTCATTTGTACACTTATCTTTTGTGGAGAGATTTGAGGATCTCTGGTGTGGTAGCAGTGCAAAGTAGTCAGCAGAGATGGACCATATTCCAATAGCCAGCCACTGATTTGAGAGGATTCGATGATTCAGGCGGCTAGCAAAGTACGGACCCCCGATATGTACCCTTCGAAACTTGGTCAATTTTGCAATTATGGTGGTCAAATTGTAGGTCAAAGTTTGCATTTATGAATGCGCGGCTCTAGTGTTTAGGCGCAAATAAGCTATGAATATGCACATATACCCTGATTCAACGCATCTGAGTCAAGAATCGGCGCATATGCAAAATTTTTGCAAATGAAAGGTAATCCTGCACAAACAAATAGTGTTTTGGCGCATTTATGTTAATGTGCGCAAACAAAAAATAGTCTTGCTCATCTAGGATTTTACCATGCATCTAGCAGGAAAATGTGCAAATAATTAGGGTTTAAGCACATCTGATAAGAAAACGTGCATATGGTTTGAAAACATGCAAATGATTATTTCTCCTATGCAATTGCCAGAAATAACACAATTGATAGGGGGTTCAACGCATTTGATGCAAAGCTACACATCTGGTAAACAGAGCTGCACATCTGATAGGTTTGGAAAATACTTAGCTGGTTTGACAAAGTTAGCATCATAAGTGATGTTGGCCAACTAATAGGTCATCTTCGAGATTGATTTAATCTCATAAGAGAGGATAGGATAGGTTTCCTGATAGGTTAGCTGAGTACTTTGTTTGATTTGATAGATATGCAGCTTAGTTGTTGTGTTTAACGTGCTTTGTTGTCGATTGCAGGAGATTTTGGATCATGTACTGATGTCACGGGAGAGATTTCCTCTAACACAGCTGCTTAGGCCCTACTTGCTTGATACTGACCACTTGGTGCTTAGGTCGACAGGCTTATGGTATGTTTGCTTCATGTCTGAGATGCGGGCTAACCTCAGATTACTGACCGCTTTGGGTGAGAGGTACCACAGTGAGACGGGCACGTTTCACTTGCCCACTAGAGAGATGATGGTGACCTTAGAGGATGTTCATTGGATTCTACAGATTCCTATTCAGGGTGAGCTGGTTGAGTACAATTTTGCTACTGGAGCTAGATTGGCTGAGTGTAGATGAGTGTTCGATGACCCAAACTTGGAGGGCACAAAGATCAGCTGGGCGGACATTGCAGAGTATTATGTACCCCTGCCAGCCATACTAGCAAGTTTGATCAGAGGAGTTGTATGCCTCGACAGGAGATCTCGTGGCTTCCAGGTTGGATGGGGACAGACTCTAGAGAGGATGGTTCAGAATGGGACACAGTTTTCTTGGGGTCCCTGCATCTTGGCCCATTTGTACCATGATTTGCATTAGTTTGTATACAACGGAGCTGCTAGTCTTTCTGTTGGTGTGTCATTGCTTTAGATTTGGGCCTAGCTGCATATAGTCGTGACACGACTGATTGGAATGGGAGTGAGGGGACATGATCAACCCTATTCTTATATGTTTTAGGAGACTCTTTCCTAGCCCAAGCAAGGAAGTTGGAGTATTCATGTCACACATTGGCTAATGTGGACGAGGTGATATGGTGACCATACCTAGACTGCAAGGTGTGGGACGAGGATGCAACAGAGTTGCCTTATTGTTTCCAAACTTGATGGCTGATAGGGAGGACTCCCTACATACTAGAGCATCACCTTGTTAGTCATGTATATCAACAGTTTGGTAGGATTCAACGCATGCCCCAGGGTACTGCCATTTTTGCTTGGACACACAAGGAGTGTTCACTATGGGGTCCTGTGGCATCGTATGAGACAACTAGGATGGATTTTTTGTAGCTTCCTTACCAGGTATGGGATCTAAGGTGGGATATAGTGGATGCAGGCATGACAATAGATTTTTAGGCACACTTTACTGCTCATCCGGTTCCTAGATATTCAGGTCCTGGAGAGTTGGTTTCGCGTCTTGAGGACGGCGATGAGGAGGAGGATGATGCCCCTTGACAGAGGAGGGGACGACGGTGAGGCAGGAGGGGTGGCAGAGGCAGCAAGGGAGGAGGAGATGATGGAGGTGGGGGTGGTGGAGGAGATGACAGAGATGATGGTGGGGATAGGAGAGTGAGACAGAGGAGAGTGGTTTAGATGCAGGCACGGGCACAGGTAGAGGCAAAGGTGTAGCCACAAGTGTAGCCACATGTACAAGAAAAGGTACAGGTACTGGCACATGCACATCTATAGGGTGGGCCGGGTGATGGAGAGGCAGCAGCACTGTGAGCCCAGGTGGCTCAGTTACAGGCACAGGTGCTACAGCTGCAGGGGTAGGATGATGGTGAGATGGTAGAATTATGAGCCCAAGTGGCTTAGTTATAGGCTCAGGTTACACAGCTGCAGGGGGATGTCTGCACTTTGGTTCTAGAGAGAGACACATACATACAGAGATATACTAGGGAAGAGACCCTATTACAATAGTTACAACAGACGGCAGCCCAAGGTCCACACAGTTAGATTGTGATAGATATGGTTAGGGTAGGGCAGGAGATTTTTTTACTGGAGAGGACTGTATGAGCAAACTGTTCCTCTAGAGCAGAGAGTGAGTAGCTTCCATCTGAGTTCACGCGGCGGGTCAAGATAGACACAGATAGCAAGTATAGGGATGAGGCCATCACCTCCTCGCGTGCCATCAGGGATGGGTCCTACAGGTTTGCAACCTCCCCCTCAGCAGCCATAGGATCCCACACCTTCTGGAACTAGTTCCACATAGCCACTGTTTTGGAGACATGCATCATGTGCAGAGCATTTATTGCTTGTATACACCATTTTTGGCCGGTTGAGATAGATACTTTTATGACATCATTGTATACTTGGACATTATTATTTTTGATGATGATCTATATGAGTTTGATGGACTATATGCATATGCTTCTTATGGATGTATGCTTTTTATTAATGATGGATGTTTTCTATTTGATGCTATCTATATGGTGATGTTATGATTATGCACTTATGTGATGCTTCTATCATGTTGATGCGATGATGTCAATGATACTTATGATATGATGTATCCATTGATTTACATGATGCTACTTATGTGAAATGATCCTATATGTTTATATTTTATGATGACCTAATGCATACATTGCTGATTTTCTACGTGTAGTACATGGTGTTTTACTTTTCTATGTATGCTATTCTATGATGCCAGTTCTATGATAAATGACTTCTATGTTTTAGGATTTTCTTGATAATAAATGTTATGCAATCTGTGTAGATAAATGACACAACTAACATGATCTAAACGTTTTAAGGCCACTAATGCACCTAAATGATAATGAACTAATGATGTACACACTTATAATATGCAAAATGATTATTTTTGTTATGCCAAGTATACTCAACCATAAATGAAACGACACTTAGAAGAATGTAGGTAGAAGAATTGGAACAAATGGGTAACTTAGAAGAAATAACTTGGATAAATGGATCTTTCAACACTTGGAATTTTTGACAAGGATGAAATGCTTATAATGAAATGCAATTTGATATGTATGGATGTGGATTTTGTCATCTTCGTATACAAGGTTTTGAAGTACTTTGTTTCATCATTGAGCTTTTAAAATGTTGTAAGAAAATACAAGCATCTAGGTATAATTTAACCATGATGACCTGAGTATTACTTACATGGATTTTGATTTAGCAAGTTCATACAAGCATCTAAGTATAATTGAACCAAGATGACCTAATTATTGCTTGCGTATCAACAGACAAGGATTACACCTATTTCATGTTTAGACCTCTGATGTCCTCAAAGATCTTTTCGCTGATCATGTCTTTAGACAAGGCTTCACATTACTAAAGATAAATCCACAAACAACAGACAAATAAAATGATTATGTTCCATCATAGCATCTCTAGTTTTTGACATCCTTGAGTAGCATAGGAGACATAATAATAAAAATCTTGATAAAAAGACATTCAACAACCATTACAAGCCTTCTTGCCATAGATATATGTTTTCTTGCAATAACTTGATAGAGTCATGTTTGATGTTTTACGCAGGCTGGGATTTTGTCAGGTGTAGTTTAAATGGACCTTCTTACCAAGACAATGTTTTAAAGCGTGCTTTGTTGCATAGCTTGCTGTCTAGTGATAAAACCATGATCCGGTTTGTTATCCTCTGAGTTGTAGCATTCAAAAATCCAATTCATTAACTAGGTCGAGGATTTGCCCCCAGTTAAGCAAAGGATCAATTTATTATGGATGAACTCACAATAGACATGAAGAAACGGGCCCTAAGGGACTGACCTAGTGCCTCGGGGGCTCATCAATGATGGCCTTGCCTATGTGACGACGCAGAGGCAATGTAGTTCGGGGTGTGGACATTGTGGACCTAGGACCTAGGCGATGGGAAATGGTGTGGATTCAGATGGACAAAAGGATGGGTGACATGGGATTGAATGGAATGGGAAAGGAGCCTCGGGGGTGCATCAATGATGGCCTTGCCTATGTGATAGCTCAGAGGCGATGTAGTTTGACAACGGTTCAATGGATTGGTTGGGGATGGATGACAAGATGGACGCAAGTTTGGATCGACATCCTGGTGGGATAAGGCGATAAGGATGAGTGAACAACAAGCCATGGTAGGTATCTCGATGTGATTGGGTGGATGCGGTTTAGAAAAGACTGGATGGGGACTGAAGTCCTAAGAGATGGAGGGATTGGTTTATCACAAATAGTGCTTGTTTACTAGGTTTTCACCACTTGATTTTTATTTGCACGATTAATTAAAATACACATGACGCCTGTTTTCCAGGTTTTCATCATGGTATCTATCCAAGGCACCTGTTTACCAGGTTTTCACCAGAGGATGATTTTTTTTGTTATTTTTCCAATTTTTTTTTTGTTATTTTTCCATTTTTTTGGTAATTTTTCTATTTTTTGATTTTTTTACTATTTTTGACTCCCTTGCATTGGGGTTTTTTAGGTGTAGAACTTGCAAAGATGCATGTTGTTGATGGGATCATTGAACAGTTCACCTTCTGATGTTGATAGCTGATAAGTGCCTGATCCATAGGCAGCGACTATGACATAGGGACCCAACCAATTGGGTTCAAATTTTCCCTTTTCTCTCTATCTTGCTAATTTCTTAGATTCTCTCTTAGAACTAAGTCACCCACATGAAAGACTCATGGTTTGACCCTGTGATTATAACTTCTTGACATTCTCTGCTAGTATGCCTTAAGATGGTTGAAGGCCTATTGTCTTCGTTCTTCTAGCAACTCTAGCTCCTGGAGTCTTGATACTCTATATTCCTCATCATTTATGATACCCTTTAACGACACTGAGGGAAGGTAACTCAACTTCTATAGGCAAGATGGCTTTAGAGCCATAGACGAGGGCATATGCTGTCGGACTTGTGGGAGTGCGTATATTGGTTCTGTAGGCCCACAAAGCGAGGTTCAATTACATATGCCAGTCACGACCAGCCTCATCAATAGTCTTTTTGAGTATCTTCATGATTGTTTTGTTTGATGCCTCAACCTGGCCGTTACCTTGCAGGTAGTATGGAGTGGAGAAGCGATGTTGAATGTGGAATTTATCACAGAGTTCTTTCACATCCTGATTCTTGAAAGGTCACCCATTATCCATGACAATGGATAATGGAATACCATATCTGCATATGATGTAGTTAAGGATGAAAGAAGATATTTGTTTCCCTATGACGTTGGTTAATGGAACGGCCTCAATCCACTTCATGAAATACTCAATGGCGGTGCTAATGAATTTGTGGCCGTTGGAGGATGAAGGGTGAATCTTGCCTACTAGATCAAGTCTCCATTGGCAAAAGGGCCAAGGCGTCGTTAAAGGCTGTAGCTCCTGTACTGGTGCATGTATGAGGTTCCTGTGGATTTGGCATTTAGTGCATCTCTTCACAAATTGATAGGAATCTCTTTCCATGGTTGGCCAATAGTATCCGAGATGCTTGAGCTTCTTCGCCAAGGTAGGACCACTAGAGTGTGTCCCGCATATTCCTTCATGTAATTCACTCAGAGCGGTCTAATATTCCTCACTATCCAAACACCTATGGAGAGTACCATCTAAACCTTGTCGATACAGGGTGTCTGCGATGATGGTATATCAGGATGCTTGACATATAAATGTTCACTTTTGGTTGTTTTATAGGTCAGGTGGTATGATATTCTCTTTCAGATAGGTGTAATCTTTGCCATATAAGGGAGAATCAGACCCTATGATGTGGTAAATGGTGTTGGTTTCTGGGATTTCATAAGCTGGATGGGAAGCTGGCTCCACCAAGAACTCATAATGAGAATGATTTTTCAGGTATGTCAAGGAGAGATGCAATAGTAGCCATTGCATCTGCTGCTTTGTTTTCCAATCTTGGTATCTGCTTGAAGGATATCACAACAAAATACTCTTTGAAATCATCCACCATACGCTTGTATGGTATCAGCTTCTCATCCTTAGTTTGATAATCACCATTTACTTGATTAATGACAAGTTGAGAGTCCCCGTACACATGAAGTTCCTTGACCTTCCACTCTACTGCTATCTTTATGCCGATAACTAATGCTTCATACTCGGCGACATTGTTGGTACATGGAAACATAAGTCTGTATGATTTAGGGATTGTATCCATTTAGTATTACCAACAAGATTCCTGCTCCAGATCCATGTTGAGTATATGACCCATCAAAGTAAAGTTTCCAGGCTGTGGTAGTGATGTTGAAGATAGACTCATCTGGAAATTTGAAGCTTAATTTGTTGTCATCTGTCAAAGGTGCATCCGCCAGCTGATCTGCAATGACTTGCCCCTTTATTGCTCTTCTATCTAAAAACTCAATATCAAATTCACTGAGTATCATGACCCATTTAGATATTCTACCTGTTAGGGTATCTTTGCTGAGTAGGTATTTTAATGGATCAATCTTTGCCACTAGCTTGATTGAGTGTGAAAGCATGTAGTGTCTCCATTTTTGTGAAGCAAAGACAACTACAAGGAATGCTCTTTCAATGGGTGTATACTGAAGCTCGTAACCTACTAGCGTCCTGCTGATGTAGTAGATTGCTTGTTCCTTTCCTTCGTGATTTTGTTGTGCTAGCAGAGCTCTAAGAGCTGTTGGTGTAACTGAGATGTAGAGTAGTAGTGGCTTGCCCTGAATTGGTGGCATCAAGACTGGTGGGTTCATTAGATATTCTTTCAGATGCTGAAAAGCTTTCTCACACATATTATCCCATTTGAATGGAATGTTTTTGTGTAAGAGATGTGTGAATGGATGACACTTGTCTTCTAGCTGAGAGATAAACCTTCAGATGGACTGCAACTTTCCTTGTAGAGACTGTAATTGACTCAGATTCTTAGGTGGTGATATTTCCATGATTGCTTTTACCTTGGCCGGGTCCACCTCTATTCCATTAGCTGATACGATGTATCCAAGGAGTTTACCAAATGTGACTCTGAAAACACACTTTTGGATTTAACCGTACATTAAATTGCTCTAGTCTTGTGAAGATCTTGTCTATGACCTGCAGATGGCCTTCTCTGGTGATTGAATTGGCTAGGATGTCATCTACATAATCTTCCATGATGGTGTGCATCATGTCATGAAAGATCCTAGTCATTACGCGCTAATATGTTGCCCCCGCATTTTTAGTCCGAATGGCATGACGTACCAACGATAGGTACCCCACGGACATGTGAATGCCATTTTGTGTTGATCCTCTGGCACTATTTTGATTTGGTTATAGCCGGAGAACCCATCCATTAATGACAACATGGTGTGCCCTACCGTTAGATCTACAATGATGTCTATGTTTGGTAGAGGAAAGTCATCCTTTGGACAAGCCTTGTTTAGATCCCTGAAGTCATTACACAATCTCACTCGTCCATCTGGTTTGGCAACATGAACTATATTTGAAATCCACTATGGATAATCTATTGGTTTGATGAAACCAACATCGAGCAACTTCTTTAATTCTTCCTTGATCATTAATGCTATCTGCACGGGTGCATTTTTCTCAATTTCTATTTAACTGGCTTAGCTCCTAGAGCTATTGAAAGATGATACATGATAAGATCAGGATCCAGTCCTAGCATATCAGCATATGACCAAACAAAGTTAATTTGTTTCCGCTTGAAGAATTCGGTGAAAGATGGCTTTTCTTGTGCGGATAACAATTGTGCCATATGGATTATCCATGGATTGTCTTCTATTCCAATACTAACAGGTTCTGCTAGTTCAATCAGAATTGAGGACCTTTCCTGATGTGTCAGATTGGGAATAGTGTGTCAAGCCTTTCATCCTTCGGTGCCTTAGAGAGGTTTTCACCATCGGATACACCTTTTATTTTTTTACTATTTTCATGATCTAACACTGCCGTAGAGCGGTTTTCACCATTAGATCTATCTTTTATTTTCACATTTTACGAATGAAAGGCTTGGTACTCTCTCCAAAATAAGCCTTGTTATTGATTTCTATGGCATAGCCAATTTTGTGATCCCCTACGGGTAGATGGTCCCTAAGCTCTAGGTAATCGATGATAGCATCATCATTTTGGAATGTATCTAGTTTAGGGGCGGTGCCCTGCAAATCCCAGTCTATGAGTTCGGGATGCACTAAGGGTAATGGGTCATCAGGTTGTTTTGGTTCAAATCTGGTGATAGTTAGGATGGAGGAGTTATTTAAATAGGTAAAGGTATTGACAAGGTCTATTATGGTACTCTCCTCAAGTTGGTTCGTCAAGTGTGACATCATTCTCTCCTCATGAAGTTCACGTTCGTCATATTGCGGATCAAACTCTAGTGATCTAGCCCTAGAGTTTTATCCCTCATGCGTCATATAAGTAGATCTATGCTGTTGAACCACGTCAATCTCTTTGTCTTCCCAAGATGTTTCTGAGAGGCTGTCCCATTCATACTCATTGGAATCTATTTCACTCCATTCTTGTAGTTGGTGAAGTTGTTCTATGAAGTTAGTGGTAACTGCTTGTTTTTCTTTTTCTTGGAGTTTCTCTTTACCTTTGATCTTCTCCTTACCCTTGTATCCCAACCCAGTAGTGTCTCGGGCTGTGGAAGTAGAGGGTTGAATTGGCTCTACGATACAATCTTTCCTTAACCCTATGGGACCATGTCCTTCATATCCCATCCTTTGTAAAATAGAAAACCCTTGACCATATTGTGCAGTGGGTAGCTTTGGTTGATGATCATTTGGTGTAGTTTCGCTATCTTCATCTTTGTAAAGCCACTGTAAGACATCTTTTTCGTCACTCTCATCCAATAGGTTTCCCCATCTAATGAAAGGACCTTTAGAAGTCTCTAATGGCTTCGCTTTGTTTGGTAATGGCTTTCCATATGATCTTGGTGATAGAGGCAGCTATGCTAGATAGAACGTTTGTTTAATGATATATTCTTCAATGCCTTTGTCCTTGACTTTGACTTTAAGCTCTGATGTTTTGGAGGTAGAAGCTAGAGAATTTGGATCCACATGGTTTGAAGAAGAGAAAGCTACTCGATTGGTGGGGATTACCACGTCTGGTTTTGATTGGATGTTGTTGCAATATTGAAATGGGTCAGGGTCACCTTGTATGATAATTTCTTGGCCATTGTGTGGGAACTTGATACATTGATGGTATGTTGAAGGAACAACCTTCATTGCATGGATCCACGGTCTACCGAGAAGAATGTTATATGCTAGCTTGACACACAACATCTCTCTCTACTGGGCCAACTCGTATTGGCAAGACTACAGTTCTTTTGGAAGTTCTCTCTTCTTCGTCATGTGCCTTGATAGTTATTTTCTTTTTAGGATTGACGACATTTTGTGAAAACCCCAATGCAAGGATTAACTTTAACGTGCATATATTTAAACTAGCACCTCCATCTATTAGGACCCTTTTTATTCGGTGTTTGTGGATTTGGGCCTCAATGTGGAGGGATGCATTATGTGGTTGGTTGATGGACATATCATCTTTCTCTGAAAGATAGAAAATATGGTGTGGTTAGATGGCCTACCATAGCTTGGAATTTCTCTTGAGCAAGGTTTGTAGGAATAGTTGTTTCCAAGAGTGCTTTATCCAAGATGGCTTTGTGGGATGGGGATAGATGCGTTAACTCCAAAATAAATATGTGTGCTGGTGTCTCATGGAGTTGGTCAAGGATGCTGTATTGGTTCGATGTGGATGATGACTTGGGTGGGACCCCTTGTAGAGTAATGTTTCCATGATGAGTGGTCACATTACAGTTGGGATTATTATTGATAGTGATTACATTGATGTGTGAATCACTGTGTGAGATATGATTGACGGTGTACTCGTAAGAAATGTTATTATAGTTTGCTTTGTCAACACCGTTGTTGTTTTGATTGGATGATCCTCCTTTCTCATAGTGTGGAAGAGGATTTTTGAATGCTATATGCTCTTCATTGGAGGTATGCCCTTAAATTTTATTACTTTTTGATCAATGAGGTCTTGAATGGCACGTTTTAGCGCTTGACAATCATTTGTCTTATGTCCTTTGTTTTGGTGATATTCGTAAAAGTTGGAATCACTCCACCAAGAGGGTTTAAATTTTGGTTCATAATTACGCACCGGAGAAAGTGTTATGAGGTTACCCACAATTAACTTCCTAAGGGAGGATTCGAGAGACTCTCCTAGTGGTGTGAATTTTCTCCTAGGAGGAAAGTTGGTGGGTCTTTGCTCATTGATTTGGGGCTTGTTGGATGGTGTATTGTTTTGTGGTTTTGATAGATTGAAGATTGGTTGCTTTTGTACCACATTTTTAGCATCCACCACACCATCATTTACAATGGGTTTGTTCTTGGTCCAAAATCGTGACTTGTCCGCATTGTTGTTAGAGGTAGAGGTGTCTTTGTATAGCTTAATTTGCCCCTTTGTTATCAAGGCTTTCTCAATGAGTAGCCCCATTTCAATGACCTTACTAAAAGTAGTCAGGCATTGTATTTGGATTTGATAGCTCAGTTCTATGGTTAGGTTGTGAACAAACATTTCTATCATCTGTTTCTTCGGTATGTGGTAGGGACACTTTCTTGCAAGTTGTCTCCATCTTTGTAGGAAAGAGGTGAAGGATTCTCCCCCCTTTTGCTTGTTATTACAAAGGTCTAACATGGAGATTTCATGTTCGATATTGTCTGAGAAATGTGTTCCAAATTTATCCACTAGCTCATCAAAAGTGCGGATGTCGGGAGGTAGGCGAGAGAACCATTCCATTGCTTGGCCTCCTATGCTTCGTGGGAATAGTCGCATAAGATGTATTTCATTGTGTATGACTTCTAGGCATGCTGCGCTAAATTCCCTTATATGATCTCTTGGATCACCTTTTCCTCGATACTTATTGAATTTTGGAACCTCAAACCTTGAGGGAAAATGGATCATGAGCAAAGATTTATCAAAGGGATATGGTGAAATATCCTCAAGAGAGTAATGTTTTGTTGGTGTCCCACTTTGGATATCCATCAACTATTTTTGCAAGGCTTGGATTTGTGTTGTTAATGTGTCCAAGGGATTGGGTGTATCCTTAGCCTTTTCTGTTTTAGAAGCATCTGTGTCAGTTTTGGGGGCATCTTTGTCATTTTTGGAGCCATCTTTCGAAGATTCAGCTTCATTTAAGGCATTGTTTTCTCTTAGTTTTGAGACATCAAAATCTGAGGGTAACTTAGCTTCTTGTTGAGCTAGCATGAGAAAATATTTATGAGGATCCGTGGCAACAACCCTATCCATCATTTTTAGGAATTTTGGATCTTGAAGTTGTTTAAGGATTTCCTCTTGACTAATCTCCTCATCATCAGAATAATGCCCACTATTGTGAAGGGAACCCATTTTATGTTTTTGTTTAGATTTAGATCTAGTTTGAACCATGCAGTTTCTGGATGCGAGAGAAGGTGGATTGTGAGACTCGGTGGACTTGGTTTGATGTGTTTTGGAATGAAAATGATTTGGTTGGATATGATTTTGGTAAGATTTTGCTACGGTTTTCTATTAACTCTATTTGTCCAAGCAAGGTGTTTCTTGAGCTAAAAGGTAGTCAAAATAGGGATGGTTGATCACTGCTATTTGATGTAGACTATTCTTCTATCAAGATACACAAGTAATGTTTCAATGCGAAGGATGATTGGAATCCTTATAAACTAACTAGATTTTTGTTTGAATTTGGGAGAGTCTCAATAATACCTTGATGCAAGTTTTAGTTTGGTTTGAAGTGTTTGGATAGCAAGACAATGGTATGCAAAGTTGATGTGTGAAAACAGTATGAAGGTGGTCTGAAATGGTTGAATTAACTTTCCAAGTATAAACTAGAGCAAAAAGGGTATCTGGAAATGGTTTCATCTTTGTCTCAAAATGTACAGAATAGCTCTCTGTTGTGTATGCGCATGTTTATTTGCGCAGAAACAAGGTGTGGATGCATGTTTCTGTGTCTTAAATGCGCAATTCTGAATGCGCGCTTCTGCTTCCTGAATGCGCAGAAATGTGTTTGCGCTAAAAGATTTAGTAAATGCATAGCAAGAATGTTTAAATGCACTGCAGAATTTGGATGTGCTAAAATATTTGTTAAATGCACATGAAGATGTCTCACTTGCGCGGTTCTGCTTTTTTTGCCAATTTTGCTCAGTTTTGGCTTGTTTGCATGTTTTCCTAGGATGCTCTAAAGTTTGAAGTGCTACTTTTGACTCAATTTATTGTTAGAAAACACAGTAAGCAAGAGGTTGTCATGATCATTTGATTTTCTTCTTTGTTTTGATACAATTTTTGATAAATGAAAAACAAGCAAGTACAATCCTAAGGATGGCAAGGACAATATTCGTTGAGTTCCAACTTGGATTTTACTCTAGCCACTTACATAAAGGCATGACAGATAGTAACTTGGTAGCATCGGCTCCCCTCCACAGCACTCACTTCTCACGCATACCAAGTTACAGTTCCTCCGAAGAGTTGAACTTTTCTGTCTCCACACTAAATGAGTGTATGACGTTGCACTGCTCTAGAGGATTATCCTCCTGTGTCAACAAATAGGGGTTTTTGGCTTTCTAAAACAATTGGCTTTTTAGTATGGGCATCCGTTTAGGTGGTTACACGTGTGGCAATTCACTCCGATAAGGAGGCTTCCCAGCCTGTAGAGGTTATGCTCTACAGGGTTTTGGGGGAAACATTTGTCGGTGTAACACAACAGCACCCGTTGTTTGCAATTTTTATCACAAACACAATTTATTTATAGCAACTTGGAAGTGGCTCGGCTTTAGCCCATTATTGCTCGAGGTCATCCCGCTTGGAAGGACAGAATTCCAAGGGTAGACCTCTTCTAAAGGTAACGCATATAAAATGATAAGTTTGGAATTTTGGTCACCCAAGAAAGGGGAGAGCATAGTCCTATCATCATTTCCAAACATAGAGTACACTGGTTCTTTATCCTTCTAGTTAAAAATAAAAAAAACTAAGTGTGTTTACTCTAACAAGCACAATTCATTTGACAAGATAGCAAAACCTTTGAAAAGATGGTTTATTTTTATCCCTCTAAACAAATCTATGTGAAGATTGTTGTTGAAGAATGAAATAAATTACTTTCCTCTATTTAAGCTAGATGAGAGTTTGTAATTGTCATAGTTGCTTGAAAGATTTGTTTGATTTTATCCATCTAGGTTGGGACTATGTGTAAGTTGTGATGCAACAATACAATTTACTTCCTCCTAGTTAGATCTAAGTGAAAATTTGGGTGAAGATATCAGATTTATTTCTCCTAATTAGATCTAGATGAAGTTATGATGCAACTAAATGACTAAACCAAGCTCCTAGGCTTGCAAGATCATTGTGTTAAAGGCCTCCATTTGATGACTAATATTCCTGCAATCAAGGTTAGTATCAAAGATTTTACAAATTAAATACAATTCTCTGACAGGGATCAGATGCACTAAAACAGAGAGTGGATGCATCGAAAGACAGAATGAATGCACAGGATTACAAATTCGTAGAAAGATCAAACATATGCACAGGAAGAAGTTTTGAATGCGCAGACATAATGAATGCACTGAAAGAGTGGTCAGATGCATGAAAAGAATCTTTATATGCGCTGGACTGTCATTTTCATCATGGAAGCACAGAACTAGAAGAATGAATGCGTCGTAATGACCTGTCACACCTGCAACTTGACCAAAAACTCAAAATAGAGATTAAAAATGGGGCTAGGCCCCACGGTGGGCACCAAAATGTTATGGGAAATATGAACAATAGTATTAAACAACTAACTATCCAATAACTCAATGAAATTGATGCAAATGTAGTAAACGAAGATATTACCTTCATAGACCGATTTACCTCGTAGTTTCCATTATTGCCTATCTCATATCGATCTTGTGTATGTTTTTAGCTCTCAGAAGTTGTACTTCCTTGCCATTGAAAATGACAATAGGAGAATGGCTATAGATGGATAATGCAATGAAGACTAAACTACAATGCAATTCTAATGGAGATGGATAATTGACAATGGAGACATGGTTGTGATTATGATGATAATGGAATTATGCAAATGCAAATGAAGATACTTTGCCAAAGGCACGCTGGTAGGATTTCTACAGAGTAAGATTGCAAAATCTTGAGATATGCAAAATGGGTGTGAGAACCTTGTTTATATAGGCTGAGGAGAGACCAAATCCAAGTGTCAATAGATCCATGACTGGAGGAATTACTTGTGAGGTGTACGATTGAGAAAGCTTGAGGGAATGTGCGCAAATCAGAAGAGGACAAGTGTCCAAGCTCCTTTCATCAGTTATGGGAGTTAACATAATAGATTGAAGAGTTAACTGAATAAATTGACTAGTTAAGTGAATTGATTGATTAGATAACTGATTTGACTGATTAGTTAATTGATCTTGATTGGAGGAGAAATAGGACATGTGGGTGAGGGAAATTAACTAATTAAATATTAAAATATTTAATTATGTGTGCAACATGGTGAGGTGGAAGAATGATGTGGAAAGGTGATGTGGATTTTTAAAATTAGGACTTTGAGATAGAGGAATTTAGGATTAATTAAATAATTTAGGATTATTTAATTAGATGAGACATTAGAGGAATTTAGATGATCTAATTAAATAAATTGATTTTATTTAATTATTAGAGGGATGTGAACCATTTAAATAAATTAGTATATTTATTTAATTGATAGAAGAATGAGAATAAAATAAATATTAAAATATTTATTTAGTTCGACATGAGCCAATTTTAGGTGTATACAAATACAAATCTATCCCATTAGTTTTACATTAATGCCTTAAGTTACTTAATGAAGACAACATTATTACCATACCTCAATCCAACTTCAAACAAAACTACACTAAGGGTAACTTCACTCTAGACTAATTCATTTATAAACCTAAGTGTGCACCTCATTGAAAAATGATAGAATGTTCAACAAGTATGCAAATTATGTAGCATGAAAGCATAGGTTCCTCAACAACAATCCCAATTATTGACACATAAAATTTTTGAACCTTCAGATAACCGCACTAGCCATTAGATATGAAATTATGATAAACCATACACCTTCCATTTGAGCTCTTAGAAATCATAATCTACCCCCTTCACCTCATCCTAGCAGCTAATCTTGTCCTCCCATTGTTCGTTCTCAATGAGGTAGGCCTCCATTGATGAATGAACTTTTACCTTCTCTGGATTGCATTGTTAATTTTTGTCTTTGTCTCTTATAGATTATAAATAGAGATCTTAACCATTTTCCTTTCCTCCTCCACTACTTCCTCCTTTAACACTTCCACTCTTCTACACACTCCATCTTCATCTTATTTTTGATCTCCTTATAGACCATCTCTCATAGTCCTTTCCATGCCCCCATTTCATCCAACCCCTACATCCATTCATTCACCTAGAGCCAAGATGCCTTTCCCTTTATTAGAAATGTTCCTGAAATTTCCTATGATTCATCCTTGGGGTTTTCTATGTTAACACTGTGCTAGGGTTTATCCCTAATAATGTCCAAAATCCCCTATTTTGAATTGTTATGACCTTACTAAAAAATGTTGTTCTATTTCATCATTGACCAATCCGATCGGTTAGAATTCACTTAAGTCATATCCCGAGTCTCTATGGTTGTTTGCAAGTACTGACCCCTTCAATTAGGTTACTTGTTGTCGTCCATCACCACAAACTTTAATTCCCCTGACTTTTATATTTTAATCTTTTGGTGGGTTCCTATTTAGCCTACACATGTTCACATGTTATTGCATCACAAAGATTTAGTGCAATGCATACTCGTTTTCTTGGTCTTTTTTGAGTTTGTGAGCTTGCGCAATTATGACACGTGTAACTTAGGTAGTTTTCGAATAGTTCAAGTCATTTAATCAGTAGTGGTCCCTACCATGTGGAAACTTCTCATTTTAGTGTTGTGCTCCTTCACATCATAATAAAAAAAGGTAGGGTCATTTATGCATTTGGAATGCATGATGCCTTGGCACATAACCTTCACTTTATGATTTGTAATCCATGTGGATGATATTCATTGCATTGCGGAGACCTTAGTGCATTACATGTTTTAGATTTCGCTCCTTTGTAAGGATGTAATGTGTGATGGATGTTTTATAAAAAGAGGTGGCCCATAGCTTAGGTCCCTATTATTGAAACTTGATTGGGCCATGAATGAGTTGTCAGGGCAAGTGGATTGATGTGTTGCTACTTGGGATAAAATTTGAGACCCATCAAACATATTTTCAAATGGCTCATGGAATTTATGAGCACCGTTTATCTTGATCATAAATCAATGACCAAAATTTAAAATTATGTAAAAGGACAATGGTTGTGCCACCCAAGATCTGAGGCACATATAAGCAATTAATCAGGAAGGTGGCAGATGTTTTTGGGAGTTGAATTGATTTTCCAAAAGAATTTTCATGCAATTGCCCTAACTATTAGCAAAGAATTTGATGAGCAACTATTGCCAATACTTGGTGGCTTAAGTGGAGAATTGCACGAAGAACAAGAGGAATTTTATCATCTCTCAAGGTGGACAGGAAAAGGTATGAGCTCTGTGACCCCCTAAATTTGCATAATGCAAAAGAGGGCCAGGGTTTTCCAATTGAATTAAAAAATAAATTATGAAGGTTCGTGTCTTGCGAAGAATTATCAAATTTACTAGCTGTTAACATTGTACAATCCTGTAAGAATCCTAGATGACAACTATGAGTCATATTTTAGTCTAGTCAGGCAGGTCTAAACAAGGTTTAGACCAACATATTCTTGACTTGTTACCTGACTCTTCAAAGAGGGTTAAACAGGCGTAGGGTACTGGTATTCTCTCTCATAGGCTGGTAGATAAAAAGGAGGATATTAAGGACCATGTTATTTTCTGGACAGGTTGGGAATTATTCAAATTTTTTTGTACTCGTACTGATGATCACATCCCAATTTTAAATATATGGTGATTTGATTTAGGGAGACTGGTTGTCCCCAATGTTTATGTAAACCCTAAGCTGGTTATACAATTAGTGAACATTATGATCCAAAGACCAGATAATTGATGACTCATAAGAGTGAAGAGATGTTCACATTAATCATAGAATTGATTGTGAAGGTTTTCAATTTGATTACACAGGCAAATACCAAAATTGATTTAAATTAGTTAAGTCAAGAATATAGAATGGATAGAAGAAGTTATAGAGTTAAGTAGCTGCCCCAACATAGGAAACTTGAAAAACAAGGACTTAAGAAGATTCACCTAGATGAGATGGAACCCTTGGATGTTGGTTCATTCCTAGATAACTTCAAATGCACATATATGGGTTTGTGCCAAGTTCCACCTAGAATTGATTATAAAATACAGATGTCTGTTTATTTGATGATGGTGACTATTGACATCCAGCATTGGGAAGTTACTAGGCTATTTGACTATGCCTCTTTATAGAAGACAAGATCCATTAGGAGCTAAAAGATCTACAAGAATAGGGTAGCATCCCTTACTTTAGATAGTATTCAATGTTGTGCCATATCCTTTTGTATACACAAAGACATCAATGGCACCCTGCCTTAAGAGTATTGCTTAAGACACCAGATGGTTAGCCCATGCCAATCCAAATGAGAACCTACATATGGGACTCCCAATACCAAACATCTAACTATTGCATCTTTGAGAGGTTCTTTGTGCGAAGAATATTGGATTTGATTTGAAATGAGAGGTGGAGGTTGCCTTCCACTTTTATGAGGTTCCTAAGATATAAGGAGATAGATCTAGAGGGGAATTGAGATCACAATTTTGGAGACTAGTTCTTCCCCAGTGATCAGAGTTTATGGGGTTGAGGTAGAGCCACACTTGTTGCCTATGTTTGTGTCAGATAGAGAACTGCATTTCTTGAAGCAATGTGGCAGATGAATGAATCAGATAAACTACACTTAAGAAATCAAAAGAAAGGATCATTTCTTCTTTCCACTATTAACTTTTTAGACTTTCTAGTCACTGCTAAGGAGGGCCTTGATCAATTAGGATCAAATTTGATGGGCTACCGATTAAGGCCAAGTCTAAAGAGAAGATGTGATTCTAAAGATTATATTGATCAATCGAGGAGATCATAGGGTAAGTCTAGTTACAACAACCAATTCAACCTCTCTAAGGATCTTATAAAAAATTGTGCCACCCTAGGAGAAATTGCAAGGAGAAAAGAAATTTGGGAAAAGGTTGAAAAATGTGAAGAGTAAGAAGGAGTTGATTCCTGCCTACAAAGATGCATTCCATGCACCTACATATTTCCTAGCTAGAATATTGGAAATGATGATAAGAAATGTGGACATCCTAGAAGAAATACCTGAAGAGGATGTGATAAATACTAAGCCAGTTGTCCATCATGTTCCATTTATTCAAGTCTCACCTATGAAGGCTCCATTTGTGAGTGCTATAAAGAGTGAAGAAGGAAGAAGTCCTGGTAAAATTGAACCATAGGGCATGGTTCAACCCTTGGTTGATTATGATGCTACTGAATGGGCAGGTGCAAAAAGATGGGGGGCCAAAAAGTGGCCAAACTTTTAAAAATCCATAACGTGAGCGCGTTATGGCGCGCTCGCGTTAATAACGTGCTCACATTATGGCTTGGTGTTGCCAAGCCTTTGGCTCAGCAACACAAAACCATAACGTGCTCATGCCATAACGTGAGCGTGTTATAATGAGAGCGCGTTATTGTTTTCTTTGCATTTTTTTCTTTTTTGTAAAAGTTTGACCAATGTTTGTCAAGTTTGAGGTCATTTATTGAATGTTTTATGTTCAAGTTTGTTAAGTATGTTTGATGTATGTATGTTTGTATATATATATATATATGTATTTATGTATGTATGTATGTATGCCAAATTGTATGTATGCTTGTATGTATTTATGTATGTATGCTTATATGCACGTATGTATGTATGTATGCTTGTATGTATTAATGGTTGTATGTATGTATGTATGGTTGTATGTATGCATGTATGTATGCATGCTTGTATGTATGTATATATGTATGCATGTTTGTATGTATGGTTGTATGTGTAGGAGTACAATCAACACTGAGAGGGGGGGTGAATCAGTGTTATGTGAATTTTCAAATCTTTTTCTGTACTTTAACTTTCAGAGCACAAGGAGAGAAAGATAGCATTGATTTGTCAAATACATATGCACATGACTGTGAATACAGAAAGAGAACAAAATTTCATACACAGAAAATATTATGACACAAGAATTGCATGAGTGGAAAACCCTCCAGGGGTAGAAAAACCACTCTAAACTACCTCACTGGCTTAACTGATCAAACATGCCTCACTGGCTACAAAGAAGCCTCACTGGCTACAATATGTGTCTCACTGACAAATGTTAAGGTCTCACTGACCTACAAGCCTCACTGGCATACTGTTTAGAAGCACCAGCTTCAAGGAGCACCAACCCCTATTACAGAACAAACTGAAAACACAAATTCAGAGGGTTTCTTTGTTTCAATACATAACATTTATTCTCTCTCATGTGTCTGTCAAATGATCATTCCCAACTCATATACAAACTCAGATATTTCAATCCTGTATCATGATCCACTCTATAACACCAACACTGCTTGATTCTCAACAACACTGCTTGATTTTCAACAACACTTCACAACACTGTATGTTTCATCTCTATCCTTCTTAATTCACACATCAATGCACCTGAAAAACAACTTTATATAAGTTGAATATCTTTTCACCTTTCCTCTTCTATATGAACATTTTCATCTTCTCTCAACGAAGATCCTGCAAACAAAAACTTTTCACCTTCTCTCTGCAATTTTTCTTATTTCAAAAAACAATCTCTTGTAATAAAAAATATTATTTCTCTATCCATTTTAAAACCGTTTCATATTATTTGACATCTCAAATTATCCCTTGCAAAAATATGTAAATCTTCTTCAAAAATTTTGAAACCTTTCACTTACTCTGCACAGACAAATCATCTAAAACAATAATTAAGAAAAATCTTTAAATTGAAATAAGATTTTTCAATTTGCTCTTGAAAGACAAAAATAAAATCTCTTTCTGATCTCCATGTGCAAGAAGTCAAACCCCTTCATTTAATCCTGCAAAGAAAATATATTCTCTGTATAAACAAAATCTCTTTATATTCCTTCGAAGATGACTCTTCAATCTCTTCAATCTGCATAAATAGCTCTAAATTCTCTGCAACATTATTGACAAGATCATTTCATATTCTCTAACATTTCAATCAGGACTTGCACCTATAGGAGAAAAATAAAATCTCTTTGAATATTTAGTCTTTTCATTTTTATCTCCTTCTCTGCAAATCCTGCATTCAAATTCTTTATCCAATCTGCCTTTCAAAAAGAAAATCACCTCAAAATAATCCTTTTAAAAAAATAATCTCCAATCTCCAAAAAAAATCTCCTAAAAAAATTAGTCCTTAGAAAACTTCATCCTCTTAAAAATCTCTTCATAAAGATAATAAAATTCTCCTTATTAAAAAAACTCCTTAAAAAAAGGACCGACCAAAAAATATTAGAAGGAAATTACTTAAGTTTTAAAAAAGAAATTCTATCTTTGATTTTGGGCTTCAAGGAAAAGATTCTAAATACTTTTGAAAGTTTCAAGGAAAGACTAAAAGCCTTTTCCTTTTTCCTTAATGCATAAACTTCCATTTTACATGCAAACCCGTGTGACTTTTGGCGGTGGTATGTTCAAATTTAAACACAATGAGAGCCTGCCCATTTGGATGACTTGCTCTATAGGTAAAAAACTGTGAAGGGGCCGGTTGCAGAATGAAGTAGAATCCCTTTAGCAGGTAAGGTTTAAGTGATAAAACCTGCAACTACAAGTCACTTCCTTGTTAAAACAAAAATGCATATGATGAGTGATGGCTATGTAAGAGTTTTAAAGACACCTAAACCACAAAGAGGACCTTCATAAATACAATTGCTACTTTGTCATTGTAGCACTTCAAAACTGATCTGAGTTCTCTGCTACCATTCCAACACATGAATCACAATGATTAACATTTTGTGTTCTCTTATGCTCACATCCTAAATAGGAGATGCCTCCAAAAAACAAACCTCAGAGAATAAAAAAATTTATGCCTCTATACAATCCAAACCATGAAATCAACCTCAATTCTGCCATATACACTGAGAACAACATACTAGAAAGAACTAAACAATGAAGATGTTAACTCAAACCCAAGCAATCTTCAAATGCATTTCTCCAATCCAACATGTCATAAACTGGTGGTTGCAACACATATGATATCCATGCAGCATATGATATCTCTGCACCTTGTAACATCATCTTGTCATCCACTCATGATGATAAACTCTGCAAGCAACTGAACCATACCTGACCATATACTAATACACTGATCCCAAGACAATACTGATATAAGACCAAACTCCTGATTATGATTTGAAGACAATATAGTGAAGCAATCTGAGATAAGCATGACATCCTTCATCAAACAACTTGATTCCTGCTACATCCTTGAAGACACCACACTAAATAAATAGGATCCCAATGTATAACCAACACTATCCACACAACATGAAAAACTGAGGACACATATAAATTACATCTCAACCATATGAATTGCATTATGATCATTTCACATGATGTCATCACCACAAAACATTGCCTCTGCATTAAATCTCTTGATACAAGATACTAATTGCATATATGATCAACTCACAAACTGAATACTGAGATCAAATGACCAAGCCACTGAATATTGTATGTCATCTGTATCACCTTGATGTAATCCTCATTAAACATCTCCTGAACACTTTTGACATCAATGACAATCTATTACTATCAGTATGTATGTATGTATGCTTGTATGTATGTATGTATGTAAGGGTTTTGGGTTTAGGGTATATAAGGACCTGAGCCCGTATAGTTTTTAGGGTTGAGGATTGAGGTTTTTGGGTTTAGGGTTTAAGGTATAGGGTTGAGTGTTGAGGGATTAGGGCTTAAGTAATAGGTAGAGGGTAGAGGGTGGAGGGTTGAGGGTTATAGTTGAGGGATAATATTCAGATTGTTGAGTGTATAAGATTAAGTGTGTAAGGTATGGGGATTAGGGTTTAGGATATTGGGAACTTAGGGTTTATGATATGGATTGAGGGTATAAGGGTGAGGTTATAGGGTATAGGGATGAGGGTTTGTGGGTGTAGGTTTCAGGGTTTAAAGTACAGGGTTGAGGATTGATGGATTAGGGCTTAAGTATATGGTTGAGGGTATAGGGTAGAGGGTTGAGAGTTTATAGTTGAGGGACACTGTTCAAGGTTGAGTGTCTAAGATATAGGGTATAGGGTTTAAGGTTGAGGATATAAGGCATATGGATGAGGGTTGAGGGTTTAGGGCATAACTATAGGGTTGAGAGTATATGGTATAGGATAGAGGTTTGAAGGTTGAGGGATAATGTTCAAGGTTGAGTGTCCAAGGTTAAGTGTATAGGATATAGGGTTTAAGGGCCTTGGCCCTTGAGGAAATGAATATTCCAAGCCCCACAACTAGTTGAATCATTGGCTGATTGACAAAGAGAATAATTTGAACAACCATCTATAAGTCAGAAAGGCACAATTCAGGGTGGGCCCTCCCAACAATTAATCTAGCCCCCTGGGAGGGCCCCTCCTCTTCTTATAGTTGCCTAGGCTATTCTGTTTCTTACCAAGGTAATCGGAGACCCAGATGCAAAAGTCTTTAGGAAGCACTACTTCTACAACAACTATAGAAGGGGGGTCCAAATGTCTCAATCTAGGATTAAGTTCGGTCTCATCTGATCTGTGATGCCATACATGAGCAGCTCCAACAAGTGGAGCAAACAAAAGAGTTCTACTTTACATCCTCTCTTGTATACTATCTGCTTGCATACAAGGATAGGCCTTTTGCATATGGAATCAAGAGATTGCTAAATGCATAGATTCCTGTTTATGACAAGTATCCAAAGTTCCACGGGCATGAGCTAAAGCAAGACTACAAAATGATCTGTGATGGCTTTATCTACAAGGTCATTTGCTAGATGAATAGGGGAGCCTACTACGCACACCAGACAGATAGAATGCAATAGAGTATATGGCTGATTGGTACATCAATGATGAGGAGTACACCTAGATCAGATTTTATGGGTGTACTTTGGAACCACTTCCCTGGTATGTAAGTGATAAGATCCCGCTATTGGAATTTTCTAGGCAAGCCTTGCCTATGCACAAGGAGTATGGTGAGGGGAAGCACAAGAAGTCTCCCATTGCCTATAGAAGAGTAGGGCCAATGATGCTAGGGGTTGAGAGTTTATGGTTTAAGGGTTTAATGTTTGAGGGATTAAGGGTTTAAGGGTCGAGGGTTTAAGGGTTGAAGGATTAGGGTTTAAGGCATAGTGTCGAGGGTAGAGGGTTTAGGTATATGGTTTAGGGTTGAAGGTTTAAGGGATGAGGGTTGAGGCTTTAGGGATGAGGGTTAAGGGATTAGGGTTTAAGGTATAGTGTTGAGGGTAGAGGGTTTAGGGTTTAAGGTTTAAGGGTTGAGGGATTAGGGTTTAGGGTTGAGGAATTAGGGTTTAAGGTATAGTGTTAAGGGTTGAACCCTAATCCCTCAACCCTCGACACTATACCTTAAACTCTAAAACCTAACCCCTAAACCCTAAATACTAAACCCTAAACCCTAAATACTAAACCCTAAACCCTAAACCTTATCCCTAAAGCCTCAACCCTCAACCCTTAAACCTTAAATCCTAAACCCTATTGCTAAACCCTCAACCCTTAAACATTAAACCCTAAACCCTATCCCTAAACCCTCAACCCTTAAACCTTAAACCCTATCCCTAAACCCTCTACCCTTGACACTATACCTTAAACCCTAATCCCTTAACCCTAAACCCTAAACGCTAAACCCTATCCCTAAAGCCTCAACCCTCAACCCTTAAAACTTAAACCGTAAACTCTATCCCTAAATCCTCTACCCTCGACACTATACCTTAAACCCTAATCCCTTAACCCTCAACCCTAAATCCTCAACCCTCAACCCTTAAACCTTTAACCCTAAACCCTATCCCTAAACCTTCTACCCTCGACACTATGCCTTAAACCCTAATCCCTCAACCCTTAAACCCTTAATCCCTCAAACCTTAAACCCTTAAACCCTAAACTCTCAACCCCTAGATACACTTAAACCCTTAAACCTTAAACCCTAATCCCTCAACCCTAAACCCTAAACCCTAATCCCTCAACCCTCAACCCTCAACCCTAATCCCTCAACCCTAATTTTGATTTTCTTCCATTGCTTCAACATCATTGTTGTTTTCCCCTTCAGAAACTAATTCATTCAACAACTTGTTGCCTATTGGTTGACTTGAACTGCATACTCTGTTAGAAGAAGGGCATCTTTTATTTGTATCAATGTTGGTATTCATAAGCTGGAGCTCTCATTGATATTTTTCACACACCCTATTCTTTGAAATATCTTAACCTTAAAATATGACTTGGATATGTACTTGAACACACTATGTTTTCTGTAATGTCTTAGTAATGTCTTAGTAATGTTATATGACATATTTTTCTGGCCCATCTGGGGTTCATTATGCCAATAGGTGTACACAAGTTATGAGAAAAGCTTTGCGTATGGTACATACACAGTGAGTAATTAACAATTGAAATCAGAAGGATGATCATTATGAGAAAAGCTTTGCATTGGGGTACATCCATAGTGGGCAATGAATGGTTGAAATCAGAACCCCTGGTCAACATTAAGTGAACATTTTTTTATTAAGATTTTTTTAAAAGATCATCATACTCTCTCCACCTATTTGCTCGAATTTAAATCGGGGCCATAAAAATGTGCACACATATGCTCCCAATGTATAACATGGGTGTAATTAAAACCATCAACTAGATAAAATAAACAATTTTGACCATAAAAATCAATCAGTCTTTTAAAAATAGATATATTAGTAACTATACATTTTAGATATCAGTAACTATACATTTTAGTACTGTTTCTTTCTTGATTTTCTATTTTTAATTAACTAATTTTTATTTGTTTTAGACAAAATATTACAATCCTCATGAAGATCTTTTCTTGTATATAATTTTCTCCTTTTATCTTTGGCCTGTCTTTTCCCTCCTAGAAGTTCTTTCAAAAGGATCCTTATTTTATCTTTTGATCTATATGAACTCTAAACATAAATCTATGTTTCTTACTGTCCACCTGCTCAAAGATGCAAACATCTCCTTGATATTATTATGGCATACAAAATATGCCCACCCCGCACTTAGGGCAGGTATATTGTTATGAAACAGGCAAATAATCTCCCATTGTTTACTACCTCTATCCACAAGAACTACTAAACTTTTTTCTCTTGGTAATTGTAGAGGACATTCACCTATTTTTGGCAACTCCTGCATTCCCAAACCATTACAAAAACTAAGTTATTTTAACCCAATAAATAGCTGATTGCATTGACTTAATACTCTACTATTAAAGCTTAGCATTCACACAAATGCATATGTTCATATTATAGAAAAATGCATTATATTAGACTATTAGAGATCCCTCAGAAAAATGTAATAAAAAAATTGCTTTGCCTTATGTTAGCTTACAATTATTTACCCATTCTTTTTGACACTCTTCTCTTAATAAAGTAAGAGTAATAAGAATAGAAGGCAGAGAATTTGATCTTACTAGTATGCATGGTCGTTTACATTTAGTGACTTCATTTTCATTGAATAAAAAGGTAAATATCTGATTTGAAAGGTGGGGCAGAGTTCACTGTCATGTGCTTTTCTAGATGATAGGGTCCATAATGTCTAGGGTTCTTCAAAGAAAGGCCTATAACATAATTAAGTTTTTGTTATACCAATCCTCCAGGTAAAACTACAATTCAAATGCCTGCTTTGAAAGTTGAAATAAATTAAATTAGACTTACAATTTTGATTTCCTTCCATTGCTTCAACAACATCATTGTTTTCTTCATCAGAAACCAATTCGATCAACAACTTGCTACCCATTGGTTGACTTGAACTGCATCCTCTATTAGAAGAAGTGCATTTTTTATCTGTATCAATGTTGGTATTCATAAGTTGAAGAGCATTGATATTTTTCACAGACCTTGTTCTTTGAAATACCTTAAAATATGACTTGGATATGTACTTGAACACAGTGAAATCTCCAATCTCCAGCCCATGATGATTCACAAAATTTTCCCAACCCTGCCTAAATTCTAGTTTATTTATGGTACCCCCTAATTGTACATCCCACTCCTGCCCACCTGGGCCTTGTAACACCGTATGTTCATCTATGTTTTCTATAAACTATGAAATAAATGCAGGAGGAATGCGCTGCCATAAACACATTACACAATTAGATTTTACAAGTTCTTAACAGTGTAAAGGAAATAAAAGAATGAAAAATAATGTATAGAGTTACCAGTTTTTGTGTAAAGTCTCCAAGCATAACTTTGAAGAAGGAGGCACACCCATTACCAATTCAATCAGCAACTTTCTGCCCATTGTTTGACTTGAACTACATCATCTGTTAGAAGAAGGGCATCTTTTATCTGTATCAATGTTGGTATTCATACGCTGAAGAGCATTGATGTTTTTCACACACCCTGTTCTTTGAAATATATTAACCTTAAAATATGACTTGGATATGTACTTGAACATGTAACAAAATCTCCAATCTCCAACCCATGATGAGTTGACTTGAACTGCATCCTTTATTAGAAGAAGGGCACCTTTTATCTATATCAATGTTGGCATTCATAAGTTGAAGATCATTGATGTTTTTCACACACCCTTTTCTTTGAAATATCTTAACCTTAAAATATGACTTGGATATGTACTTTAACATGCAACAAAATCTCCAATCTCCAGCCCATGATGAGTTGACTTGAACTGCATCCTCTGTTAGAAGAAGGGCATATTTTATCTGTATCAATGTTGGTATTCATAAGTTGAAGAGCATTGATGTTTTTCACACACCCTGTTCTTTGAAATATCTTAACCTTAAAACATGACTTGGATATGTACTTGAACATGTAACAAAATCTCCAATCTCCAGCCCATGATGAGTTGACTTGAACTGCATCCTCTATTAGAAGAAGGGCATCTTTTATCTGTATCAATGTTGGTATTCATAAGTTGAAGAGCATTGATGTTTTTGACACACCCTGTTCTTTGAAATATCTTAACCTTAAAATATGACTTGGATATGTACTTGAACATGTAATAAAATCTCTAATCTCTAGCCCATGATGAGTTGACTTGAACTGCATTCTCTGTTAGAAGAAGGGCATCTTTTATCTGTATCAATGTTGGTATTCATAAGTTGAAGAGCATTGATGTTTTTCACACACCCTGTTCTTTGAAATATCTTAACCTTAAAATATGACTTGGATATGTACTTGAACATGTAACAAAATTTCCAATCTCCAGCCCATGATGAGTTGACTTGAACTGCATCCTCTGTTAGAAGAAGGGCATATTTTATCTGTATCAATGTTGGTATTCATAAGTTGAAGAGCATTGATGTTTTTCACACACCCTGTTCTTTGAAATATCTTAACCTTAAAATATGAATTGGATATGTACTTGAACATGTAACAAAATCTCCAATCTCCAGCCCATGATGAGTTGACTTAAACTGCATCCTCTGTTAGAAGAAGGGCATCTTTTATCTGTATCAATGTTGGTATTCATAACTTGAAGAGCATTTCACACCCTATTATTTGAAATATCTTAACCTTAAAATATGACTTGGATATGTACTTGAACATGTAACAAAATTTCCAATCTCCAGCCCATGATGAGTTGACTTGAATTGCATCCTCTGTTAGAAGAAAGGTATATTTTATCTGTATCAATGTTGGTATTCATAAGTTGAAGAGCATTGATGTTTTTCACACACCCTGTTCTTTGAAATATCTTAACCTTAAAATATGAATTGGATATGTACTTGAACATGTAACAAAATCTCCAATCTCTAGCCCATGATGAGTTGACTTGAACTGCATCCTCTGTTAGAAGAAGGGCATCTTTTATCTGTATCAATGTTGGTATTCATAACTTGAAGAGCATTGATGTTTTTCACACCCTATTATTTGAAATATCTTAACCTTAAAATATGACTTGGATATGTACTTGAACATGTAACAAAATCTCCAATCTCCAACCCATGATGAGTTGACTTGAACTGCATCCTCTGTTAGAAGGACATCTTTTATCTGTATCAATGTTGGTATTCATAAGTTGAAGAGCATTGATGTTTTTCACACACCCTGTTCTTTGAAATATCTTAACCTTAAAATATGACTTGGATATGTACTTGAACATGTAACAAAATCTCCAATCTCCAGCCCATGATGAGTTGACTTGAACTGCATCCTCTGTTAGAAGAAGGGCATCTTTTATCTGTATCAATGTTGGTATTCATAAGTTGAAGAGCATTGATGTTTTTTACACACCCTGTTCTTTGAAATATCTTAACCTTAAAATATGACTTGGATATGTACTTGAACATGTAACAAAATCTCCAATCTCCAGCCCATGATGAGTTAACTTGAACTGCATCCTCTGTTAGAAGAAGGGCATCTTTTATCTGTATCAATGTTGGTATTCATAAGCTGAAGAGCATTGATGTTTTTCACACACCCTATTCTTTGAAATATCTTAACCTTAAAATATGACTTGGATATGTACTTGAACACAACAAAATCTCCAATCTCCAGCCCATGATGATTCACAAAATTTTCCCAACCCTGCCTAAATTCTAGTTTATTTATGGTACCCCCTAATTGTACATCCCACTCCTGCCCACCTGGGCCTTGCAACACCATATGTTCGTCTGTGTTGTCTATAAACTGTGAAACAAATGCAGGAGGAATGCATTGCCATAAACACATTACACAATTAGATTTTGCAAGTTCTTAACAGTGTACAAAAAATAAAAAATGAAAAATAATGTATAGGGTTACCAGTTTTTGTGTAAAGTCTCCAAGCATAACTTTGAATAAGGAGGCACTCCCATTAAACCAACTCATTCAACAACTTGCTACCCATCGGTTGACTTGAACTGCATACTCTGTTAGAAGAAAGGCATCTTTTATCTATATCAATGTTGGTATTCATAAGCTGAAGAGCATTGATGTTTTTCACACACCCTGTTCTTTGAAATATCTTAACCTTAAATTATGACTTGGATATGTACTTGAACACAACAAAATCTCCAATCTCCAGCCCATGATGATTCACAAAATTTTCCCAACCCTGCCTAAATTCTAGTTTATTTATGGTACCCCTTAATTGTACATCCCTAAACCCAAAACCCTAATCCCTTAACCCTAAAGCCTAATCCCTAATCCCTAAACCATAAACCCTAATCCCTAATTATAATTTATGGTACCCTAATCCCTAAACCCTAAACCCTAATCCCTTATCCCTAAACCATAAACCCTATCCCTAAATCCTCAACTCTCAACACTTAAACCTTAAATCCTAAACCCTATCCCTAAACCCTCAACCCTCAACACTATATGTTAAACCCTAATCCCTCAACCCTAAACTTTCAACCCTAAACCCTATCCCTAATCCCTCTACCCTCAACACTCTACCTTAACTCTAATCCCTTGATCCTTAACCCTCAATGCTATCCGTAAAGCCTCAACCCTAAACCCTAATCCCTCAAGGTCCTAAACTCTAATCCCTTATCCCTAAACTCTAAATCCTATCCCTAAACCCTCAACCCTCAACCCTCAACCTTAAACCGTAATCCCTCAACCCTAAACCCTAATCCCTCTTGACCTTAAACCCTTAACCCTTATCCACCCCTCTCCTCCCCTATTTGCCTCACCTCCATCTGTACCCTCCTCTACCCTCGACACTATACATACATACATACATATAGGCATACATAGATACATACATACATACATACATACATACATGATTAATAACCTTGAACATAAAAAAATCTAAGGGGGACATAAAGCGAGCGTGTTATAACACACTCGTGTTATGTCAAACATGACAAACATTGAGCAAACTTTTGCGAAAAAAGAAAAAATCCAAAATAGAACATAACGCGAGCGCGTTATGTTTTGCTTTGGGAATCCCAAGCCTTAGGCTTGGGATTTGCTTTGGATTTCCAACCCAAAGGCTTGGAGTGCCTTCCCAATGTCTAGAGACGTGTTTTTGCATATTCTATAGGATTTCACATTATTTCGTTCGTGCTAACCCTCAGATTTGCACGTGTTTCAAGGTCAAACAAATCAAACACCTAGGTAATGTTAGGCTTTCTCTTAGCTATTTAATGATGTAATTTTTTTCACATTTTGACAATGTTAAGCCTTTCATCTTTAATTTCTTTTGTTTGTGTGTCCTTTTTTGGGCAAAACCACTGTTTGGTCTTTTTTTCATTGTAAATTAACCATTCATTGAAATTTCAAAAAAATTACATATTTAGAAACTAGACTCCATTCTACACATATTAAAAAAATGATTTTCAATTAGTTTTCAAAATTTATAGGGGTAGCACAGCCAAAATTCTATTTTTTAGGATGTGCCCACTTTGAAAATTAGTAAAAAATCAAATATTCATCAAAAAATTATCAGAAAAATTGGACATAAACTACATGTTGTTAGCTAATTTATCACTGAAGCAATTTTAAAAATACCAAAAAAAAGTTGACCTTTTGAGGGAGCCACAAAACATGCTATGTTATGTTTTTTTGACATAAACAACAACAATTTCTGTGGCTCCCTCTTTTGAACCCCTTAATCTATACCATTTAAAAAAAAATAGTAGTTTAGAAAGTAGACTCAGAGCACTACGAACATTGTTTTGGTTGCATCTCCAAATTTTGAGTGTAACTATTCTCAATTTCTCATCCAAGGTCAGCATTTCCTGATTTTAGAAAAAAAGTGGCCACTTAAGACCCCTTTTTGGCCCCCCATCTTTTTGCACTTGCTCAAATGTACTGGTGAAACTAATACTAAGTATCAAGAGATGTTACACATAATCCCTTCCCCTCAGAGGCCTAATATGGTTGATCTCCCTCTTGGGAGAACATTGTTGAATCTAGAAGAAGGTGACAAGGTAGTCCAAGATGTTAGGACCTTAGCTTGTGAACAATTCCTCTCTGATGATGCTTTCATCAAGATTGAGGAAATCAAAATGTTGTTGGTCAAGGCAAAAGTGAATGCAAATATACAGATGAAGAGGGATGTTGTTCGACAAGTAGAAGTAGATAGTGAAGGAGAAGCCATCCAAAATATCCAAAATCAAATAGAGTATGATATGTCAAAGATGACACTTGAGGAAGGGAGAATAATTATCAAGGAGAGTGGATGCCTATTTTTACCAGGATGGGATATAGCTTCTGCTATAGCCCTAGATACCATTCAAAGGTAAAATGCTGATGAATATATTTTGGGAGATGAGGAAGAGGCTGAGGCTCTTTATTTTGGATCTAGCTTCAGTGTCAAGCATGAAACTTTAGCTGTTGGGCTTTGGAACTAGAACATGACAAGCCTCAAGTTATCAAGGATGTCAATGAGTTAAAGGGAAATATGATTGTTAAGAGACTGAGTGATATAACATCTCCACAAGCTACTTCCTTGGTAGTCAGTACTACCCATTTAGTGAAGATGTAGCCAAGAAACTATAGGGGGATTATAATAAGCCGCAAGATGAGTATACTAAGTTGATGCAGGAATATAATAAGATAAAGTCAATGGTTGATCAACCTATGATCACCATGACAAAACATGTTTCACCTCCTGTCTCTTCAAGCACAACATCCCAGCAGGACAAAGACATCTTCATGCTTAGAATTGAAGGCCTGAAAGAAGAATTAAAGAAAAGAAAAGAAACAGAAACTACTGTGAGGGATAAAGCGGTATAGGACACCTCTAGATTGATGAAAATCCTTTTTGACCATAGAATCTCTCGAATCTTGGAGAAGGTTGATTATGTATGGTTTTGTTTTGACAAGTTGAGAGAGGCAAGAAATGTCCAAATTAGGTAGGAGCCAACCTTAAAACAAATTCTGAGCACAAGGATTCCAAGATTGTCCTCATTGAGTGCAATTCAAGGAGTGGCATGATTCAATCACGATTCAATCATGATATAAACCAAAAAAGATGAGGAGCTTTGGCATTGCTTAGGAATGCATGAATCACACAATCCACCACATCATATGAAAGATCAATTATAAGTAGGCGGTCTACAAGTGCATGAACAAATAAAAGATGATCAATGACATTGAATACCACCTCTCAATAGAACAATAGAGAAATCTAAAAACCACCTTCCATCCACCAGAAATGTGCTAGTTGTTAGATGAAAACAAAATTGGATGGTAGGCACCTTGTGGAAACTTTAAAACTACGAGGACCCAACTAGAATAGCAAGAGATTGACAAGTGCTCTATTGATGTCATCTTTTATGGGAAGAAAATTTAAAAAAACAAAGAGGGTTGGGATTGCAATGAGATGATGTGTAATTTCTTGACCAATGGTGTAATGGTAGAACTTGACCACCCTTTGACACATTTTGGAGATGCGCCATTACACTATGTAGTAGCCACATGATGTCACAACCTACTAAGTGAGGAAAGAAGAGAAGGGGTCCATGGAGAATGATAAGGCTATGAATCAAACAATAGCACAATCAAGAGGATATGGAGGTTTTGATAACATATTAAGAATGCATGGTTTGTTGATTAAAAATAGAGTTGATGGATCCAAAATGATTTAGTATAGTGACCCCATTGTATGAACAAATAAATCTACCACATGCAACAAGATTTTCCTATGGTCACAAATCACATTACACACAATAAAATATCTCCACATCCTGACCAAAGGCACATGATATCACATGGTTATTTCTTAGCTTCAACACTAAATATCATCACTAGATAACTCCTCTAGAGAACATAAGATCATAAATCACAACTTGGGCCACCATACTACAAAATTAGAGCTTGATAAAAACATGGCCATGTATGAAGATCAAATTATTATCATAGGGTAAGGAGAGAGACATGTGGACACAATAAAAGAATTTAATGGGGCCAAAAAATTAAACTTCTTAGATTGGTCATCAATGATGAGTACACAGAGACTAGGGGAATTGGAAGGGAACTTGGAAGGTATGATTAACATTGACATTGTAGGGTTTTCTTGTTGTTGTCCCTCTTTCACATTTTGCTTAGGTTCATCGTTTTGATGGGGCTAGTTTCCAAAATTAAAAAATGATGAATGTAATTGAGTACCAAATGTAAATTTGAATCAAATTATAACCTACAACAATAAAATGGAAGAAATTGTCCTCGTCTCTGTTGTGACATTGTTGAAATTGGAGTCAATAAAGTTGAGTAGGATTGAATTCTTTAAAACACACCCGTGTTATTTAACAAAGCACATTTTAAATGAAAATATATACAAAATGAGTGCTTATGACCACTTTTTTATTTATATCAGAATAATGCAAACATGCTATAACTTGGTCATATAATCCAACCATAATGTGAGCACATTATGCCTCGGTCAAAATTTATCCATAACATGATCATGTTATAACACAAACACACTATGGATTAGTCATGTTTTTAGTAGTGCAATCATATTATGACTTAAAACTCATTTTTGGATATTATCTCTATGCACATGACCTTGCATACAATTTATCCTAAGCCCTTTTCATCTCAAAACCCTTCTAATCATTCATATTTACATCATGCATAAAATTTATGCCTAGTGGAAATTATTGTTTACACCCTTATATGCCCATTTTAACTTTTTAGTTGTAACTAAGCTTGTTTGTCTCATATAGATTCCAACCTTATTTGAGCTGGTATAACTATTTTACCTCTACAAACTAAGTATTAATATTAATCAAATGATCACAAGGCCACTTTCCCTTCTTTCTAGGAATACATTATAACACATAAGGAGCCACTATGTTTAATAAACTCATACTATATCTTGGTCTTCTTGCACATCAAGGAATTCTCCTAACATTACTTACCAAGGCTCTCCCATTGCAAAGGTTCCTTGAACAAAATATCTCAAAATAATAAAAAAAGGCATTAAAGTCATTAAAGATATTATTTCTAAACAATTTTGACATTACACCCATTGGTTTAAGATTAATTCTAAATTCAAGTTTATGTTTGGTTACTTTAACAAGATTTCTAGTCCAACTTCTCATTATAGGTCACTGAAAGAACCTAAAAGATGAGCTTGTAGGGTTCCTTTTAGAGTGTTGTTAAGTGATGTGTGTGTAAGAAAATAGTGTAAATTAAAATTTTTTAACACTATCACCTAAGCACCAAGATCTAAGACTGACAACCAATAAGAGACAAACACAACAAGACAATGGAAACTTGAAACATTGATATACTAAACTAGGGAATCATAAACAATAAAAAACATGGACTTACATGCACTTGTATGAAGTGGTAACCATTGGTAATGACTTGGAACTATTTAAGGAAGCTATAGGTAATATTTTATCTAATTTTGATGAAGCACATCTATGTAATTGGGGGTTTTAGCCAAGGTGGCAACTTGGTCTTGGGGTTGCACTCTAGTCCTATATGTCATAGAGCTCTGAAACTTTTAGGGAAGATTGGAAATAACTTGCTGATTAATCTTCTATATGGCAACCTATCAAAGAAATCATTATAAAGTGGAGTAAAGAGTAGAATAAATCTAAGTCAAGCTTAAATACACTGGAAATCAAACTAAAATAGAAAATCAGAGATCTATACATCTAGAAAACTAAGGCATACACATTGAAAATGAGTACTAGTACAAACCATCAAGAACTTGTAAATGAAGTTTGAAGTGATTTTGAGCTAAGGACACGTCCATTGGGGGTACCTATGCCTAGGTGGTTGGCCTAGCCCTATTCTAATGCCCAAGGGTATAGCCTAGTCCCAAGGGGATGGTCCCGTATAATACCTCAAAATGGTCTTAAATTTTACATAGAGATTCATCTTGTTATTTCTAACAATCTTTCCTCTTGGAAAGCTTCAAGATTCTCTATGGATTCTTTTGAATTTGACCTATAAATCTAAAATGTGTGAACGAGACCCTACACAACAAAAGATTAAATATGAGTATGAATTAGTTAGTCCCCTTTTAAGAATTTATCCAAATGAAATAAAATATAGAAATAACTAAAAATAAAATTAATCCAAAGCACAAACAGGAAAACCCTAATAGAGATGCCAACAAGGAGAAAGACTCAACAAAGGTAAGGTTGGGAGATAGAGAAAAATATCCAAATGGAAACATAAATAAATTTTTTTGGTATGGATAGAAATCTATCTAAATTTAGGAGAGGAAAACACAAGATTAGGCAAAAATGGTGTGGGTTGGTGAAGAAATTAGGAAGTAAGACTAGGACTAGGTTTGTTAAGGTTTGAAGGAAAGAGATATGGAGGAAAATGGAAAAAGGAGAGAAAGTGGAAACAAATGAAAACAAATATAAATTAAAAGTGAATGAGACTATTATGGGAGAGGGAAAATAAAATTTTGGAAGGTGGTTGATGGAAACTAAAGAAGAAATGAAAACAAAACCTAGTCTAGGGTTTACTATATGGCTTAAA